>JBBBDQ010000663.1:1822500-2280000 GCA_037127315.1 Ascarosepion bandense
CTGAAATAAGAAAAAATAAAGGAAAAAGAATGAAAGAATTAAAAAAATGAAACTAAATGAAGACAGCATATGTCTGAAATGATAATGGTGATAGTGGGTGTAATCCCGAAATAAATCAAATGAAAATTTATAAAGATTTTGTGTTTGAAACTATTAAGATTGATTGTTTTTCATGAACTTTAAACATTGCACTATTTGACAAAGTTCACATCTGGAATACTGGCGATATACGAGCATCAATCATTTACTTACTTGGCGTCATGATATCAGTGAAGAAACTGATTCCGGGCATCAACATCCGAAGTTGGAACAACGACAAAATTGACGCTCTAACAGGCCAAGTGTAAGGCATTATTTATCTTATCCACAGCTAATCATCGGCTCATGTGACGTGTAATTCTTCAAGTGGTCTCTTATCGTCCAAATTATTAACTGTACAGGCAGAAAAACTTAGAAAGAATCGAAAATAAATTCAGACACAAACATGAATGTACCTATATATATATATATATATAGTGTACTATAATAGATTTAACATTTTCACGGCACCTAATTTTTTATATTTCAGAATCCTATTTTAAATATGACTCCATTTTCAAGCGGTCATTTCTGGGGTGACTAACAGAAAATGTTTTTCCAAAACTGATTCCGAAAGAATCATGTGTTGCGGAAATAATAAATAAATTATATTACAATAATTTTAGCTCTACAATTGCATTCAACACAGTAAAATTAAAAATAAATGTTAATTTATAATATATATATATATATATATATATATATATATATATATATATATATTATAAATTATGTTTTAGAACATGTACATATTTTCTTCTATATATGTCCTCTTTCCTACAACCATATGTTTGTTTCAGTGTTTGGATTTAAACACTTCTTCAGGGAAAATAAGGGTTTGGAATCATTCTCTGTTTATATTTGGTTCGTTGTTGTCGTGGGGGTTGGTTGGGTTTATTGGTAATTAAGTGAATGTCTCGTTTAGACTTTTGAGGAATTTGGTGTGTAAGTGTGAAATTGTTGATTAATGGTATTATCTGTTGGAATGTATGTTTTACCTTTTTATCGGTTGGGTATATCTTTTGGTTAGGATTTCTAAGAGTGCGATGTTGAGTGGTCATTTTTATGGTTGGCTATCATTTAATTGGTTGATGTCTGCTGTTAGTGGACCTAATTCATGTATTTACTTTGATCCTGCGTCTAGGTTTATATAGACGTGTTTTTTCTTTCCAATTTATATTTTTTCGGTAATATATATATATATATATATATATACACACACATATACCCCTCTTCTCCTCTTTCTTCTTTCTTTTTCTTTCTCTTCTCCTTCTTGTCCTCTTTTTTCTTCTTTTTCATTTTATTCAAGTTTGGAATATAATTGTATTCTGGCGAAGTTATTTCAAGAAATCTAAATTTGTATTTTTTGGAAAGTAAATGCGAATTAGCTTTTTATCAGTTTTTTGTATAAAGTTGTATGTTTAATCTTAATTTTAAGTTTAGAGGGTCGGTTTTTTCTTTTAATTTTTTTTTCCTTTTCTCCTTTTTATCTTCTTTTTTCTATAAATTATCGTTTGGAATCTTATTTATGTCTTTTAATTTTTTATATATTTTATTTTTTTAGATATTTTTGCGGGCATTAGATCTTATTTTAAGGATTTATTATATCGATTTCTCTGTAGCATATTTTATCTTTTATAATAATAAAAATATTTATTCAAATTCCCAGTATTTTTGTGGGCTGATTGTAGGGTTAAATTATACGTGTGCTTACAGTTTATTTTTGTGTATGATATAATTATTCTGGAGTAGTATATTTATCTTGATTTTGAATATATGAATTTTGATTCTTTTTCATTTATTTAATTTTGATTTTTCTAGTACGGAATACTTTTGTATTTAAGTAAGGTTATTGTGTTAAGTAAGGTTATTGGTGTAGGCTTTAATGATAGGCTTTTCTTTAAGGATTTATTGAATCGATTTTCTCTATAGCATTTTTTATCTTTTATAATGAGGATATCAATCGAACTCTTTGTATTTTTTTGCATAATTGTAGGGTTAAGTCCCTAATGTGCTTGCAGTTTACTGTGGTTTCGTATCTCTGATTTAAGAGCTTGTTACTTTTTATATATTTAAGGATCTCTATTTTCTTGAAGGCAAAGAAAGCATGGTTCTTTTATAGATTTTGCTGTTCTTGCTTTTTTGAGCATTTTCCATTTGACCTTAGGTGTTTTATTTTCGTTTTTTAATTTTGTTGGATGAGTGTGTTAATGCGACGTTCAACTGATGATGGGATGTGCTTAACAATGGATGGTGGGTGATTAGAGTTGGAGTTTATATATATTGGGTTAGCGTTGTTTTTCATGTAAGGTTGGAAAGTGTTCGATACTAGGTCTAATGTTATGTCTAGGAAGTCTACTTGCTTGATATTGTGGTTAATTACTACATTAACGCCAAAGGATTTAAAGACTCTATGGATTAATTTTCTGGTTTTATCAACCTTACCTCCAGTAGATTTATCAATTATCATCAGTCCGTCGTCCCTATACAGTCCTATCCTGCTCTTTTTCTATTACCTTATGTGCAGTTTAGTTGTACAGTAAGAATAATCCGGTTAGATCCGAAGCTTCTGCAGAATCAAGTGCACCCATTGATAAATCAAAGTTCTCCTTTGAGTTCTTAGTCCATTGTTCGTTGTTGTGGATTACAACTGATTTCCTGCAGCTCCGGATAATTCGGATCTCATCCTCTGTGATGTCCGAGTAGAACTCAGCAAACTCTAGGGCGAGGCTGAATAGGTTCTCCGAAATTGATGGGTAGAAGTCCACAATGTCAAATTGCAAAAATAAAATGGCTTTATATTTTCCACCAATTTTTTCAAATCCCTCGATTACGTCTACCGTACCGTTCCACTGCGTTAGTATATTTTTTTTTCTATGTATGTTGACTCTTTCCAATATTTTTTTACTTATCCTACCTATTTCAGATTTGGTAGGGTTTATTATCCTTGAGGGTAATTTGCTGTAAAAATCAGGTTTGTGGTCCTTCAACCTTACATATGCTTCTTTCCTTGCTATTTTGGGGACTCGGTCACTTATTTTCAGTTTGTCTGTAATTAATTTATCTTTATGGTTTATTCTGTCTATGCGGTTTTTATGTTCTTTGTCTATTTTTCTGTATTTTTTGGTTATGTATTTTTAAATAAAATCCTTGTATTCATTTGGGTCCATCTTATAGATGTTGTAGCATACTATGCCGTATTCTTTGCTAAATTTCTTTAAACACTATCTATGTCCACATCCGTTGCTCTGTCTCAATTATAGCGCATATAAATGCCAAATATAATTTCTAAGCATTTCTAATTAGGCATCATTTGAACTGTAACAATTCAAAAACGGGAAGCGGATAGATTTAAATCGATTCATAAATCACTAATTTGGCTACTAATGTTGTGGTTATATACTATAGTGTGTATTACTTTTAGAGTAATCATATTTGTTTTGGTCAATGTGAAGATATAAGTAAAAATATACATGTAAAAATAATGATTGTCTTAGCAGAATTTTGGTTATCATGACCTTGATTGTGATTGAATGAAAACATGCTAGTAGGGGTCACACTTGAAGGTTCCGGCAATGCTGCCAAGAAAGAGACAGGCAGCAGATGCTAAAGAGCAACTTGATCATACCTTCAGCCGTATGATTGATTTCTCTTTTACGGATTATCAATATTTTGTGTTTTATCAAATGTCTAAAGATATTTGGATTATAAACATGATTATTTTGTGAGAAAATATTACATTAATAAATAATATTATTCCATATACAATTCCTACTATTTTAATCTTAGCTTGAGTGTAGTTTAACGGCATATCAAAATCTGTGGGTTATTTAATGCCAAAAAGGTGGGGTTTTAATATATTTTTTTAATGTTCTATTATAGTGAAAAGGTTGATGCAGTTAGATATTAATGAAAATGTTTTGTTTTTATTTTTTTACTTTAGAAAACTGAAAACGTCTTCTAATTTTGTATTCAAAATTGTTTTGCTGGGAATTATCTTTTCCTTCAAAAATGTGTTATGGTAATAACTTTTTCTTCAAAAATGAAATTTTGGTAATATTTTTTCTTCAAAAATGTATATTTTTCTACAAAAATCTATTTTTGTGTATATATTTCTATAAAAGATTATTTTTATACATTCATGTTGTTTTAAACCCAGTGTGGGTGTTATCTATTTGCCCATAGCTTGAACACTAATAGGTGCTAATACTCCGGGTCACGGAAAACCTGGGAACAACAGTCATTAAGATGTGGTTCCATGCTCCTCACAACCTGACAATTAGAGGCCTTACCCTCATGCCCAGGACCATCATAGCTTGTTAGAAAATAATGGATGCTTGCCTTTTTCCAGCTTATTTTCAATTACATAATGGAACTAACTCAAATAGAGTTCGAACATTTTTGTGATTTCGCATTCCGAATCGCGATTCGTTTCATATCCACACATCCTCAGCAGTAGTATGAACCAGATTATTGAGTCAGGTTCTGAAAAGTGAAACAACCTACAACCGTTCTATAATTATACATGTAAAACATCAATTTGGGTTTCAGACAACGCGTGCCAGTGTCAAGTATAAGAATTTCGAATAGGACGATACTATCCTGAAGTTTTGTTAGAAGTCGTATTGTTATCCCCGGAAATATTGTTTTTCTTGAGTTGTTAAAGAAAGCCTAGCAATCAAATAAGTCATCGTTCTTTCACTTTTACATAAATGACCTGATTAAGTGTATAATACATTCATTTGTGAATGTCTACACTGATATATGAGTGCGCCACCGGAAATTTCATTGACCAGACATTGACAGTTGACATTGTCTCCGACATAGCTTTAACGTTTCATAACGTCTGAAAAAAAGAAAAACACCGGTTGATCACTTTGAATACCTCAAGAACTAAATTAATGCCATTCCATCATCGCCGAATAGACTATGAATTTGTGACACTATCTCCCACGGTGATACTTTCCCTTCTCCCGCGGGAATACTTTCCTTTGTTTCGTTTAAAACAACGGAGAGAGAAATTGGTATTGGTGATATTATTAATGTTTTATTGCGTCACGCGATGTGAGCTTAGGAAATTTTAATAGTACCATCAAGTGCTTCTAAAAACGCGGGAGCATAAAATAAAGTTATTTTGGATAAATATACATTTCTCGTCTTTCATGATTTTCGAACCTTTTCATGTTCATATAAATTTCTCTTAGATTTGAGATGTATCCCGCTAATCTGAAAACGCGTAGAGAAAACAAGTGTCAGAGTGATTTGATAAGGTCAGCCGGATGCCAAGGCCACTGTTTTAGCACAACAGTCCGAAGTGACCCGAGCTGGATTCGGTTCGGTGTGAGTTGGCATTGGTCGCACTAAGACATCCTCAAATCGAATGGGCGGAGACCGATTTTCATTGTGAGCCGGCTGGATCACCAGAGAAGATCGAAATTGGTTATGAAAATAGATACTCGACACGAAAAGTTCAGTTGGGAAGCAGTTTGCTCAGAGTTTCTTGTCAGTTGGGTGACAGTTTTTGAGTTAGAGTTGCTACCAGTCGAAATGTAGCGGCTGGGGGAAAAATGGCCCCAGCCGGGGAGCTATGACCTACGACTGGTTAATTTCGAATGAAGTCTGCCGCAAATTAATTCAAAGAAGTTAATTTGGAATAATGCACCATCGACATGAAACCCGAAAAAACGTTATTGTTATTTTTTTTATCACTGGAAAATCGAAAATTCTGAATCTTCGTTCGTTCAACCTCGGCAAACTCCGTTAAACTCAGAGAAGAGGCCGAAAGAACTTTGCTGTTTTAGAAGTACATAGGAAAATTGAAAATCCTGATTATAGAGAATTAATGAAAAGACTTTTAATGAAATACAAGAGACGTTGGCGAATATTTGAAGAGATCTGTTTATTTCAACGCTAACAAAACTTAGACATTTTACTTGAAGATTAGAATCTTTGATGCTTTTGGCGACTTTCTCTCTCGGTTGTAGAAATCATTTTCTACGATTGTATATCATTTTCGACAACTGTATTCTTGGAAAAAGACAGACATTGTTTTTTCTTTATATAAAAATCAATCTACGTAGCTCTCCAAGCGTGTTCGACTTCGTTGATTCATTTTATGTTTTTTTTTTTTTTTTTTTTTTTTGGTGCCGTGTTTATTTTTTTTTCAACCCACAAGTGTACACCAGTGTCCGGACCTACTAAGAGGGACGACTATTGAAATTGCACAACGAGACCTCTTGGATCTAATCACAACGATGTACAGTGGTTCCGTTGTTGCAAAAGACGTCCTGTAGTCCAGCTTTTGTGGCGATAACATCCGAGGGGATCGTTGCGACCGGGTGGCAGTGTCACAACTGGGATCGTCACGACCGTCGGCGAGGACGAGCGTCACATTAGACAGACGGCCAGCCAGGCTGAGGCGTCACATCTGGCGCCGTTTCGACCAGGATCTGGCTCGAGGGCAGCAGGCCTGCGGTAGTATCACAACTGGTTGCCGTGACCAAGGATCAACCCTGAGTGACCACCGAGCGACTTGAGGGCCAGCCGCACTGCGGTGTTACAAATTTTCACATAGCAATAAACGTTTGTTCTTTCAGGGAGTACTTGTGCCTTGAACGTCTGTTAGAACTTTATTCAGACATCAATTAGAACACGTACATACGATATAATGCTAAAATTTTTGAAAATGTTTCGGTACAAAATACTGTTGCAGTAAGTACCTGACAATCCCTGTCATCTTCTTCACAAGAAACAGGTCAGAAGAATAATTGAGCACTAATGTCATATAAGTTTCGTAACCGATAAGTTTTCACTTTCCACTCTCAGGAGACCGTAAAAATCATATCGGTGTCCTCAAGGGGTAATGGATCATTTTTCCACCTTACAATCCCTTTCTCACAACTGAAGTTTCGCAACCCTCTTGCTACGCTATTGCCTTTTCTATGAAATGTGTTTCGACAAAGTACATTTTTAATTCTATTTTCTAACTTCCACGGCTAACGCCTGCTATGCTACGCACCTTGTGTCGGACCAGACTAATTCCTCTCGTATTTCATTAACAAGATATATGTTCCACTCGATCAAATTCTCCCAACGAAGCGCTGCTTTGCGTGATGGATTCCCAAGAAGATGCTTCCCTGTTTGTACAAGAAAATGTTAATGAATCACTGTTAGATTTGACCGACAGAAACTTAAAATAAATTTCCAAATGTCTTAACTACTGTTTCTTATAAAGTATATTTCAATATCGATTGGCTAACCTTCATCAAAATCCTCTACCTTCAGTGTATCCAAATAAATTTCTAGTTCCTTAGTTTAACTTTCGAATATAAACTAATCAAACTATATTTTTCCCTATATTCCAAATTGACAGAAATTAAATTTAGCTAAAATAAACTTCAAAGTAAACGTCATAATCTTCAATTTCTCAAATTGCAAATTCGGCTAACTTCGAATTTGTCGCACCACACTCCACATCCGATTAACTAAAGTAAAAATATCAATGTTAAAAATCAAATTAAACATCAAATCTCTGAAAATTTTTATGCAACTAAATTTCAATTATGTTGAACAAAACTTTAAAAAAAATAATTGTCAAAGCCTTTAACGGCAGTCATTTTAACATTTTAAGTAATACAGAATTGTTGCAGAGAATATTGATTTTTGCTAAATTAAGCTAGATGAAAGTAACGTACCAAAGAAATCTTCACATGTTTTTGACAAATTTTGAAAGTTTCTCTGTAATAATCTTAGAATTAAAATAGATATTTCCGTTCAATGATTCAATAATATTTGGACAGATTTATCGACATCAAACGAATTCTGAATTCAATCGGAGTTATATCAGGTTCCATGAAATATTATTGTTCAAGTCAGTGTACAAAATCTGTTAGTTTTCGTACCGTCATTTTGTGTTTTCTTCATTAAGAGATCATACTCTTACTCCTAAGTGTGCCCCTATTAATAAGACGCATTTTCTTGTACGCATATTTTCTTTTGAATAATTACTTATATATTAGGCACATAAGCGTTGGATGAGAAAGTACGTATTTTTCCCCCAAATACTCGACGTCTAAATAGACACGTGAGAAACATCCTAGTTAGAGAAAATGAACAAAGCGTTTTCTTTCTCTCTAGTCTTCATCTGCTACGTTTTATAATATAAAACAATTTGTGTTAATTGATTTATGAAGATTTCTTGAAAAATTTGGTTCAGCGAATTTAAAATTTAGCTTGACAAAATTATTTTTATTTCAGTGATAAAATTTAAGATTTTACTTTGACAAAATTACATTTGAAAAGTATGAATGTTGAAAAAAACACGGTGGCCAAGTGGTGATTGAAATGGAAGCAAAATTGAATATAATAGTCACGGTAAATTATTTGCATTTCTTTAGCACACACATACACACACAGCTATACAAACATAGGTATACGTAAACATACACGCGTGTGTTCGTAATTATTAGTCACTTAGTTAAGTGCCATATATGATACACGATTGGGCGATCATGTCTCGAAAGATACACGGCTGACTAGGCAGAATATTTTCCCACAGTACTTTGCATTTAATTTCTAATTTAGAGCGGTAGGCAACAAATGCTATAGAACCCAATGTGTATTTCTATATAACCCATAACTGGAGAGAGAAGAGTTGGATTAATACTCTTAAATGAAAGCAACAAATTCAAATGAAATTTGAAGTCAGCTCTCCGATTTCTCGTTTCTAGCCGATAGACACTGCACCACAACAAACATCCTGTAATAATAAGAAATAAAATAAAATACTTTATGCATATTATGTAAATATTTGGTTTCATAGATTTTATTTTACATCCAATTACCCATGAAGTATAAGTCTCCATAAACGAATTCACCTCATACTACATATATTTACAATTTGTTTTTTATCAAATAATTTTATTATGTCGACATACATGGCTCAAATGTATTATGATAATAATTTTATATCGGTACGTGAGGTAAAAATATTAATTCATTCATTGTAATAAAGATTTAAAAAATAAATACATTAACAATTTTTACTTTGAGAATTGGTATAAAATATCCGAGACAACAGTATTATCTGGACGATGTGTAGGGAAACACAACTGCTTAAATATGACTGTTCAAATCGTTCAATTAGTAAGAGGCTCTACTATTTCTAACTTGTGCGATTTTATAAATATTTCTGGACGTTTAGAGTTACATTTCTTGCTGATTAATACAATCGTTTCAATATAAATCATTGTTAATTAGATTTCGGTAAAATTATACAAAATATATATTCAGACATGCATGCTCTAGCTAGGTTTCTCTTTAACTAAAATATATAAATAAAATATAATCTATATTTTTAATATTATTTTTAATATATTTTTTAATATTTTGCACATCTTCATGAAAACACACACACGCACATAAATACAGTCACCAACCCACGCAAACCCATGTGTAGAAAAACACACATCCAAATACGTTTGAGTAAAAGAAACAAAATAATATTTATAGTATTTTTTTTCAACCTTAGGATAAGGTGTTGATTTTTGTGCTCGAATTCTGTAGTTTTTTTTTATGCGTATATATAAGCATTTGCTCCGCGAATTGAACCAAAAGTAAAGTTCTTTTTTTTCTAATTTACATTTTGAGTTATATTGTTACCTTTTCCATTTTTTACACGACCTTTCTTTTCTAAACGATATTCATGGAGGAAATAAAGATTTAGGTATATTTGATTTCACAGATGACAAGAAAATGGCCGAAAATTTCCTGACAGAAAGAAGGTCCCGAGAACATTTTATTTTACTGCGTTTTCAAAAGAGCCATTTTGCATTGGCTGATACGTATCAAATTGTGCATACACCCACCTCAGTGGAAAAGGTAAGGTCATCTGACAGTTCGCTGCCAGTCATAGGCGAAGTATAACAAACACTATTTAAATATCTTTTTCTAATTTTTTATCATTTAAGCCCAAGCAAGTAGATAAATGTCACTAAGACTCAACAGGTTAATGAGAGTAAATAAAATAGCGAGGAAAATAAAAGAACAGAGATAAATGAGAGAGAAGATAACGATTGATATTGCACTGAATTTAAAAAATAATTTTTGACAGAAAATCAGGAAAGCGAAAATGAGTTTCCGAATCAAAAAGTCCTCATCTTTGTTGCCATTTATACGACGATTCGATCGTTGTAAACTCTGGTCTTATTCAGCTGCTAGGAATTTTGTAACTTAACCCTTTATTACGATCACTGGGATATATCATTTTAATTCTTGTGCAAAGCTTAAAGGACACATTCCCAGTGCGAAGCCTTAAGAACACATGATCCAGCGGATATATACGGTGGATAGTTCTATTGACTTGACCCAAAGAGTTGTGAGTTCAATGCCAGGCTAAGGCAGTGCTGCACAAGTAACTTAGAATAGAAAGGCTTAGCATACAATATTATTCTGCTACACATATACACAAACATGCAAACGCACGCACATATGAGCACAGACACACACACACACACACACACACACACACACACACATATATATATATATATATATATATATATATATATATATGCAGTAGTGAGCATAAAGATCATGGGGATGTTAACAAAAAGTCTGCTATGAAGAGCATGGAACCACCTTTTAATTGATGTTGTTCCCAGGTCCACCCTGACCCAGAGTGGTAGCACCTGTTAGGGTACCAGCTATGGGCAACTAGTTAACTCCGAAACTGGGGTCAAAACACTATGAAAGTATAAAAAGACTTTTATAGAAATATATACATAAAAATGGACTTTTATAAAAAAAAATATACATGTTTGAATGAAAAAAATTACCATAACACATTTTTAAAGGAAAGAAAATATTACCACCAATACATTTTTGAATACAAACCTAGAATACATTTTTGAATACAATACTAGAATACATTTTCAGTTTTCTAAAAAAAAAATTATCAAAATCTGACTAAATCAGCTTTCTAACTATAACCAAATGTTTAAAAAATATCTCATAAAAACCTACCTTTTTGGCATTAAATAACCCACAGATGTTGATATGCCGTTAAACAAAACTCAAACTCAAACTCAAACAAAATGTCTAAATATGAAATAACTTTTTATTTTAACGCTTCAAAGAACATGCTATGAGGGAAAAAATTTATCAAGGTAAATTATATAATTCCAAAATATAAAGCTCAATAAGTTTATTTTGATAAAGTTATGAAAATAATTATAAAACATTCGAAAATAAGACATGATAAAAAAATCAGAACGATTAAATAAATCCATAAAATTTAATATTTATTTTGCATTATTGACAACTTTTTAGGTAAAAATATAAAATCAGGTATTTTACTAAATTACACCGGCTCTTTACCTGGCTCTTGCATTGTAAACATAGCAAAACACCTGTGATGTCATTGGAACTTAGAAATCTGATAGTCAATTTACGTAATGAAGATAAACTCTCAATTGTGGATATTTCAAAGTGTAGAGAACTCTAAAGTGTTATTTTTTTTTTTTTTTTAATCATTTCACCCCGAGCAAGGCAGAAACGCCACTGATGTGCAGGGGGTTACATAAGTGTAGAAAGATTAATTAGAAAAGAGTGAGGAGTACAAGCTAGTTAGAAAGGAACAATAGAAAACTGAGAAAGCAGGTGCAATGACAGGTACATGGGCGGAGAGAAAGGGAAGCTTATACAGGGGAGGGGAGAGAGAGCTAGAGGCCAGTGGTTAGTAGGTGAGTATTAACTTTGCTTTTAAATTTCTGGAGGTCGTAGCCGTCAGGAAAGCAAGAATACGGGAGTGAGTTCCACAGGCGGGAAGTGCGAGAGAGGAAGCTGCAGGAGTAGAATTGTCGTCTGCGTTTGGCTAACCTGACTGTGAATGGGTGGGACCCAGTATTTTAAGAAACCTTCAGGAAAATGGGTCATGTGAAGCCAAGAAACCACCTGGCAGGCCTAGAAAAACTACTGCAATGGAAGACAGATGGATTGGTAAAGAAAAAAAAAGATCGATTAGCGACAGCTAATGCTAACCTTGGCATTAAAATATCAAGGCACACTATTTCACGAAGACTCAATAAAATAAATCTGAACATTCGAGTAGCATCTACAAAGCCTTACGTTTCTAAAAAGAATCATACGAGCCGATTGAAATTTGCCACTGAACACGTCAGATGGACAAAAGAACAGTAGGATTGTTTTCATTTCAGCGATGAGTCAAAATTTAACCTGTTCGGTTGTGACAGGAGAAGGTTCATTCGACGCAGTCCTAAAGAAAGATATTTGACTCAATCCACTAAAAGCAGCGCTTAATTCGGAGGAACAAGTATGATGATGTTTAGCATTATTTCAACTGCTGGTTCGGGATCGCTTGACAGGCTACATAGTAAAACAATCGCAACTGTATACAAAGAGATATTGAAGAAACACGTTGTACCTAATTTGAGAAAAGCAATTAATCAACCAGCTGTATAACGTGCCAGGTCACAGAGCGAAGTCTTTTAAAATATTTATTTTTGAAGAAAGATGTTACTGTTATGAACTGGTTCTTCAAAGCCCAGACATGAATCCTACTGAGAACGTTTGAAAGTTATTAAATGAAAGAGCTAAGTAATAGAATCAAACAAAAGTCGAAAAACCATGGACTAAGTTGAAAGAAGAATGGGAGAAAGTATACGTTAATGAATGCAAGACATTAATTCGCTCATATAGCAAAAGATGTCAAGCTGTTATTGAAAGTAAAGGTTTACACATCAAGTACTAATGAATTATAAACGATATTTTCATTTGGATATGATGTATCCGTTATAATAGTATGATTTGGTTAACTGCTCTTATATTTTTGATCATCTATTTGTTTTCGAATGTTATATAAATATTTTTATAACTTTATTAAAATAAGTTTATCGAGATTTATATTTTGGAATTATATACGTTACATTCATATGTTTATTGTTTGGATAAAATTTTCTATGAAGCTTTAAAATAAAACAGTTATTTTATTTAGACTTTTTGTTAGCATCGTTCTGATCTTCCTGCTCGCTACTGTATATATATATATATATATATATATATATATATATATATATATATATATATATATTGATTGATTGATTGATTGATTGGTTGATTGAAAAGTAACTCTACATTTTAAAATACTTATTATTTATTAACTGTAATTTTTAAAAGAAATAGATATGACAGAGAAACTTCTATCATGAAGTTTTATTTAATATCCGAAAGGATCACAAAATTTTGCTACAAGCTTCTTGAATTACCTAGGTATCGACGCAACTGAATTTATCAGGAACTCTTGTTGGATGTAACACATAGTGTCTTGTAATCTCCCTTCAAGTTTTTCGAAAGTCTTTGGTTTTTGCATAATAGTCTTGCACGTTTAACCAACCCCGAATAATAGTCTCAGGTTGTTAAGTCAAAGCGACTGACCAAACAATCCACCTATCTTTCGGGGAAGTGGGAATTCATCTGTTCACGAATGACTATTGCTAAATTCTGCTTGAAAATCAAATCTTCACTATTCTCTTAAGTATTTATAACTGGTCAGATTTCGTCTTGCAACATAGTAAGGTACATGTCGGCATTGATGGCATCGCGAGTAATGAATAGATTCATAAAATTATCCAATGTCCTCCCACACCACTCCGTCACTTTTAGCCGATTCTGCATTTTTCAGAGATAACAAGAGATGCATCGCCTGTCCACTCTTGATAATTGTAATGGCTCGCAAACACGCCTATGTGAATTACCGTTTTATTACAGATAGTATCTTATAACAGAACTAACCAATCTTCATACGAAGCCAGCATATTTTCTGCAGTCTTTTAAACACAGTGTAATCAACAGTTAAAACCCTTTTTCAGCACAGTCAAAATTGTGTAAAAAGAGAGCCCAATTTCCACTTCTGCTTGGCGAATTGATTTTCTTGGGCTGCGTGTAAACATTTTTTGAACTGCTTGCACTGTCTCATGCTCAGTGACATTAAAGTGTAACTTTTTCTTCGAGAATTAGTTACAAACAATGTAGACATGGCAATTCTTGATTTTCTGTGCGTCAACTTAAGCATGTACTCCTTTACTTATTCTTTCAACATCTTTACACCTCAACAACGGATTTTCAATAATCATAACGTGTCGCTAGGTAGAAAGGGCTTTGCAGAGAAGACGATCAGGCATGGTTTTAAAACTTCCAAATTTTAAGCAAAACAATAAATATGAAAAGACAGATACAAACAGATTAAAATTCTCATACATTAAAGAAGGTATCATAAAAAATCGAGACAAAAATTACCAGGAATAATTTAATTTATTATTATTTTAAAATAGGGAGTTACTTTTCAGTTAGTATATATATATATATTCAGAAATCTACATTTGTTGAATAGGCAATACAGCGCGAAAATTCTCGCTTATTCAGAAACGATGAGAAACAAAAAAACATTCATTCAAATATGGTACAAAAAAGGATCTCCAAAACATATCCATATACAAGAAGTTTTTTAAAAAAAGAGGTGGGGATTAAGAAAGAAAAAAAAATTAATTTGTCCAGACATCAAAACCAGAGGGTAAATACAGAGATTCATGACTCGATATTAGAAGAAGACTTTTAGATTACGTCTGTATGAAAGATTCAAAAATCAAAACTTAACAGTATCCTAGGAATAGAAGTTGGGGGAAAGAAAAAAAAGAAAAAAAAAGAAAAAAAAATGACAAATGGAAAGTTAACGAAGAAATAAGTTACAAAAAAATTAGTAGCCAAGGTAAAGACAGCCGCCGGCTTCAGATGTTGAAAGGAAGGGAAAGTTATATTAAAAAGGAAAGGGGAAAATTAAATATATATATTATCACCAGCAGACAGATCTGTTTCGCCGCATCACAGCTCATCAGTACGGTTAGACTCCGATTACTTTCTTACCCAGGAATGAAACCCAAACGAAATGGAGTCAGTCAGCGACTCTACCACTGGGCTATGCGCGTCCGATGGATGTAGAGATACATTTTAGCCCATATCATTATAAGCGCCCAATAGCTAGAGCGGTGTAATTCATTTCACTGAATGAGCGAAGCTACTCTTTATCAAAGTCTACTATTTTCCAGAGTGCTCAATCAGAGTGTGAGAACGTATATATATATATATATATATATATATATATATATATATATATATATATATATATATATATTTTATAAGCGTTTCACCCCGAGCAAGGCATGTCACTGCCACTACTGTGCAGGGGGCTACGTAGAGTGGAGAAAGGTTGATTAAATATATGAAATAACAGAGGGTGGGTGATAGGCGGGTGAGGATACCGAGAATGAGGGTTGGGTAGATGAGAGTGTTGTGAGAATAGTTGGGAGTTAGTGTGATAGGAGGTGTCTATTGACCCTACATTTAAACACCTGGAGATTGTAACTGTCGGGAAAGCAGACTTGTGGAAGGGAGTCCCACAGGCGGGAAGCGCGAGAAAAGAAGCTGTTGGAGTAGAATTTACGGTTATATCTTATTTGTTTAACTGTAAAAGGGTGGGACCTAGTTGCTAATCTAGTATCTCGTGTAAATTCGTGCTTAGGCGGCACCAGTGATCTAAGCTCATCGGAGCAGAAGCCATGAAAGTACTTGTAGAAGAGGCACAGGGAAGCTACATCACGCCGGTGTGAGAGCGGCTGCAGCCGGTCTTCCAAGTCAGTATCAACCACGTTACAGATCCTCCTTTGTATTTTGTCAAGAAGCCCAAGGAGAGCAGCAGGGGCACCCGACCAGATATGGCAGCAATATTCAATACACGGGCGGATGGTAGATTTGTATATGTGCAGAATAGTTTCAGGTGGGAAAAATTTCCGGGCCCTGCACAGGGAGCCCACTTTCATAGCATCAGATTTAGCAATGGATTCAATATAGTCATTCCATTTGAGGTCCGCCGAGAGTGTAAGGCCAAGGAGGCGTAGTATTTTACTCTCTGGGAGGCTAGCCTGTCCCATGCTAATGGGAGGTAGATGCGATTGTCTATGGTGGTTAGTTGATAACAGCTTTGTTTTGGAGGCATTGAAATTTACCAACCATTTCCTAACAGGCCCATAACTCTGCTAAACACAGAGTTAAAGATTTTGGCCAAGATCCTGACGAATCGCTTGCAGCTAGTTGCCGAGTCTCTGTTGGAACCGGATCAGACTTGTGCTGTGAAGGGACGAACAATTCAGAGCAACCTGCACTTGATTCGCACGATCGTAGAGGGTGTAGAAGACGACGAAGAGGCCGCGCTGATCAATTTGGATCAGTCCAAGGCATTTGATAGGATTGACCATGGCTACCTGGCTGCTGTCCTGCAGGCCGCCGGATTCAAACCCGACTTCAGCCGCTGGATTAGCCTTCTGTATCGCTCCCCCAAGGCTGTGGTACAGGTGAACGGGAAGCTGTCGAGCGCTTTCGCGCTGTCTAGGTCGGTCCGACAGGGTTGTCCACTGTCGCCTCTCCTTTACGTCCTGGCGTTGGAGCCTCTCCTTCGCCGGCTAAGGGACGAGACGTGCAGTCCGGTCCTGCGTGGAATTGCAGTCCCTGGTGGAGCTCGAGCCAGGGTTTCCGCGTACGCCGATGACGTAACGACCTTTGTGTCCTCCCGCAGGGACATAAGGGCGGTACAGAAGGCGCTTGAACGGTACGAACAGGTAACAGGGGCCAGAATTAACCGCGACAAGTCGTCCGGCTTGCGGTTAGGTGCCTGGAAGGGTGTTTCCCTCCCGGGGCCCTTCGACTGGACGGACGGGCCGGTCAAGCTCCTCGGAGTTTGGTTCGGTCCGGACTTACAGTTGGAGAAAAACTGGTCAGAAGTACAGGCAAAGGTCGGCGCGTCGGTCGAGATTTGGCGTCGACGGAGTCTCTCCGTGAAGGGTCTGGCGGAGGTGTGTAATACATACCTCTTTCCCAGAATCCTTTACCGGCTGTCTGTACTTCCCCTTTGTGACGATCATGAGAAGGCGCTCGAGCGTTTGCTATTCTCCTGTCTGTGGAGAGGACGCAAACACATGGTCGACAAAGGAGTCTGTTGCCTCCGTCCGTGTCATGGGGGTCTGGGAATGCCGCACTTGAGGAGCCACGTACTCGCTTCAAGGTTGGCATTTCTCAGGCGCGCGTTGTCGGAAGATCGGTTGCTTGCGGGGGTAGTGAGGGACATGTTCCCTAGCCTCACTATCACTCCCCCGCTCCTAAGGACTAGCAATAGGCCTTGGGGGCGACCGAGATTCCTGCTCGAATGTCTGACGGCCCTTCGGGCCATTCCATGGTCCAGTGACCTTTCACGGCCTAGGAGAATCTTTTATCGGGGATTAGTGGAGGGCGCCGTGAAGGATGAACTGTGGAGTAAGCTCGGCATGTCGAGGGAGGAGTATCGCTCTCATTGGTCTTGGGCGCCAGGTGCGGATTGGCTCAGCAACTCTGAGTTTTCTCTGACCTGGCGATTGGCTCGGAATGGTTTGTCTCTCAACGACAAGCGTTTCGCAATGGGCCTGGCGGATTTGCCAGATTGTGAACGTTGCGTCCTTGGAATTAAGGAGACGTCTGCGCACGCCTTCTTCCATTGTTCGCGCGTTCGCCCGTTGTGGGCGCGTGTCGGCGAGTTGACTGCTCGTATCGCGCCGCGGGAGCTTGTGCTCATTGATCGCGCATACGCTGTGGACAATGTGTCGCCCCCGTACTCTGGAGTGAGGCGGATGGTGTTTCTGTCGCTACTGGCCACGGCTAGAATGGTGATTTGGATGACGCGTCTGGAGGAAGTCTTGCGGGGAGGTCGTCTTTCGGATCAGGATCTAATCCGATATTTTGAGCACCAGCTCAAAATGAAGATTAGAACTGAACGGAAACGGCTGCACCCGACAGAGTTCAGCGAAAGGTGGGTATATGCGGCGAGCCTGGTTCGCGTGACCGGGGCTAGCCTTGATTTTCTCTTTTAGATCTGCTAGTTGCATCGGGGTGGATTCCTTTGGAACCCCGCCCGTGGTTAAGGTAGAAGTCCTTTTTGTGCCTAGTTAATGTGAGTGAATGTGTTTGTCCTGGCCTGTTCCCGGCTCCATTGCTTTTGTTATGATCCAGTTCGAGATTCCCATTGTCCAAGTATTATTTTGTCCCGTTTTCACTCTCGGCTGGGTCAGCCTTATACATTCTTCAGTCCAATTTATTTTTTGCCCCCTGCTTCTCCATTCCCCTTAGAAAGAGAGCTGCTTGATTTTGTCTTTTTAAGGCAGAATACAGTGGCCTCTTTAATTATGTGGGTGTGTTTGGGTCTTACTAACATTGTGTATATATATTCATTTGAAATTGTTTTTTGTTTTGGGGATTTTTGTTTCTTCATTCCCCCTTCCCATCATGTCATTTCATGTGAAAATTTTAAATCTATTTTTGTATTATATTTGTAAATATTGTAAAAACACAAATTTTTATGTACAGTTGGGGCGTTTTTTAGGTCCCCGGTATGTTCTTGTGGTATTTTGGTGTTTGATAGGTATGAGTGTTGATGGATAAAATTTTTATGGTGAATGAGAAAATTGTAACGTATGTATGGGTCGTGATTCTGATTAGCTAGGTATAGGATAGTTACGGAAGACCTTCCCAAGTTTTGTTCCCCCTCCCCATTGTTTGGCCTTGAGCCAGAATTTGTATTTATGCAAATAAATAAGTACCAACCATTTCCTACCCCAGGTCACTACGGATTGGAGGTCCCTTTCAAGTGCGGCAGCGAGGTTCACTTTGTCGTCCAGACCTGGTTTCTGATCGATGCGGGAGTAGATTGTTGTGTCGTCGGCATACATGCCAACTTGGGATCTAATGGTGTCGGGGAGATCATTAATGTTGATCAGAAAGAGCGTGGGACCTAGGATAGAACCTTGAGGGACGCCCGCGTTCGTCTGGTAGTTTTGGGAGGCATGCCCATTTAATACCACCTTTAATGTGCGGTTAGAGAGGAAGGACTGGATGAGGTCAAACAGATGTCCAGTTATCCCATAGCTCCGCAGTTTGCACAAGAGGCCAGCATGCCAGACCCTGTCGAATGCTTTGGAGATATCCAAGGCAACGGTTCGGGCTTCACCATTCTTGTCGAGTGCCTGGTATATGTACTCGGTAATGGTCGTTAACATATCAGCAGTAGACCTGGTGAAGCGAAACCCATACTGTTTGTCAGAGAGAAGCCCTTTGATCATAAGGTGCTGAATCACCTCGGCGTTGATAATGGCTTCGAAAACTTTGCCAAAGATTGGAAGGAGACTAATAGGACGGTAATTGGCGGGGTCTGAGGGTTCGCCAGAATTCTTAAATATAGGTACTACGCAGGAGGACTTCCAACAGGCAGGAAAGCAGGAAGCAGATCGGCAGAGGTTATAGAGTTTAGAGAGGACAGAGGAGAGTTCTGGGGCACATTTCTTCAGTACTATGACTGGGATTCCGTCACCGCCGCTCGCTTTGTGTGGGTCAAGTTGCGCAATTATCTTGGCGACCAGCGAGGGTGAAATGTGGACGTTATTTAGTTGAGCCTTAGTTCTGGGTGGGAAGTCTGGTGTAGGTATTCCTAACGAGTCCAGTGTCGAATTGGTTGAGAATCTACGGGCAAAGCATTCAGCCTTGTCGGCTGGGGAGGTGAGAACTTCAAATTCATTGATTAGTGGGGGTATTGAAGTCTTGTTCCTGCTGAGCACGCTTTTGCAGAGACGCCAGTAATCTTTGGAGCCAAACTTAGAGGATGCTATGCGTTGCCTAATTCTGGCAGAGAAAACAGAAGGAAAGTATAGAATGGAGACAATATATTATATCGAGCCCTCCACCTTGATATAATTTAATATTAATAAAAACTAATATTAATGAGATCTCGTTCTTTGGTATCACTTATATACTTATATGCTCATCCAGTTTTGGGATTTCGTATATATATATATATATATATATATATATATATATAGTGATGATCATCTACGTATACTGTCTTAATATGTATAGGAAAGAATATTAATAACTTTTTATTAATATTCTTTCCTATACATATTAAGACAGTATACGTGGATGATCATCACTATGTTATTTGGACCTTACTTAAACGGCAAAAAACTCCACGACAGAAGAAAACTGGAAAAAACTCTCTACAGACTAGCACAAATACACTCGGACATTATATTTCTCGGACTCTGCAAAAAAATGGAATTAATACCAAAAGGATTCAGATTTAAATACAACTTCCAACACAGTTTTATTACATCGCATCAACAAAAAGCTCAACAAATATACAACAGGACCTCCACACAATTAAGAAACCTGGCGCACAACTCTGCCTACATTAAAAAATCCTTCTACATGAACTTATCCAAAAAAATCCATTATTCTCTCTATCTAACACTTTCCCCTCTCCAATACTCTCAAGTAAAAAAAACACTCAATTTTCTGTACGAAAAAAAGCTGACACAGCACATATTTTTGAAAAACCAAAAACTCAATACACTAATTGCTGAGGACCCCATTCTACAATACATACCTCACCTGAATAACTACCTAATACAACAGATTCCACGAAGATCTCACCATGTACAACACACCCATAACATCTCTGCTGATAATCACATCGCAAACCTATCTAAATATACTCTCACCCAAGAAGAAACCTCTTTATTAAATAAAGGATTAACATTCTGCCCCTCACAGCCACTAAACCCTCTAAACCTCTGCTACGATATGGAAAAATACCTTCGTAGACTGAGACTAAAAGAATATTTCTCGAACAACAGATCCACTTCTAACGACAACAGCGACAAACAACCATACTCCAAATTTCCTCTTACGAAAAATAACACCCTATGGACTCCACCAAGCGGACGCAACCAACACTTGGATCAATACGCCAACAAAGCCAGACAACACTTGGACAACTTCTTAAAAAATAGAGGACACCAAACAAAAACACACAACCTATCTAAAGTAGAACACCAAGCCATCTATACACTTAAGAAAAACCGAAACATAATTATCGTACCAGCCGATAAGGGCGGAGCTATAACCATCTTAGACACTAACAACTATATTAAAGAAGCAGAATCACAACTTCAAAACAACAAGTTCTATGCACCCTTACCTCTAGATCCGACCAGTACTTACAAAACAGAATTATCACTTCTCATTCAGAACCTGAATCATAACATAAAAAACAAAATAAAATCCTTCATTCCTGAGAACCCCAAAACAGCAACATTCTACACTATCCCAAAACTACACAAACTCCCCAAAATCATTTCAGAAAAACACCCTAATACCTCTTCATCCAACCCACACCATACTAAACAAGCAAACAATGAAGAAATCTACAAAATTTCAAAAGAACTTAAAATCACACCACCTGGCAGACCCATAATATCAGGCATCGGTACCCTCACAGAAATTATATCTGGATACATAGACAATATTCTAAAACCTCTATTACCTGACATACCCAGTTATATTAGAGACACTACTGACTTTCTCAACAAGTTACAAAGCATTAATTTAGTCCCAGGTGATAATATCATAGTAACGATGGATGTTACGTCTCTGTACACGAACATTCCACATGTTGAAGGAGTAGCAGCATGCCATGAGTTCCTCAAAAACAAATTACCTAACAACCAAATCACAGATTTATGCCAATTAATTAATTTCATTTTAACACACAATAATTTCAAATTCAACAACAAACATTATTTACAGATTAGCGGCACAGCGATGGGCACGAAAATGGCACCTAGTTATGCCAACATCTTTATGCATATTTTAGAAAAAAAGATACTAGACAGTTCACAATGCAAACCATCACACTATTTTAGGTACATTGATGATATTTTCTTAATATGGACTCATGGATTAGAAAAATTAAAAAACGTCTTCACTTTCTGCAACAACTTCCACAATACAATCAAATTTACCATGGAGTACTCATACACATCCGTCCCTTTCTTAGACGTCATGGTAAAATTAAATAAACATACACTTTCCACCAGTCTATACAACAAACCCACAAACCAACATAAATTCCTACACTTTAACAGCTGTCATCCCCTCAAATTAAAAAAATCTATCGTATACAGCTCATTTATTAGAATAAGACGCATTTGCTCAGACCATCCAGATTTTCTAAACAACATTAACAACCTAACAAAACAGTTTCTAAAATGCAAATACCCAATAAAAATAATAAAGGAAGCACTACATAAAACCATCCACATAGACCGCAGCACACTTCTCACATACAAAAAACGAAAAGACAATAACCGAATTCCCATGGTTTTTAACCATAATCAATATTCCCACACACTCATCAAAAATTTAAAAAATGATTACAGGAACCTCCAATCAAACAAAAACATCAAAGACATTTTCGATAGGCCACCCATAAATGCAAAGAAACAAACACCCAACCTATCAACTATCCTCACTTCGAACAAATATTTAAATAATACAAACCTATCAGGGAATTTAAAATGTGGAAAGCCCCGTTGTTTAATCTGTAAACATCTAATAACAGACAAAACATTCTCTGTACCCAACACAAAAATAAAATTACACCCACCAAACCTTACTTGTGATAGCAAAGACATCATCTACTATCTCTTCTGCTCAATTTGCCCCAACAGTGGATATATCGGCGAATCCGGTAATAGCTTTAGATTTCGCTTCAATAATCACAAACTAAATATACGACAAAAAAATGTATACTCCCCAATTGCAGCACATTTTAATCAACCCGATCACACTTTAGAAAATTGCAAATGTTTACTAATAGACTCCAATTTTAGTTCTACATACACACGCAGAAAGAAAGAAAAATACTGGATTTTAAAATTAAACACACACAAGCTAGGGTTAAATAGGGACTTAGGTGTGTTGAATCTCTACAAATATTTCAATAGGTAAAAAGAATTTTCTTTCAGATATTCCAAGGAATTTTTTATCTAAAACAAACAGACTTTCTCCACGGACGTGTCGCGTGTTGATTGGTTGACCGAAAATGAACAAACGGACGTGCCGCATGCTGATTGGTTTATCGACACCACGCGATATAAACAAAAAAATAGATATTCCAAGAGATTTTTTGTCTAAAACAAACAGACTCTCTCCACGGACGTGCCGCGTGTTGATTGGTTTACCGAAAATAAACAAACGGACGTGCCGCATGCTGATTGGTTTATCGACACCACGTGATGTAAACAAAAAAGTATTCGGACGCTATCGAAAAAATACGTTTCCAATTCTAATTTAAAAATCACTTGTTTCTGATGAAGGACCGAGGACGGTCTGAAATATAAAAATACAATAAAAATAAACAAATACTGTTTAAAAAAGTACGTTTTTAAATTCAAAACTTTTTATTAATATTCTTTCCTATATATATATATATATATATATATATATATTAATTAATTAAAAAGAGAAACCTTAGTTGTTCTTTTATAAAATATAGTACTTTAATTTTATACTTTATATTCTGCTATACGTATTTCAGATCTCGCAACCTTCTTCAGGAAGTGTTTGTCAGTCATCATCTTGTTTGTGCGTAGTAGTTGTTTATATCTTACACTCGTAAGGGAATATCTTTGTTTTAAGTGGTAATAAATTCATTTACTTTAGGTCAAATATCAAGCTGAAGAATGTTTTGTCTTTTTTTTAAATTTATATTTACATATACACGCACATGCATATGTACACACTTCCTATGTCATGTAGGATGTCATGTAGGATGTCATGTGTGTTTCAATGCGTTCGTTAATGCTACTATGTGTTTTGTGCGTATGTTGTGTCTCCGTGTGTGCGTCGGGGTTTATGTTCTATTAAGATTTGTTTTAAATTTGTTTATAAAGTTTTTCTTGCATTTGTACGTAAGAGTAATTTTCTGTTTGATATAATAACATAAATTGCACACACACACACACACACCCACACCCACACACACACACACACACACACACATATATATATATATATATATATATACACACAAAGAATCTCAAGCTAGCCAAAACCTACAGCGGTTTCACACTACGGCTCGTCAGGGCAAAAGCAAAACTAAAGATTAACCAAATAAATAGACAACCACCAAGACAAGGACAAACCAACCAGTACACAAATCAAGGGGGGGGGGGGGTTAATGAGAAAAAAAAAACCTACGCTAACATACTAAGCAAGAAATTTAATCTTATGGAATTTACATTTGTTTAGGATTTCTGTTTTAGCATTAAGTAGATTATGGGCAGGTTCGAACATAGCTATCGATAATTTCTCCTCACCACATAAATTACAGAATTAGGTTTCTGTTTGTTAATTGGTTTTTCTTAAAGTTTATCTTAGTATAAATTTAAAACTTAGATACTTGCAGAGTCTATTCAGTTATTATTTTGAATATATATATATATATATATATATATATATATATATAGTTCTACATGAACACCCACCTTCCGCTCCACCATTGCTTAGTTGGTTTGCCTTTCCAAATGCTCTCTCTGAAATAACCGAATCTATTTAGCAGGAAACATAATTCCGTGGTTAATAAAAATTAAATAACACTACTAGATCTAAAATCATGAGGAAACGTCGATAATCAGTGTTAATTTCCTTTTTCTCCATCCACCGTCAAAATTTTACGTTGTCACATTCGTAGACAACATAAGGTCTCGTTTTGACCCAATATATACAGTTGGCCATACTTTTTCTGATCTATTTTTAGAATTCTTTGTAGTTGAAGAAAATGTAGTCGGGAAACAGTTACATATGGCTCGCAATGAAAAGATAAGTGCAGGAACTAAGCAAACTGAGATCACAAACGGAACGCTGATATATATTAAGGAAACGTATCCGAGAGCGACAACAGTTATGCATCTCAAATAGACTGGACACATTTCGTTGTACATTGACGACATGTAGCAGCCATTTCGTATCCACTTTAGCAAGAAAACATGAAGATCATGAAATAACTACATGGAGAAGAACGGTAAGAAGGGAAAAGAAAAAGTGTACACATATGCACACATGACAGTCTCGCTAGTCAAAAAGGTCAAGGATATTCTGAATACCATAATATTTTCCACCCTAACAGCACTTTTCTCATAGCTTAAACGACGCAAGTAATCTATTGCTTTTTCCATAGAGAATGTTTTATGAGTTCCATGAGTTCAGATGTTTACAGTTAATACCTGATAGGCCAACTGCATTGAGATGAATCATTATACTCTTTTTCGTATTATATAATAAGGAAGTTCCACTCTGACAGCTTTCCTCAAAAACTCCTGGAATGCTCCCCAGACGACGCTTCCCCGATGACGACAATCTTTACCACTTATAGAGAAAACCACTATCTTTTCTACATATGTTCATGAGGAAAATTTCTCACGCCTTCTTATGTTCATTACAGTAACTCTGCAACCTTCTATATTGATTGGATTTTTAATGTAGTATTCATACTTTAAAAATATATAAATATTTATCTTCCTTTATCGTCAGAATCCAACTTGCACGTTTATAAATCGACCATTCTTCCGTGCATCGAATACTATAATCATATCTTTTTGGGTGCTACTGCTATTCATCTAGAAGTTTTTTGACTAAATCCAAAGAAGGAACTGCAGTGTAATCGATCTTGAGATGACAGTTTGCCTTCAGGAACTTTCTTAACGATGTGATGTAGCTTCCCTCTCTCTTTTGTATAAAAAAATTTACGTCTTCTGCTTTGACGTGATTAGTTCCTTGATGCCCGACAACAGCAACTTTTACCGTGAAAATAGTTAAATATAACCGTCTCTCTACTATAGAAATTTATATTCTCACTGCTGCTGTATATGGAACTCCCTTCCGTATACTTTCTCACCTTATAGCTACAATCTTCAAAAGTTTCGATGCAGCGTCAGTTGACATCTTCTAGCTTCCTAAATCACATCCACTTCCCTAAATTTCATCAATCTCTTATCCTTTTTTTCGGCATCCTCTATACACTAATTTTCTCTCACTGTGACCCTCTGCGCGCCACTGGCAATTCTTCCTTGCGTGGGATTATAAAAATTTTATTCGAAATTATTTTGACGAAAAACTTTTGCGCTATAGCTGTCAAGAGACACATTTCCTTTAAGTTCATTATAGAACATTTGCAGCTTCTTACTACAAATTTAAAAAATAATGATTTTCTGCTGTCATTCATGGTTGTACAGTAGCTGTTTTGTGGTGTGTTGAAAATTGTATGACTTTTTCTAAGCCATGTGCGTTTATTTTGCTAGCTTATATTAATCATTTTAACATCAGTTTGGCCAGATAGTGATATATATTTCAGTTTGACAAAGAAGTTATCTCGTTAAATAGACTAAATTCAGTCAATGAACGATTATGCAAGAGCCAGCAAACCTACCTAGGTTTCATCCTACGGCTCGTCAGGGTAAATTGGGTGGAATAACCCGGGACGATCTTAAATATAGTATAACTATTAATAGTATTAGCAGAATTATTTCTGTTACTATTAATATTGATATAATTATTATAGTAAGTATATATATATATATATATATATATATATATGTGTGTGTGTGTGTGTGTGTGTGCAAATATTTTTCTTTTTGTGTAAGAATGACGGATCATTTCATTTTTAAATGAAAAAAGATTGAAACTTTTACATCAGTTGCACAATCAATATATAAAATAATATATTGATATGATATTATGTTTTTAAAATATCTAATATATAATTTCTTTTGTGATATTAACTATTTATAAATTGTTCCATATTATATTGGATTTTAATTCAAGTTCCCATTTTGGTTTTGATTTGAACGTTGAAATGGATGGATGTGCGTTGTGGTGCAAAGAATATTGGCTCGGAACGAGAAGTCGAATTCATTTCATTCACTTACGCACAATTACTCCTGGGAAAGGTATATATTAATCATCAATATGGGTTGAATAGCAGGTCAGATTAGGTCCTGTAGTTAGTTGGCTACCGGTCTACCTGTTCATCGAAAATTTTCTGCATATCATAACCGCGTATTTCAATTAACTGGCTACGTTGAAATATGCCGGAATTAAAACAAGAAAATTAACAGACGCATTTCTAAGTTGGAAAACAAAGAAATCTGAAAACGGATTTGAAAGGGAAAATGTAAAACATCAGAGCGATAACATTTAAATAAAAAAAGTATATTAGAAATATGGATAGATAGATAAAAATGTAGGAGATGGATTCACATCACAGAGGGATTTAATTAAATGTGTAAGTATTAATAGAAATTCGCCAATAGAAGTTGTTTATTGTTATTATTATTATTAGTAGTAGTAGCAGTAGAAGTAATATTGCGAGAACAATGTCTTAATGTTAGGAATTCCTTCAGTGTATCTATCAATAATTTATTCAGTCAAACCTAGAACTCCAACTAAAAGTGGAATTATTGATAACTTCATATGCCTTATTACTTACATTTACAAATCTAGATTACGGTATCAAAAAATTACCGTGTTAATAAGAAATTATTTTCGAATTTTCGACTTCCTTTATTACGGAATGTAGTTTCTTGTTTCCTTCATATCTCGCAGTACATCAACCTGTCTTTTGGAGTTTCCAGGTACTGTTATATAAAACGGTTATTTGCCTTCTTTGGAGCTGGACAAAGTCAGATAATACCCCAGGTATATAGTCCTTATTTTTTCAATTTTCAAAATAACTCGTGACCTGAACATTGTAGCTATGGGAACATCATTGGCATCATATATGTGTTCTTTTCTTTCAAGAAAAAATTAGATTTCGCTGAGAAAATAATAAGCCAAATCGGTCAGTAGAGATGTAATTTAATTTTGTAGTGGATGGGTATGTTATTGGAGTGTTATTAAACTTTTGGGCCTTCTGATTCAACCGAGTATTATAGATTTGTAATAACATGAGTGATTTATTCTTTATTATTCATTAGCATTAATAATGTTTTTTATATTACTGCTATTATTATTACTATCGTTATTGTTGTTTTTTATTTCTTTTTGTTGGTCGTTATGGCAAGTAGATCAAATGTTGAAAGTTTAGAAGCGAGTTATCAAAATAGCCATGAAACCTATAATATCCTCAGCTTCTGATATCATCAAAACATGTCGCAGAATTAAGTCTGTTTAAAGTAGCGTTGTTTGCTGTCGCATCGCAATTCATATCAACGTACCAATTTTAATTAAACCCATTTTGATCTTGTCTTTCATTGATGCAAGATTACATCCAAACTTATTTTTTTAAACATCTACGAGAATGCTCTTTTATACGTCAAATCTTCTTATCCTTATCTTTCTCAACTCCCTTAACGCTCTCTACTGCCACTATGCCAAAGATTAAGGCTGTCTGTCCTCCTTATGGATATGATGGTTCCTTTTCTTGTTTTAAATACATTATCGTGTTACATTGTAAAGAACTACATGAGTTTTTCATTCTTATTTTCCACGTCTGCACGTTGTTTATGGTGATAACATTTTTCCGTTACTTCCAATTTTTAATCGCAGAGTGTTCAGTGTGAAACACATGCAATTTCGTTGTACCACCTTCCATTAACTTCTTAAGGTAACATGTCGAATTCATTTGAATTTATGTGATTCATAGTGTCGCCTACTATTTTCTACAGCACAAAATCCACGCTTATTCTTATATTTGAAAGAGGGTTCTCTTTGTGAGGCACATGTCGATGTTTTGGTTCCTTCATTCCAGTCACATTTCTTCATCCATGCACATGATTCTATTTTACCAATTTCCTTCTCTCATGCTCCTAACTCATATCCATGAGAATTTGTTCATGCCTTTTTTATTCACCATCCAAGATAAATTCTTATTGAACCCTTCTTTCCTTTTAAAACATACTATTTCTCTTATGCCAGCCAAATTTACTCAAACCAGAAATAATAAAACTAATAAAAATATTAATAACGTTAGTTTTAATTCTATTATAATTGAGCTAGTTCTTCAGTTCGTTAGTTTGAACGACAATACCTCATGAATAATGGACTATTTATTTTTGATCACTTGAAGAGCAAAGAAAAACACTAATTAATTTCAGGGAGAAAATAAAAAAGAAAGAAAGAATGGAAAACAGAAGGGAAGTGTGAATCAGTTGATTGGAACAGACAATACTCTATTATTTTAGCCAAAAGGCTACGAAGAGATTGGGAATATATGTATATATATAATCTGTCTTTGTTGCTCTACTCTCGTATAGAGCGCTTTAGTGTTAGGGTTTTCGTCTTGTGTTTTTTTCTTTTCTACGAGTATTTGACTTTTTGTTCATGTACTTCGTTTGCTTCTTTTTTTACTTCCCCTCCTTTTCCCTCGTAGTTCGTCCTCGGTGGGTTATTCAAGACGACTTAATTATAGTATAACTATTAACTAGTATTAGCAGAATTATTTATTTCTGTTACTATTAATATTGTTATAATTACTATATATATATATATATATATATATATATATATATATATATATATATATATTATTCTCATCAATATATTTCTTTTATTTTTCCTACTGTGTTAAATCTTGCTAAACATATTCATATAATTTGCTTAAACTTCATTCATTTTCATTGCGTTGCATTCCTAACTGCTGAGAATGAGTTTATCATTGATCCTTCTCTTTCGAAAATGACTTCGGATTATGGCAACCAACTTTCTAGAAAATTTGCAGTGTTTTTGGAGAAGCCATAGAATTGTTTGGAGAATGTATGCTTTTCAAAGTGAAAGTTAATTCAAAATGCAAATAATATCAAGGAGGTAAGCGTTGTTATTATGTTAGTTCTCTTTTATAACTAAAGTCGGTTCCATTCATTAATCAGAAAAAAATTTGAAAAGAATTGAGAAATGAAAGCTAAAGGCCATCTGAAGTTACCAGAATTTGTTTTCTTTGGCTTCTTCGCTGTCGAATCCTGCTGATTATTTAACTTTCTGTGGTTAGGGATACGATTATGATCATTTGTTGGACATCTTTGATTATTATTCAATTTAACTTCTGGATATTTACTAAAACGTTTAAGGCTATAGGCTAAATTATCGTTATCTAGAAAAATAAATATACACCTTTTCTAATTTCTGATACAATAGAATTTCTTTCATTAGAACTACAGATCAATATTTCGAAATGATATTTTTCATAGCAATCATATGTTTTCTTCGGGTTAAAATCAACAGATAACTACTGCCTTGCACCAATTATTAAACTGATTGATTCTTATAACGATAGACAAGTGTCTGCAAAAGGTTAAATTACTTTTATAGGTGATATTGCACGTTTGTTAAGTCATTAGTTAAGTGCTTCGGATATATTCACGTTTTATTGCATTTTCTTTTAAATTATATATATCTTTTTTACTGGTGAGTCTACAAAACATTATTTTGCTTTTTTTATATGATTCAATTCAGCTCAAATGTATCGAACATATCCAAAATGAACGTTACGTTACACAAGTGTGCGTTTAAAACATTTTTATCTAAACCCCCGTATTTTCACACATTAATAAACAAATATCTTCACATTTAAACATTTAAATTTGTGTGTTTTGAAATACTAAGATCCAAAAAATAGGATTTCTACAAAAACGTTTATTTCACAATATAGATCATGGATTTAATGCGTTCATTTGCCAATAATTTAAACATAATTTTTTTCTTGTGAATACGAACACAATTTATATTAATAAACCAAACCTTTGATGCGTATCAAATTTTTGCCAAAGATCACTGCATCTTATATGTCGCAATGATAACGAATTCATAGAAAAGTCCACAACATTTACTGGTTTCTTATTGTTTGTGCAATCAATAATTAAAACAAGTTATTTATAACCCTTACAAATAATTCATAAAATAGGAAAACACGGTCAAAATGTATGTTTTCTTCGTGCAATAATTTTTCTTCAAGCAAGAAATAAAAGATACTAAACTCATAAAGAGTGAGTGAGTGTGACAAATATAAGAAAAAATAACCTTATTAAAGAAAATGTACATAAAAATGACAGGAATTTTGGATAACAAAGTTAATGATTTTCTTTTTCATTTGATATTCTGAATATGAAATTTAATTCGACAGCAAAAAGATGAAAGACGAGTAGTACGAGATAAATATCTTTTAGCATAGTAGTTACAAGTCTATTTTATCATTTCAACTGTAAAACAAGATCATGCCGCGAATCGCGTACTGCGCTTGTAGTAATAAAATCTAGCTAAATTACAGAAAAGAAAGCAAAACTTGATTACTGTTGAAAACATGTATTTCTTTTGTTAGAGAACAAAGATATAAATCATTTCGTCTAATCTATTCAGTATCGATAAAAAATATTTAATTCCGAAATAAAGCATGTCTAGATTCTTGAAGGCCTTGAAAATTCTAATATAAATGTAATTTGCCAGGTAAGTTTCCGTTGTGTTTTGTTGAATATACTGTGGCTTCGTCTTTACAAATTGCAAGAATATTGACCAACAGTTGCTTTTTATACTACAGTGAGCGATAGGATCGTTTAATTGACGCATGAAACCAAAAGGTTATTTTTGAGAGAGGAGACTGTTATTCAGATGGGGCCGAATAATTCAGTGACTGACCCAGGTATCAAACGCTAAAGGCATAAAACATCTTTTTTTAAAACTTTGTTGATGGCTCAAGTTGCATATGAAGAGTTTACATTAATGAAAAAGAAAAAGCAAAGATTATTGATATATGATGTATTCAATAAACGAAAATTAAAGAAGGATATGCTATATATATCGAAGCTGGACAGACAAAGGTTAATGTCTGAAAAAAAAACAGTAATTATTATGGAAATTGTTTTTAATCAATACCAAGTGAAGGAATAAAATCCATAGGCAATTTTAAAGATCTTGGCGTATCTGCAATACTTTCGAGTTACGGTTAGACATCCGGATAGGAATGATAAGAGATATTTACAAATTTGCTACAGATGAGAAATCTCTTATTTGCAGTTTTCTATTTTAATCTCTCATCATGATGATGTTGTACTATAAAATAACCTTTGTGCTAAAGTTACAATACGGAGACAACAAATCATGATTGAACTGGTAGAGAAAGATTTCCGACGGTGTATTCTCTAGACTTGTCATATATTATTTGTCTGAACTCCAGCAAAACTTATTTTTGGCGGTGATTCAAGGCGAAAGAGGATTAATTAAATAATTAATCGAATCAAACATGAGCTCAGTTTTTATGACAGAATATATTTTATTTGGATGTCGGCCTAATATCTGTCGTGGACCCGGTTAAATGACAAGCAAGAATAATACAAAACAACCAAAATGGGAAATAATGAATTAAACACAGCAAAATACAACACTTGGAACTTTGTTAGTAGAACGATAATACGGGTTAGTGTGTAATTCTATAATTCGACCCTCGAACTGGGACTCGTAATGACTGTTACGGTGGTATTATTCGTAGACGACTCTCGGCTATGTTCAGGGCGTTCTCCTCAGGCTACTTCCAGCTTACTTCCTGGTTATCTCTGTTATCTACCTGGCTATCTACTCTCACCTTTTGTGAGGGGAAGTATATATAATGGTTGGAAGAATTAATTCCCTTGTGGGTGATGCCGCCATGACAATATCATATAAAACCAAATGAATGAGGAATACTGTTTCTGTGAACTGACATAATAAATGTATTTTGTAAAAAATACTGGCAAAGTAGAGAGGAAGGAGGGCTTAGAAAATCTGATACTCACAGGACGGATAGAGGGAAGGAGAGTCAAAGAATAGCAATGCGTGGTATACTTGATAGAATTGAGTAGATGGAGGGCGGATCGAGGTTTGTGCGGAATAACTGGTGTGTACGGAATAACCGGAAAAAAAGTCGAATGAGACTCAACCGAAGTATTATCTAACTGACTGAACCGTTCTTTTAAATTAAATTTAAATACTAATTAGAAGCGCTCGGAAAACTTAACCCTCACAGAGCATACAGAAGGAAACAGTTATAGGTATAGGCTACGCGTCCACTACCCGGTGTGCTTGTGTCAATGTATGACAAGACAGGAGGTTGGATTCTTGATAAAAAGTGAAAATTGTAAAAGGCTATAAGAGCTATCTATGATCGCCTATGATTTGAAGGCATATAAAGAATTTTTTTTTATCTTGACTGCTTGATCACTAATTGAGCCCATGTAAAAATGTCATTTCAAACACTGATTTTCACGACAGAGATACTTGCCACACCAGCGCAAATCACGTTATCAGTATATTTGGTCCAGCCTTCAAATGAGCAAAGTTTAAGTAATATTATATATCCAATTTATTCAGTTAGTTAAGTGTCATACGCGATACATATTTGGGCGATCATGTCTCGAAAGAGATATAACTGACTGGATAGAAGAGTTTTGCGCAGTAGGCTGACATTAATTTCTGCGGTAGACCGGTTGTTAACCAAGATTATAGAACCCAATTTGTTGTACGCATAGCTGAGGGAGAAGCGACGGATGATATTATATTATTATGTTAATAAATATTTATTAGTAAGGGATCAATTAATTACTGCATAACACTAGAAAACAGATCGCACATTTTATGCCCATTAAAAGCTTTAGTTTTGTTTCCACTTATTATATTCAGTCAGTCACTTACGTGCTATACGTGGTACACGTTTGGGCGATTATGTCTCGAAAGAAGCATGATCTACAGGGTGGAAGGCTGCCATTATTTTTTTGCAGTAGACTGGTTGCAAACCAAGAACCCAATCTGTCCTCTTATGGAGGTAGAAGAGACGGATTATTACCTTCACAAACGGTATTTGCGCGAAAGTGAATGCAATGAATTCTCCGATTTCTTTTTCCGAAGTTGATATTTATTGCAACACAAGTGACATCCGCATCCAGTTTATTAAAATGTACAAATAGACATAATTCATAAAATCCAACTAAAATATTCAACTTTATTATCTGTACATCTATTTTAAACTCGCACCAAATTCTCAGTTAATTTCCTAAATATTTCTAAACAGATGAATTCATTAGCAATGAAAATATTGTTGTACACGGTAAAAAGACCTGATTAAATGGCTAATAATTAAAAATAACTATATATTTAACACGAAATTCCGTCGGTTAATATCAGAGTTTGTTAGTCGGCAGGGAATGCTTTCCAAACATGGATTATAGCTACGGGCGAATATAATGTTTTCGTTTTTCTGGTGGAAATAAGCATTAACAGCAATACTAGTGTCAAAATCTGACATAAGGTTGTCAAACGGAGACCTTCATCTGGATGCGATTCATTGCGCCAAATCCATTCAGAAATTGGCACACTATTGGCTATATAGAACGACTTTCTCAAGTCGACCATTAAAAAATGGCTTTCAGCCAAAGAATCATGTGTTTCTTATCGAGTACAATTCTTCTTTAAACACTGAACTTGAGAGAGCAAATCTCGTGAAAACTGGATTTAAGAAAAAAAAATATTTCGAGGGGCTCGGTCAATGAATGTCCATTCTCATATAATGAAACGGATCTGGCAAAGATGCTTGTATACTCGGATGTCTAGCTAATCCTCGTTGCATACGCCTACTCAGGCATATTTTTGTTTGTTGTAACATCCACAGAGCCTTCCTCTGGTTTATACTGGAACTATACTGAGAAGATCTTATTTACAGTTTGTGGGAGGGAGCGAGTTATGAAACGTGAAAAACAATCTAAAGAAGTCCAGGACACTCAAACCCTCCGTAACAATGACTACATGCTTTATACTAGCTTTCAAAGGGTCTTGTCTACTAAATTTCACTTATAAGGCTTGTGTCGACCCATGGAATGTTTTCAGGTAATGTCCAAATATGCGGTACGCTGAGGTCGCTTTCTGCAGAGCGGTAACATCAAGAAGCTACCTTCCTAACAAATCGATTATAGTCGCCGAATGACGCCATTTCGGTCGGGCTTCAATCCTGGGTAAAAAAACAATCGGAGTCTAACCGTACTGATGAGCTGTGATACGGCGAAACAGATCTGTCTGCGGATGACAATATATATATATATATTATAAACTAGATTTTAGAACATGTATACCGCTTGAAGAGACATTCAATCGTACTTTTGTAGCGGATATATATAGAATGATTATGTACATATTCTAAAATATAATTTATAATAAATATTCACAGCTCTATATATTATATATCGAACACTGTTTTAAATTAATGTTTTGGACGTTGTAAGAATTCTTTCTTCGTTCTGTATTCACTCGGACATATATATATATATATATATATATATATATATATATATATATATATATATATATACTCTGCCGCTATAGCCTAGATTACAGCTATATTGACATCTCTGTCATGTCTCGTAATGTGTATGCAAGCGCGCACACACACACACACGCGCGCACACACGCACACACACACACTCACACACTTACAGTCTATTTTTTTTAAAACCTATTTTAGTGGATACACATATATGAATAAGCGCGCCATTTATTTATGAAGTTGTATATTTACTTATGTCCATACATCGGCCTCAGTATTTGATCAATCATATTAAAGAAAAAGAATCGCCCTCCGGAAGGATTTGAGTTTTCGACCCACTATGCAGAATAGACCGTCATGGGTGCCGTTGTGATTCCGGCATGATTCCAGCTCTTCTTGGATAAGAGTCTCAGCTTTTGTGTGCCAAAATTGATGAAGATAAAGAGAAAAGATCAACTGCATAAACAGCTTGCGGTATATCACTTGCTTGATTAAGCAGTAACAGCAAAGTCATTTTATATTCAAACTAAAACCATTAAAGAAGACATTAGGTCCCGGTGTATTTATTTGAATTATTATAATTATTTTAGTATATATATATATATATATATATATATATATATATATATATATATATATAAACTTATATCTATTTATTAACAGATTTGTATATTGAAAATATTAAAAAGCTATTAATATATATATGCATAGTCAAAGAGTCGTATGAAAGTTTGTTTATATACGCTATAATACATCCCACTTAGAAAAATCCTTTTAAATTGAATAGTATTTTGCTCAACCCTATAAATTTCGCACTCAATGTTGTACCTCAAAAGAAACATTTTATTCAAAAGATTAACTTTCTATGTGCGCATTGCCTATAAAAATTCTTCAAAATCTTTTTTTGTTAAGAGTTTTTATTTGCATTAAAACCGTTTATGTTTCATGGCAGCTGTCCGTGTCAAGTTGAGTATAAAGTATTTAACTTGACATTGATTGGAAACACTGTGACACACCCAGTGGCTCTGCATGTTCAAAGAATGGAGGCTTTCATTCGTTTGCTCTTAAAAATAACATGTAAATTCAAAAAGTATCGCATATTGTTTTAGAAGAAGATGCAGCAGCATATTCATCTGTCACATTTATAAGTCTACCATTAGTTAATGCATGGAATATTGCTGTCACATCTGGTCTGGTACGTCTGCTATACATTTAGAGGTTTTTGAAAACTACAGTGAATAATTTGCAGTGTTATCAGTCCTGACATGGCATCTTGCCTTCAGTTACTTTTCTACTACTGTGACGCTTCTTGCTGTTCCTTTTCTGCAAATATTTTCCTAGTAATCTTTGGTCAGAATTTGGATGGGTGACCACATGGGAAAACCAGCTCCATTAAACTTGGATGGGTGGATCGTGTAATAAATAATGTATTAGAATTGTTAATAGGTGAGCCGAATTCCACTTCTCATTGTGTCTGTTATATTCATTTACGCGTGAATACCATTAGAACATTATCAATCCACCTCTTCTCCTCATGGGGTTATGAGTAAGAATTTTATCACTAAACAACTATTACTTTGACAGACTTGCAAAGTGTTGATCAGCTGTAGAAAAAAGAATTAGTTAATCACTCATAATACCTGTAATTTTGATTGTTCTTTTTTCTTAATAATGTTTTCATTTTAGCATATTTTCTGCTACACTCAGAAATTCTTTGCATCGTCGTGGTTTTATTGCTTTACTTGATGTGAAATTATTCCAAAATGAAGAAATTAAATTGTGACTTTTACGCATCGTGTGCAACGATTTTCAGAATGAAATATTTTTTTCTTCCTATATTTCTGTAGCCCATATGTTGACAGAACGTAATTTCAGGGGGGTTTCTTTGTAAAAGCCCATTGGTAATAGTATACGCAGTCTTTTTCCGTTTCCTTCTATGACAATATTTGACATTCCTTAACAGAGCAGATTGTGCTATTGTCGGTTAAAATGCATTAAACAATCCATTTGTTATACAAAATAATAAAAAAAAAACACTAAAACTCAAAACAATTTCTCGGAAATTTTTTTTACAACTTTTTGCAAGCTACTACTATCATTTCCGGATGTGCGTTTTGGTGCAGTGGAATGAAAAATCTGGAAAGTGAGTTCGAATTCCAGCTGAATTACTTGATTTCACTTGGCGGAAATACCCTTAGAAAAGGTCTCTTCCCTCCATTTATGGGCTAAATAATAGAACTGACTCGGTTCTATAGTTGGCAACCAGTCTACCGCAGAAAGTAATGGCAACCTACTGCAGGATAATCTTCTTCCGAATCAGAAACATGATCGTCCAAGCATGTTACACGTATGGCACTGACTGACTATCTTTTCCAGTCTTAAAGATACATTCTTGAATGTTTGTGAAGCATCAACATCTTGATTATATCTTAAATGTTCTCAATCGATGGGGTTTTGTGTTATTTGGTAGAGTTGTTTGTTATTCTGTAGTACCTCTATATACGAAAATCGAGGACAGATTAAAGATGACAAAGGAATGAAACGCAGAAGCTACCTGGCGAGCTTCAGGCAATGGATTGTGTATCAGGGTTTGGGAAAAATGGACAAAAGATAAATGTTATGAAGGTAATTTCTTCTTATTGGTTGCGTATTCGAAGAGGGATGGAAAACTCAGCAGCAATGCAATCAAACACTGGATCACGACGATTACGTTAACGGACATGACATCCTCATAGGAACACCAGATGTAGTAGACAAATGCATTTGAAACAACACTAGGTAAAATGATCAGAAATCCTTCCTAACGTACGGTAATCCCATTAGGCTATCAACGAGACGACGTACTGCCAAGTTCTGTTTGGGCACAGATGCTGTGTGCTATCGTTCTGATGAGAAAGTTCATTAAACACTATCTTTACGACCGACGGGGACGTGTTCCGTTATCAGAAGCGATTAGCTGCTCAGTCTGCATTTCGTTTCCGCTACAAGTTATTATGATCTACAAAGGAAAAGGACATGGCACTAGTAAGAAGATCATTATCTGTGAACATTACCTGAGCTTAACCTTATTAATTGAGAGGAAAAACGTTAAAATAATTATTCAAAGGTGAAAACTTTGAGGTCATGACATGTTTCTACTCAATGCTCAAATGGCAAATTGAGAATATTTGAAAGATCAAAGCCGATAATATTAGGGTAGGAAAATTGCTAAAAATGAATTATGTGTGGTTGCAAAAGGAATGGGAGAACATCACGCTTGAACAATATGACAAATTAATGAAGCCCAATGGAAGTTGACACGCAGATGTAATTAAAAGCCGTAGAATGTACACAACTCATCAATATTTTGTATCAAATATAATTAGATAAATAAAAGCTGACATCTTTTAACAAGACGAATAATTAACAAAATAGATAACTAAATAGCATCAGTGTAATATCGAAACGGCATTTTTGAAAATTAATCTAAATTTTATCTTAGTGATTTTGCTCATTGAATTTACATGGGTATTTTCAAATTTTGTCAAGACACTTTTGTCTATACAGTTCATTAACATTGGTTATATATATATATATATATATATATATATATATATGTGTGTGTGTGTGTGTGTGTGTGTGTCTCTCTCTCTCTCTCTCTGTGTGTGTGTGTTAAAACATAGGGATGACTTTAAAATAATAATATTAATGGGTTATTGCTTCAGTAATACATTCATATTTTCAAAATTAGATGTAGATGTTCCAAGAACTAAAATGTTATACACATGTAAAACACACACACACACACACACACACACACACAGAGAGAGACACACACTCTCTCTCTCTTTCTCTCTCTCTTTTATATATATATATATATATATAATTTTTGTAAAATTTATTTCTATTAAAATATATATTTTCGTATATATATACGCAGATTTATGTGTTTTTCAGTCTTTTTATTAAGTATTCCATATTGTGATAATTGTTAACATGACTCTACTATGTAAAAGTAAAAAGAGGTGGATTTTCCCATGCAATTCTCTAATAACCCTGATGGAACTGACTCACTGCTAGACCTCTGTTTCACTTCCATCCCTGACTCTTGCAATGTCAAGCAGCTCTGCCCTCTTAAAATTCTGACCATGTGGTAGTGTCCGTTAACATCATCATCCACTCCCAATCCACCCAAGAAACTCAAACCATGAGAAAATCTTACTGCTACCAAAGAGCAGATTAGGACTCGTTCCGCGATTTCCTATGTTATGTTCTTTGGAACAAAGTTTTTAGTCTCTCCTCTAGGTTAAGGCTGGCATTGGTGCTTTTATCCCAGGCAGAAAGTTGCGACTTAAATCCCAGTCATTGCCATGGTTCTCCCTGCTTTCTCGGCTACCATTGCCCACTGGAATCACATCTTCCGGCTTTATAGGAGCCACGAGTCAGACTATAACAGGCACCTTTAGGTCGTAATGAGTGCAAGAATGTATTTAATGAGGCTGAGATGTTGTTTGCTGCCAGAACGAAGCAACGAATAGCATCCCGTAAATCCGGCACCAAAGTATACTGGCGGCTCTGTATATGTATACTAAATAACAGTAAACCCTCAATCCACCCTCTAATCAATCAATTTGAAGTTCTCACCTCTTCAGTGGACATGGCTGAATGTTTTGCTCACAGACGCTCCACCAACTTGACACTGGATACCAACTCGACACCAACCCAACTTTTTATCTAGAACTGAGGCCCAAATGAATGACGTCCACATTATCGCTCGCAGTTCTCTAACATAATTTCAAAGCTTGACCTCATAAAGCGAGCGGAGCTGACGGAATCTCAATCATAGCCCTGATGAAAGGTGCCTTTAAACTCTCCTCTCTCATCTTCAAACTCTATAACTATTGTATATATGTTTCTTGCTTCTTGCTTTCCTGCATGCTGGAATCCACCTTTTTGGTTCCTATATTTAAGAATACTGGAGAAAACTCGGATCCCGATAATTATCGCCCTATCAGCCTAATACCGATTTTTGGCAAGGTTTTCTAAGCCATTTCCAAAGTCGAAGTTGTTCAACATCTTACAGCCCACAGTATCTTCTGTGACGAACAATATGCTTTCCGCTTCAACAGGTATACTGCTGATATGCTAAGTATCCAAATAGTTTGACACAGTCTGGCATGCTGGCTTTTTAGGATATGGTATAACTAGACAATTGTTTGACCTAATCCAGCCGTACATTGCAAATCGAGAAATGAAGGTAGTACTGAACGGACATTACCTCCTTATTCTGTCATACAAACGCGGGTGTCCCTTGAGGCTATATTTTAGGTTCTGTACTTTTCCTGATCTTCATTAACGATCTTCCCGATGTAATCAGATCCCAAGTAGGCATATACGCTGACGATACCACCGTTTACTCACACCCTGTTCAAATATCTGCTGAGGCTGACAAAGCGAACTATGCTGCTGAACTTGAAAAGGACCTACAATCTGTGGTAGAATGAGGTAAGAAATGGCTTGTAAATGTTAATGCTTCCAAAACGAAGCTTCCTTCTCTTAACCATCATAGAAAATCGCTCCTACCGCCCCCATTAGCATGGATCAGGCTAGCATCTTTAAATGAAAAACACTGCGCCTCCTCGGCCTATCCCAGCAGACCTCATGTGGAATGACTATATCGTATCCATAGGTAAATGCGCTGTTAAGAAGATCGGTTCACTGTATAGGGCCACGAGGTCTTTGCCGTCTGAATCCATCCTGCACAAATATAAATCTACCATCCTCCTGTGTATTGAGAACTGCTGCCACAACTTTTCGAGTGCATCTTCTATTCACTTTGGGGTTCTTGTTAAAATCTAACGGAAAATCTGTAATATGATCGATCCCGACTTAGCAGCTCAGCTTCAGTCACTCTCTCACCGGCATCATGTGGCTTCATTGTGTCTCTTCTACTAATACTTTCATGGCTTCAGCTCCAATGAACTTAACTCACTGGTGCCCTCTGTGTATGAATTTGATAAAGATACTAGACTAACAACTAGGTCCCACGCTTTTACTGTGAAACCAATAAAATGTAACTTAACTTTTACTCTAACTTCTTTTCTCGCACTTCCTGCCTTTGAAAATCCTTTCCGTATACTTACTTCTCCGACATCTACAATCTCCAAGAATTTAAGGTCAATAGTCATCTCTTATCGCAATGACTCGCATCCTTTCTCTCATTATTTTTTCTCTGTCCACTCTACTTTCATCACACCAGTATTATTACACTTTTCTTAGCCTTTTCCTGACACCCCTCTAACCTATTTCTATTTCTCATCACTTTCCTCCCGTGTAACCCCCTGCACATCAGTGGGCGGAAAACTACTTGCTTGGGATGAAATGAATAATATATATATATATATATATATATATATATATATGTGTGTGTGTGTGTGTGTGTGTGTGTGTGTGTGTGTGTGTCTAGAATTTTTTTATTAAGGCAACAAATTTTTTTTTAGACATGTCTCATTAAATAGATTACAAACAATATTTCTGCTTATATTTTTATAATCCGTTTATACTCTCGGATAGTCTTTCGAGTATTATAATTGAAAGATGTCAGAAATGAGCTGTATCGTTGACAGATGTTTATATATATATATATATATATATATATATATATATATTACATAGTTAGCTTTTACATCACTTCAAATTTTAACGCAATAAATTTGCAGTGTGTCGGCTTTCATTGAGAATCAATGTTCATCATTTTTAAATTGAAACTGATTTTTATTATTGCAATAGTAATTAACCAATGCAAAAATGAAATCTTTTAAACAATAAATAAGTAGCAGTTTCTGAATTGTGCGGGAAGCCTATTTCAGAAGAGAGCTCTGACATTAGGACTAATACAGACACGCTGGCGATCATCTTATGTTGTATTAATATATTTGTTTAACCCTATTCTATCTTAGTGACTTTATTTCTGACCCATAACCAGGCCACAACAATTTGGCGACGAGGACTCTTAACGACCCTTGAGGACCCCAAAAAGACTCCGTGGAAAGTTTTAATGTTAGTTTAAAGTTGGACGCACGGAATTCTATATTTTGCAATACTTTGTTCTATTCAACATTACGTGGCAATCCAGAAAAAGAAACCTAACGAAAAAAGCAAAACTTCTATTTTCGTCACACCCTATTCTACTCAATAATACTTGGTAAACCAGGAAAGGAAACCGAATAAAAAAAATTGTAACTAACTTAAATGCAAATCACTATACCTCGAAAATTCATGTTTCTCGAAAAAAAAATAAGCACTCGTGATTCTTTGAGTGAGTAAAAAATTGAAGTTATTTTTTGTTATTTACTTGAATTTTGTTTTTATTTCGAGTTACTAAATAACTTTTTTTATTGTTATTCAAAGGAAAGAATAATGTTCACTTTAATTTCATTCTTTTCGGTTTTATTCTAAAAAAGACACATGGATGGTGGAGCAAGGATTAGGGGAAGTAACAAGAATAAATGTTTTAAAAGCTACAATGTATAGGAAGATGTGGACAGTCATCAACGCCTAAGTCTTAATGGGTCACAGTACAGAGAAGAAGAACAAATACATTTTGTGAGCAGATTACACAAATATATGAAAAAGTAGATTTATATTTAATACATTTATAATTGTGAGTATAGTCTGTTCGTCTGAGAATGATTTTCTTATTTAAGATAAAGTTTTCTAGTTGATGCACGTTTTAGCTAGACCTATTTTTATTTTTTTAAGTAAATGTAATTTTTTTTATCTGTATAAGATTTATGGCTTTGTTCTATTGCTTTTCTTTTTGGTATTAATTACAATTTTGGACAACCTTTCCCGCTCTCCAATACAACTTTAAATGGATTTTTTCATTAAATAACTGGCGTTTCGCTCATGCGGGTAAATCATCGACTGGATCACTTATGATCCATGACACTTGTTTTTTCTAGTCCTGATCTAGACCAATAAACCAGAAGATAATCAGTGCACATTGATTAATAAAAACATAGTCGGATTGCATTAAATAATAAAATTTCAAATGAGATATATGTAAGGGTTTTGAAGCTAATTTACATTATAATATTGTCGCATATTTTAATCTTACGTGTAAAGAACGTTTTTGGAAGACTCATAAATCATAAATGATACTCCACACAAAGCAGAGATAAAGCATTCATTATAGACTTTTTGGCGTTTTTATTTCCAATAGGTGTGAAAATGAATGCGATCTCTTTGTGGGATAAAACATCATTGGAAAGGTCCTCTAGCTAGTTCAAAGATAAAACGGTGAGAGCTATTTGCCAATTTGCGTGTATGGTCAAATTCGGGGTGTCTATGCACGAAAAAGGATGGCTTAACAGAAGAATTGCAATGAAAATATTTGTAGAAAAAAAATTAATCTAGTACCATCACAAGGAAAGTGAGTGAATTGGAGAGGCTAGATAAAGATCAACATCCTTAAAGATACATTGAATTTTGTCAAGTATCTCGATATCAATATAATAAGAGAACTAGACGAGACATGGCGGAAATAGTCAATATATTAACGAATGGTAGATTAATAAATGTACAAACGGATTCGACGAAAAACATTGTTTGGCAAAATACAATAAACCAACTTTCCCAGCAGAAAAAATAGCAACTGATACATTATAAACATTCCATTTAATGTCACTAGAGAAAAACGTAAACACAAAATTTAAAAGGTTCTTTATTGTGAATGACTTATTGAAGTTTTATTTCGAAGGGATTAGTATGTACACTTTGTCACAGTTTGATGCAAGGTTAATTTCTAATATTACTTTGTTGAACATGTCGGACTTACTAATAAGACTAGAGAGAATAGTTGACTCATCAGCATAAATAAATATTTGGAAACTGATGATGTCGAGGATGTAGTTGATTACAATAAGAAAAAATTAGGTCTACAAGTGTATCCGTTCAGCAAGATCTTAACTAAACTCTTTGCTAAGAAGGATTATATGAAGCCAAATATTCGTCCAGAGACACCATAACTTTAACTTATCTTCACGCTAGTAATTGAATTCAGTGATTTTCTTTCGTAAAGGTATATATGCAGAAATTAACGAAACGAACACGGTTGGGATTTGATATTGAGTAATTGTTTTCTCTTCCTTGCTTCTTTGTTTATATTACTTTATGATATGAAGAAACATAACGAAGCAAAAATCATAGACATCAATTTAAAACTAGACAAAAGAATAAAACAGGTATCGAAAGTAGAACCATTCATTAAACTGTAGAACCACAAATTAGAACACGAACATGAAAACTAAAAACTCCCACAAATATAACACCGGAAATATATGCAAACAAACAATAGAGGAAATATGTTTAAAACAAGGTTCAAACAAAAAACAATTGAATAACACAAAAAAAAATATCAATTGGTTAAACAATATCACCAACAATGCTCATTCATACAATTAGACATAAAAAGTTCCTACCCATCCATCAAAGAACACTCGCTAAATAACGCACTAAACTTGGCGAAACAATATATAATCCTTAGAGAAGAAGATTTAAACATTATCAAACATTGCAGAAAGTATATAACAGAACAAATGCGGCTAATAGCACAAAACCAACAGTATCAATATCAACAATGGCTACAACGATTGACGTAAAAATGGGAAACTAAAACGGCGCAGAGTATGCAAAAGTATAGGCATATACATCATCAACAAACTAACAAAAGTTGTCAAAAGATATAGGTTTATACAGAGACGATGAAATAATAATTATTAAAAAAAACTGCAACGGTAGAGCAACGGAAAATATAAGAAAACAAATTATGAACCTCTTTAACCCTCTATAATTCACAATTGACGTGAAAACAAATGTAAAAATAGTAAATTTGTTATACATAAAATGCAGCTTAAATAACAATGCATACGAACTATAAAGTCCTTGTTTCTTGTTGTCTGCTTCTAGTTAAAAAATAAATTTTAAAAATTCTGTTACCGTTTCAAGATGAAACGCGAGAACTTTTCAGACTTGCTAAACTCTACATATGTATCATTCAATTTATTTCATCACTGACAGCGAAAATGTTTTGATCTGAAGACATTTCACGTTTCTATCTCCCTTTACTCTGACAATCAAATTTCTACCATCCATCATGACCTTATTTTTCATTGATTCACTGAAACAAACTTTCCGAAAATTCCCCCACCCCAATTGTCTAGATTTTGTAAAGATTATGTTGTTTCTATATATAATCATTTCCAGGAGAAATAATATTTCACTGCCTGACGAGATAGTAGCGAAACACAACGGCTCTTGTGATGCAGTATACTATGTCTTTATTGATAATGAAAATATTACCAGATATATATATATATATATACATAGAGAGAGAGAGAGAGAGAGAAAGAAAGAGAGAGAAAGAGTGAGAGAGAGAGAATCCATCACTTCCCCAAGGCCTATTCTTTCTTAAATCGCATGACAAACTGAATTTTTAACCATAGCTTGCAACCTGTCTAATATGAAGATAATTCTGAATTCAAAATGCTTGATTTCCTAATGGAAAATTTGAGTCTCTTCAGCAATGGTTGACAATATATCTACACTTGCTTCTAAAAGCAATTATTACCTAACCGACTGGACCAGTCTTTGGAAGGTATCATTCAGTAAAAAACAAAGATCGCTGTTTATACGATTTATACGTTATGCAATCTGTCATAGCTGCGTGTATCTTTAATGGTTCTGAATATTTTAATTCATAACTTTCTGTATTTGGAGATCCTTGAATTATTAATTCCTTAATGCTAATATTCTTTCTGTGCAGTGTCCATTCAAGGCGTAGGCGATCGTGAACCTTCACAATATCCTGTAATTTGTATCCCTGAATAATTTTACTCATTTCTTTGACAGAAACCTTGTTCTACCATCTATTTACACAAGCTGTTTACGTTTGTCTTACATTATTTTCCTTTTGCCTTCAATGTTCCCTATGAGTATAAAGCTTTCCATGCCCTTATTACACATTCAGTCAGTCAGTTAAGTGCCATACGTAATACACGCTTTGAGCGATCATCTCTCGAAAGATGAATGACTGAGCAAAAGATTATACCGCAGTAAGTTGCCATTGCTTTCTGCTGTAGACTGGTCGCCAGCCAAGGCTACAGAACCCAATCTATCTTTTTGTTTAACATATAACTAGAGGGAAGAGACTGATTAATACATATCCCAAATGTATTTGTGCGTAAGTGAAAGTAAGGAATGAAACTGGAATTAAAACTCGGCACCCGATTTGTCGCTCCGAGTCGATAAACATTGCACCCCATCGCACATGCAAATGTACCTAAAAAAGTTCAACTTTTTTCTGGATGATAAATAAAAGTTTTTCTTTTGTTTTTATGCATTGACTAATTGGAAGTCTTTTGGCCGGTCATTTTAAGTTGTTTGTAAATAAATTAACTACTAATGAAAGAAATAAAATGAAATTTTAAAATCGTGAAAGTATCAGAGACATTGTTTTCATGAACTCAACGACCATGTTATCAGGAGTGCATTGCTGTTCCGAGGGCCATATTATTGGAAGAAGTGTGGGGACGTAGTGACGCCGCACTCGAATCAGACTAGTTAGACAATGACACTTCCTTCAATACACATTAACGGAATGACCATTGGTGTGTGACTTTTCATGGCGTCTTATCAACCACAAGAAGTTACCACTGACGTCAACATGACGCTCGGTCGTCAAATGCTGTCTCTTTCAAAAACAAAGAAACAAGAACTTCAAGTAAGAGCGAATGGGTATTTTCTTCACAATACAATGATAGATCAACACCTCGGTGAACTTTATTTACATCAAGTTAGCATCTTCGTCGAACTCATTGCACTTCCGCTGCATGTAAGCGCAAATTCTTTTCTTTATAATTACGTGTCGTGAGCCAGCCTACATTCAACACAATATATTCATTATTTAAACGGCAGATAAGCTAGATTTTATTTTTCAAATAAAATATAACGAATTTAAAACAATATTTTTGTGTTTTCACTCATTTGATCGATTGTATGAAAGTAAACTTTTTAAAACTGCTTCATGCATGTTTAGTGTAATATCGATAGTTCCTCCTTTCTATTCCTCTATTCACCCTCTCTCTTACACCCTTTACAGATCTTCTTATATAGATATTATGTCTAAAACAAGTACATAGTTTAGCAATATATATGGTGCTTAATAAGTTTATGTCTTAAATTCTATTAGTAAATCTGGACTAGAACACCACGGTAATTGTCTGAGAACATCTTATTTCAATGTGTTATAAAAAATATATATAGTCATCCTCAAACAGATCTGTTTCGCTGTATCACAGCTCATCAGTACGGTTAGACATCCGATTGCTTTTTAACCCAGGATTGAAACTCGACCGAAAACAGCAACAAATATTTTTCGAATTGTCGTTTAACAAAATGGCAGAGGAAAAAAAGTCTGATTCATTCACTCCAGACGCTATTGTGAATTACATTAGCGAGTTTACATACAAACCAGACGAAGGAATAACTTTTCTAACGTATTACAGAAAATTCGAAGGGATTTTCAATATGTATTGTCCAAATTGGAATGACGAAAAGTAAATTCGACTATTATTGAAAAAATTGTCCTCCTTATTTTGCCGACACAACTAAGCGAGATTAATTTTGAGAAATCTCTAGTGATATTATCACAATTTTTCGGAAATAAATCCTCATTTAAATTTAATTCACGGTGGAAATATTGAAACCTAGTAAACTGTGACGATGAGGATTTTGTCATCTATGTAGTTGTCAATAAAATGTGAGAAGATTTACGTTAACTAAGTTCTGACTCATTTAAAAGCCTGATATTCGTTCAGAGCTAAACATGAAATAAGGACCCACAAATTACATCCAAGATTCTGACTAAACTAGAAATGGATTTAAAATTTAACTCTTCAAAAATAGTTGAAGAGTGTCAGCGTATGGTGAAGTTAAAACTTGATATCTCAAGAATTGACGGAGAGATATTACAGTAATACATAGCGTCCGACCGTATAAAGAAAAAATAGATGTTTTCCACCTTCTAACGAAACTGAACAAATACAATAAAATACCTAATACTTGCCACGTTTGTGGCGGTAAGCATTTCAAAAGTGATTGTTTGTTCAGAAACAAAAAATAATATTAATATGGAAGAGTAGAACATTAGAGTACTTGTTGTAAATCCAAAAATGAAAGCAAAACAATGTATATTAACAAAGTAAATACACCGGTTAAATTCGATACGCGGAAAAAAATAACAAGACTTTGATCATAAGGTCTCCAAAGAAAATTTGATTTTGTCAAGGATACCAATATAAAAATAAAATTACATTTGAATACTGAGTCCGATATTATTATAACTAATGAAAAGACTTGTAGTAAACATTTGCTCTTGGTGTTTCAAGGAAAAATAGAAAGGTTGGGTGAGTTCATCTCGATTATTTTTCTTTCCAACGGAAAGAAAATGTTGTTCGTGTTAAAAAAATACAAATTCCTTTGGAACAGATGGCACTGCTTTAAGTTTACCTCCCAATAAATTTTTTCTGTAACTAAGTAAATATTTTTACCATAAGTACAGTTACCGTAACTGAAAATTCAAAACTGAGTTAAAAAGAATGTTTCTAAAAGTGATTTTTTTCAGTTCTTGCAACGGCGAATTTTGATGATAAAGAAAATGCAATACCAATATATACATCGAAAAAAAAGTGTATCAAATGACCCCTAATTCTAGCCATTTCCTTATTACGTAAGGAAATGAAAAATATTAGGATTATTTCCAAAGTAATTTAATCTGAATGGGCATCGTCGACTGTTTACACGAAGAAAAAAATAATAAAATCTGCGTATTTGCTGATTTCTCAACAAAGTTTAATGAAAGCTTACAAAATTAGAATTACCCTGAACTAAATGTAGAAGAAATTTTAACCAAACTTAACTGTGGTAATTCTTCTTATCTTTTGACTTGTCTTTGTCCAGTCTAAAAATATTAGTAAAGGAAGACTGTTTGGAATTGTAATTATCAGCATTAATAAATGTCTCTAAAGATTCAACCGACTACTTTTTGGTATGACAACAGTTCTTAGCATTTTTCAACAAATTATGGATATAATGCTCTCTGGGTTAGATTGCGCACAAAGATAACTGGATGACATGCAGATTAAATGAGAAACCAGACAACATCGTGCCAAGACGTAAAAATAGTTTTCAAAAGGATCAAAGAATATGGGTTCAAAAATTAGTGAAAGAAAATCTGAGCTATTTATGTCCAGAAAAATCTGGGACAAATTATTATTGACTAAAAAGGTCGACGATAAGATTCTGCCTGATCAAGCGCAATTAAATACATGCCGGCCCGATTAAATTAGCGAAATTGCAAGCACCTTGAAATGCCACGTTAAAGAAAAACGCTAAATGGATTTAGACTAAGAAATGCCAAAGGGCGTTTGAAAAAGCCCTAAAACATCTGACTGATCAATAACGCATTTTGATCCCAAATTAAACTTTTTCGTTGCATCAGATGCAACTGATTTGGGAATTGGAGCAGAAATATTACATAAATATGAAGATGCAACAACTAAACCAGTAGAACATGCTTGAAGGTCGTTATTAGCTGCTGAGAAAACCTGCAGCTAGTTCGGCAAGGAAACTTTGGATAAAGTTTTGCCATGAAAAATTTCCATAAATACTTACACGGACAAGAAATTCTCTTACTACTCGAAAACCGTTCGTAAGTGTCTTTATATGTTTCAACATAGTGTGTCCCCACATATACAGAAAATAGACTGCAACGCTGGGGAACTATACTACTTAATTACAGTTATAAAATGGAATTTTTAACCATCGAAGGAATTAATTCATACTGCTGGACTGTCTCGCTTAATTCCAAAATACGACGGACAATTTGAAGATACATTACTTGCAGCAAAAAAAGCTGAAAAAAAATCGAAATTACATACTACCGTAAAAGTGTTACCTATAACTTTTAGAAGAAATAAGTTACAAAACATTTATACATACATATATGCATGCATGCATGCATATATAATATATGTAAATTGTTCATGTTTCTCTCACATTATCTCTCTCTCTCTCTCTCTCTCTCTTTCGGTACATTTCCCTCTCTCTCACTCCCTTACATACTAAAAGTGAAATACACATTGCCACTGGTTGATTTTTATATGTTTTCCTTTTCGGTTATATTTTTGCAACCGTCAAAACTTGAAGAAAAATATCAACAGCAACACCAGATATATACATATATATATATATATATATATATATATATATATATGTATGTGTGTGTATGTGTGTGTGTATGTATGTGTGTGTGTGTGTTGTTTGGTTGTAATAATATAGCGCCAAGATTGTTATCATTTTCAGTAGTTTTACTGATAAAATTACTTTTGCGAGCAGACATTTTAACGTAAATTGCTTGACAACTGGATAGATATGGATCGTTGATAGTTTTAATGCAAAGAATGTATTTCTTTAAATGAGCAGTTTCATGAACATGCTCAGTTAAAGTGACAAGTTCTTTATATATATATATGTGTGTGTGTGTGTGTGGAGGGTGTCTTTGTGTGTGAGGTGTATAAATTATGCGTATGTATATCTTTCTAGATGAAAAAATTAGAATAAAAGTTTTTCCCTCCATGGCCACTAATAATGATATTATAATGACATTGACGTAATACAAGCAATGTGAAGTAAACCCACAATATCAATCCGTACAGATTGTTATTAGTATGCTATTTATCTCTCTAAATTAATGAGGCCTTATGTTTGCTAAAAAATAAATTAAATATTCAAACTGAATATCAGTTGCGTGTCGTAAAACATTACTAAGAATGTGGCAACACTTGATTGGAAATCATTGGAGTTATCACCGCATGTCGTGGGAGTTATCACTTGTTTGTACACTCTATGAACTAAATTACAGCTGAACAATTGCAACTTGGATAGCTTAGGTAGGGAAAATGTTAGGATATATGGAGATAACCTGTACTGTTATTTCAGATCACAAGAGATCAATTTTGTCTTAACATAAATTGCCACCAAAAGCAAAAGGAACTGAATGGTTTAAACTTAATTTTCTTCATTATTTTTTTCTAAAGCATTGAGCAAATTAAAAAAAAAACAAAAAACAATTCTGACACAAAATCTAAAATAGTCTGAATTAAACGTGACATTTTCAGCTGTTTTAAATTATAATATTACCGAGACAAAATAAGTTACTACTAGCGGCTTTTTGAGCAAGACATCTTTTTCTGAAAGAATTATATAAGATAAGAAATAAAATCAGTTCGAATGTTTGAGTTGAATAGGATGATTGGCTTTGACACATATCCGGATAATTCGATTGCTATTCATAAACCAAATAAGAACATCTTAAGCTAAGCTACCACTTGTTATATTTTGCAGATTTCAAATAAAATTTTGGATATTCGTCCTTATTTTAAGAATCTCTGGTCCTACCAAATTGAGCAATGGGTTCATTTTTATGTCATCATTTTCCATAACATAAGTAGAATATTCAAAATTGTGCGCGTATTTACTTCTTCTTGTTGTTCTATATGCTATGTCCCTCCAAGACGTAGGCGATTATGGCATTCCCCGTCGCCCTATTACTTTTTTATTAATAATGTTACCATTATTTTTAACAGATTTTTTATGAATAATCTTTCTGTTTGTGTATGGGATTTTATCTATTTTTTAATGCCAAAAAATTTGAGAAACAACATTTTAATGGCGTCAGTATATATCTGCATTTCATTTCCCGTCCAAATTTAAAATTTATTTCGTTTAGCAGTTTTCATCACTTCTTCTATCTCTACATTTTCTCACTTATTATTCACTTCACTTTCTATTTCTTCCGTATCTTACCTTCTTTTTTGTTTCTTTCGTGATTTCTCATCTTATTTTCTTCTCTTTCTTTTCCTCTTTCTTTTTGAATATATTTTACAACGTACAAGAAATAAATCTAAAAATTAAAAGAAAGTTTGTGTTTTAATTTTCTTTTCATCATTTCACTTCAAGCAAGGCATTTCACTGCCACTGTTGCGCAGAGGGTTACATAGAGGAAAGTGATAGGAAATGTCAGAAGGAGGGTGATAGACGGATAAGGATACCAAGGATGAGGTTGCGTGGATAGGAAAAGTCTTTGAGAGAATGGGTGCGAGTTAGTGTGTTAGGAGGTGTCTATTGACCCTACATTTAAACTCCTGGAGATTGCAGCCATCGGGGAAGCAAGTATACGGAAGGAAATTCCACAGGAGGGAAGTGCGAGAAAAGAAGCTATTGAAGTAGAAATTGGGGTTACATCTTATCTGTTTCACTGTAAAAGGCTGGGACCTAGTTGCTAATCTAGTATCTTGTGCAAATTTATACCTAGAGGGCACCAGTGATTTAAGTTCATCGGAGCATGGTTCTCCAGTATTTTTAAATATAGGAACTACAGAGGAAGACTTCCAACAGGTAGGGAAGCAGACAGGCAGATGTAGAGCTTAGAGAGGAGAAAGGAGAGTTCAGGGACAAATTTCTTCAATACTATGATTGGGATTCCGTCCCCTCCGCTCGCTTTGTGAGGGTTAAGATTTGAGATTATGTTAGTGACCAGCGAGGGTGTAATGTGGACGTCATTCAGTTGAGCCTCGGTTCTAGGTGGGAAGTCGGGTGTAGATACTCCAGACAAATCCAGTCTTGAGTTGGTGAAGAATCTGCGAGCAAAGCATTCAGGGGAGGTGAGGACCTCAAATTCATTGATGGTGGGGTACTAGATCTTACTCTTGTTAAGTACGCTTTTACAGAGCCGCCAGTAGTCTTTGGCGCCGACCTTACAGGATGATATGCGTTGGTTCATCCTGGCAGCAAACAACATCTTAGCTTCCTTAAGTATCTTTTTACACTTATTACGAGCTGAGGCGAAAAGGCGCCTGTTTTGGTCCGACGCGTGGCTTCGATAGAGCCGGAAGAAGTGATTTCGTTGGGCAATAATGGCTGAGCAAGCGGGCGAGAACCAAGGGGACGAGCGGGATTTAAGCTGAAATTTCCTGGCTCGGATGAAAGCATCGATGCCAGCTTTAACCCAAGAGGAGACCTCTACGGCGTTGTCAGAGTTTCCGAGAGGGTAGAGCTGTTTGGCGGTGCAAGAGTCTGGGATGGAAATGAAGCAGAGGTGTAGTAGTGAGTCCGTCCCATTTGAGTTAATGGAGAAACGCATGGGAAAATCCACCACTTACGTGAGAGTTTGGGTTATTGAAAGATTCATGGTGTGGACACCAGCAAGATCGGTGATAGAGTTTTCAAGCCACTTGGTGTGGAGGGCGTTAAAATCACTAAACACAAATATATGGGCAGATAGATGTGAAGAAATGGCCTTATCGATATTATTAGATATGCTATCGAGTATCAGCAGTCGCAGAAGGAGGGTGAACGGTAGAGAAAGAAGAGATACCTAACCGAGCTTAGAAGTGAGAGACGGAAGCATATGAAAGAAAGATCTAGGGATTCAAGGTAGGTCACCCTAGCTAGAGGGAGGTGTTCGCTAATAGAGACACCGAGTCCATGCATGTGGACATTGGAGTCCTTTCTGAAGAGGGGAAGGTAACCAGGAACGTAAAACTCAGAAGAGGGGATAGAAGGTTCAGGGTTAGTTTCACAGAGAGCTAAGATATCAGATGAGTTATTTTGGAGGAAACTCTACGCTGTAAAATTTAGTGCGTATTTACCACATATGTTTGCTAAGGAGACAGGTATGGGCGTTTTCTGATGAGCTGGTGTAGTTTTCCTATGTTATTTACTTGAATTCATATTGGTCTATTTATATTGAGATGTCTAGATTAGTATCAGACGGTTATTGTATGCAGCATGTGTAGGATGGAGACTGGTGCAGCCTGCAGCATAATGTGGCCACAGGGTTGCCCACTGTTGGTTTATGCAGGGACGCCCGTCCATGCGCGATATGGCACTACAGGAACTCCGATATTATTCGACTGTTGATCAGAGCAGCCTCTCGAGACCCTACGCAAGAGTTCTGGCTCCTAATTACCAGTCGGAAGCAGCAACCAGGAAACTGCCAACTCGGTACCCTCAGAATGAAGAGACGTTGCCACCATACACAAATACTTCAAAGAGGTTGCGACTGAACTAATACTAAGACCGAAGAAGGAGAGAAAAGATCCGGGAAACCCTTCCTAAACAAGAAACAAGGCGATCACCTCTACTCTTGTTCAAAAGAAGGCGGTGGAGTGTAAAACCGGGCGATAGTAGGTACTATCTACTCCAACTGAAAAAAATAAAATAAAATAAAAATAAAAAATGAAAAATAAAAATTTTTTACTAAGTTTTAACTTAGTAAAAGTCGAGAGAACTTTCTAAACTAAATTATAGAACCTTCTCTAGCAAGTTTACAGAAAAGACCATACATTTAATACCAACATTGTTAACTACTTGATGAAACATTCTTCTTTCAATATCGAAACCAAATATACAATTTTGTAGTTGTTTGTACCTTTTCACATGTTCTATCATAATATATATATATATATATATATATATATATATATATATATACATAAAGTGAGAGATGGAGAGATAGTGAGATAAAGAGAAAGAAAAAGAGATAAATAGATAGTGAGTTGCTTGGAAATTGAGTAACAATATGGTAAAATTTGAACGTGACGCAAAATCCGATGTGATATTTTTTATATTTTGTCCTTATCTACAGGATCATTATCCCATTAATGATCAATTTGAAGGACGTGAAGCTTAACATAGGATTGCATTATTCTTCCATTTTTCATTTAGTTAAGCGCCATTCATTATATAGTTATTGTAAATAATCTCCCATATGCGTCTGTGCATGTTGGAGGGTTACATATGGGTGTGTACCTCGGTGTAATTTGTACCTTAAATTATATATAACAAACTTCAGTCAGTCAGTTAAGTGCTATACATGATACAAGCTTGAAAGATCATGTCCAGAAAAAGACATGACTCTCTGTGCAAAAGATTTTCCCGCAGTAGGATGCTATTAATTTCTGCGGTAGACAAGTTGCCAGACAAGACTACAGAACCCAATCTGTTCTGCTATTTAACACATAACTGAAAAGAAGAAACGGATTAATCCATTTGCCAAGGGTATTTGCGGAAAAGTAAATGCAAGGATTTCAACTAAAATTCAAAATCGGCTCCTATTTCTCGTTCCGAGTTGATATTCACTGAGAACGAGAAATCGGGGAGCTGAGTTCAAAATTCATTTAAATAACATACTTACTAAACTGTAACTTATTTTAGACAATAAAAATTTATTTAAATATAAGGACTGTGTACTTAGAATTTTCGAGAATCTACTGGAATCTGTTGATTTCAGACTAGACATTATCCCATCGTTGATTTAAACCTAAGAAATTCGTGCATATATATATATATATATATATATATATATATATATATATATATATATATATATATTACTGTTTAAATCATATTTGGGGTATATATGAGGATGTACGTATGCAATGAGTTTGACATTTGTATATTATAGTCCTTGTTGAATTTTTCAGGAGGCATGGCAGTAGAAAGAACCTGTCGACGCATTGGAAGGAATCGGATGGCGTAAGTTACACACTTCTCTTTTTGGAAAATTAAATTTCTTATTCTTTTCGTTGTATATTTTTTTTAGTTTAAATAAGTAAGAACAAGAAAATAGCCTATTGCTCTTGTTAAGTTTTGTGTTTATTTGCTTTTAAAGTAAGTTTTTTTTTTATTGACAATCTCGGTATTTGTTGTTGAAATGTCTGATTGCCGCCATCTGCCTTGTCATGGTAAACTCTTTATATCAAAAAAGAAATAAAAAAGACTTTCTATCGCATTTATCAGCTGATGTTAGAGCATCATTTTACTCAAAATACAACGAGTTCAATGACTGTAATGACATTAAAAACAAACAGGGCCCTTAGTATTCTGTCTATGTTGCTTGCAAGTCAAAAAAATAAGAGTGAAATCAAATACAGCTAGACAGAAATGAATAGAATACGAATATTTATCAATGAATAATAAAAGAAAAATAAAGAATAAGGAAAGAATAAATAAACAGAAAGTAAATGATAATAGAATGAATTATGAAACGAACAAGTGCCTTATTAGAAAGAAGAAATGAAAGGATGTTAATTGAGAAGAAAAGGCAGTAAAGAAAAGGCAGTCAAAAGAGAAAAGAAATTAATGATAGAAAAAGAAAGTAAGATTGCATAAATGAGAAAAGTAAAGTATGAAAAACAGTGTATTTAAGATGTTACAAAATATCAATTAATAAATAATCACTTATTAATTATAAAATTAATAATATCAAGTAATTTATACTGGAGAGACGTTCTTTTGAAAAGTAGTTATATATTGTTGAAGGTAAACGGAATATGGCCTCGTTGTAGATAGCCCACTATAAGTCATAAAAAGATTATAAATCAAGAAAAGCAAATTGAGTTGAGAAATAACATTTTATATATACACATATCGATGAAGGTTTTTACAATTAAAGTAATCCTTTAAATATGGGTCCAACAGACGTAAAATGTTCATGGCAATATAATTTTGAAAAGAGAATTAATGCTTAGGTATGTGGGAGCGTTGTAAGTAAGGAATGTCTTTGATGTATCCGCTCCTTAGGTCAGTAAGTAGTTTGAGACAGCGAAGAAGGAAAAGAGATGGAAAGGCGACGAGCATAGTAAGCCAATTGACTTGGTCAAGGGATACACTAATTACTCTCGTCTTTCTCGAGTCAATCTGTGTGTGTCTGTCTGGGTAGGTCTGTCTGGCGATGCTTTCTGTATCGGCTTTTTATTTTGACTTTTTGGATCGCAGCAGATCATTTGGGAATTCACAATTGTATTTGATTCTGGGTTTCCCATTGGCCGTGAAATAAAATTCGCGTAGGCTCGCGAACTGGGATTTTAATATTTGATTAATTTTTAGTTTTCAACCGGAACAACTGTGCGAGGCCGGATGTGCACCGACGAGTTTTGGTCATTTGCTTTCTGGTTGTGAGAATGCAAACATCCGGTCCCTCACTTTTGCTCGGTTGGTATTACCACAACTTAAAATATATCTTAAAATGAATGAATTAACAATGATGCAGACAAAATAACAAAATAAATAATAATAGAAAACACAGAAGGAAAATGAATTAATAAAACTAAAGATTGAAAAGTAGATAAAAATGTAGACGTTACGCTAATAATCTGTACAAAATTAAAAAAAGAATGAATTTAAAATATAAAAAATGATTGCAAAATTAATTAAAATTCTTAGAAAAAGAAAGGAAAATTCAGAAGGATGAGAAAAGAACGAGTAATGGGAATTCGTATTTGGCAAGAAGATTTCAAGTCGTCCTTGGGATTTGTATTTGGCAATAATTCAATCACCACGTAGTCTGCTATCTCCACGTCATGATAAATCTCTTGAGATAGTTAATATAACCTTCTATCTATAGTTATAGATTAAATTGCACAGTTGACTAAACGCAACAGCATTGAAGGACAACTAATATAATATAATATTAATTTTCAATCCATAATCATGAAGCCATTCAGAAAACAATTTTGGTGAAATTATAGTGAGAGTAAAGCAATGGACAGACATGATCGCTTACACCCTGAAGAGACAAGTCTTTTAATATAATAGAATGTAAGAAATAAAAAGAAAAACAGCTAAATGAATGAAAAATTAAATTATAAATTTTAAAATATAAAAGAAATGATAACAGAATTTCATTGACACATGGATTGAAACACAGATACTATTCAAAAGAAAGGCATAACTGTTATAACGGCTGATCGTTAAATAGTCGTTACTCCGCTATATGAGCTTCATTTTTACTGGTTTTAATTCAGAGTCTTCCTTCTTCTAGAGTGGTTACCATAGAAGTTCTACATTTTTATTTTCTTTATGACTAGAGTTGCGAACCAAAGGAAACTTACTCGACCAAAATTTGAATCAGGCGCACCGATCCAACTTTCTGCGCTTATATTTGTTTTCTTACATTTATATGAGAGAATTATATGGATGAAACAATGAATAAAAAAGCTGATGAAATCAAATGAAGAACAAATTGGAAAGTTTGAAAAACAATTAAATACAATTTCATAAAATGCATTAATAATAAATATTCCAGACTACCATGAAATTGAGGAGATCATATTAACTGAAAAAATATAAAACAAATAGTAAAAGGCCAGAATCTAAAATAAATGGATAAAAAAAAGAGACAACAATTTTGGGTAAAGTAATTAATGAATGGAAAGCCATAAAAAGCAAACGAAAAAATAAATTTAAATTGGATGAATGAAAAAAAATTTGAAAAGGAGAAAATTAATTGGAAAATAATAAGAATAGATCGAGTAAATTGAATAAACAAAGCAGCGTGAGAAAGGCAAATACACTAGAGTGTAGTAATTGATAAGAGTTATCTCCCTTCATAGTAGAAAATAGAAAAAGAACATTCTGTCAACTATTGAATAAGTCGTTATCTTCGAAAATCTGATAATGTTACCAAGTTTGACAGATACCTTAAGAAAACTGGATGGTACAAGGACTGAAAAGCTTTAAATACAAAAATAATATCAACACGTTGGTTGGAATTGAATCTATAAGGAGATGGCTAATTTTTATTGAATTGGCCTTGGGTGTAATATAACCGAACTACCTACAGCTTAGGGGTTTATTCGTAATCATCATCAGAACGTTGTAGATTGGAATGTGTGCACGAAAAAATATACCTTTTGCATGTTTAAATAAAAATTTATTAATGGAAAAGAATAACAAGAATTGGTAGAAGTTAATATTCAATTAGAAACAAGTAATCAGTTAAGGCTATCAAGAGGTCGAACTAGTTGGAAACATACGTACACATAAACATATTGGAAATTTTATGTCTATGTAGGCAGGAATGTATGTTTATGTATGTAAGAGCGTTTGTTTGGTAGGTGTGTCTTTGCAGTATTCGCTAAGAGTGAATGATGAAAAAGGAAGGAGGTGAGAGCTGAGAGGTGAGAGAAGACTACAGTGACAATAGTAATAACGATTGCTTGATGTTTGTCAAGGGTACGTGTTAAATGCTTGTCATCTTAACTTTCTGACGATAGGCGTCTTTTATCCTTTGGGAATTCACTCCCGGATGTGATTCTGGCCTTTCCATTGAACAACAAGCATTTTGCATTGAGGTGTGACATTTTGCGAATTTTTATGTGTGTTACGCAAAATTTGTAAATTTGAAAAAAATTCTTTTATTTCTAACAATGAGTCAGATTTGAAATTTTAAATCTAGAATTGTTTTGTTCACTACAGAATACTAAACCATGTGATAATAGTTAAACACCTTAAATAAAGCTTGACATCGAATATTGCTTTTTAACTGTCCAATAATTACTTGAAGGCTAAAGATTTCAATTTAAAATGATTATAGATAATTAATTTTATTTTTAATTTATTAGCAAATATTTGCTTTTGTGGTTTAGATGGTTAAGCAATATCTAGATAAAAATAGCCATGTCGATGAAGGAGCAATCATAATTCTTAATATGTGTTGGTAAAAAATTGTTATTTCGGATTCTGAGCGTCTGACCAGTAATTGTTACATGACAGAAGAAATAACGTTAAAAGTAAATGAAATTAAAACAGACTAAATTTTATTAGGCCGTTCGAAAACAGATACACGATTCATCATTTGCTCTATAATATAATGTATTAGTTGCACTAATGCACTTAGTGCGCAGGGTGTTACAGTGAGAAAAAAAAACTGAATAAAGTGTGTATTGAGGAAAGGATAAAAGATGGACAGGATTTAAGAAGAGTGAAGATGTCAATTGACTTTGTGTTCTCATTTTTGGACATTGTATTTATCAGGGAAACAAGTAAAGTGAAAAAAGTTTCACAGACTGAAAATGCGAGAAAAGAAACTGTTGGAGTACAAATGGCGGTTGAATTTAAAATTTTACAAAGGTGACGCCAAAATGCATGCATGAATTCATGTGGTCAAGTCACCAGAGAAAAAGCTAATAATTAAATTAACTGATAATTAAAGCGTATTTTTCTTAATTTTATATAAATCCTTTTCAGAATTTAGCGTTATTTGTATCTCATCTTGTACATGAAAAAAGAAAAGATGCATTTAATATTTTGCATGAGTTCAAATGTGGTCCTACTTCTTCCCAAAATCCTACCAGCATTAGCAAAACTTGGAGTGAAGGATTTACATGTAATCAGACAGTACGATGTGGTAAACAGTTTTAAACTAAAAGACTTAGTACGCAGAAAATTAGTAAAAGGGACATTCAAATATTTACTGGCGTTCAGTCCTTCAGATCTTTATCGTAAACGCATAAATGCCATTGTAAACCGATGACAGAAATGAATAAATATTTACATTCCTAATCTGAACGATTTTAACATGGTTCAAGTGTATAAATTTCGGAATAAATGTTGATTTTACAATTAGACAATATTTATCCAACAAACTGTTAATAAAAACATTAATTACTAGCGGTAACATATTTATAATAAGACATTATTATTATTATTATTTTAATTATTATGTCATTTTTCATCATATTTCAGTTTCTGCTATGGTCGCACTACCAACCAAATCTGCGGAAGACATAAGGCAGATCGTGGCGTGTTGTTATGGCTCCATTTCATGTTTTTTCTATCTTCCACATAATCTCTAGCGTTACATACACAAAATTCTCCTTAGTGTGTGAGCTGTAGTTAATAAGACAAATTTTTGTATATCTCTTAAACAAGGGTTTCCAGGGATTCTTTCAATGTGTTGTTTTGTTCCATTTCTTATCATTCCAAGTGCACCTACTATCACTGAAACTCTTGTTTTCAATTTCCATATTTTTCTATTTCAATTTCTAGGTCTTTATATTTTGACAGTTTTTTTCAAATTCCTTGGTTGCTATGTTACAATCCGCTGGACAAGCCATATCAATTAATAGACAAGTTTTTTCTTTCTCGTTTTTAACAATAATGTCCGGCCTATTTGCTTCAATATTTCTCTCTATGTAAATGGTGTAATCCCATAGAATGGTGACAATTTCTATTTCTGTAACCGGTGCTGGGGGATGTTCATACCAGTGTTTGTTTACAGCTTTTCCAAAGTGTTTGCACATTGTCCAATGTAAATATTGCCCCATTCTATCGTGTCGGTTTTTATATTCATTTGGGGCAAGTACAGAACAGCCTGAGATTATATGGCCTATTGCTTCTTGATGTTTATCACAAAACCTGCATTTTGGATCAATATTATTATGTATAATATTTGCCTGAAAGTTTCTTGTGTACGGACTTTGGTCTTACGCTACGAGAATAAAGCCTTCATTCTTTAATCCAGATGCACGTAACCATCGATGAGTATTATCTTTATCAACATTGGATTTATTGGTTCGTTCTCGATATTAGCCATGCAGAGGTTTCTCTTGCCAACGTTGTTTCATCTGTTCAAGATCTTTATTTTTGGCTTTCATTTTTATATTTTTGGCCGCAATATTTGGTTCTTGGCTACTGTTTTGCTTTTCTACAGAATATAATAACTGTAAATCTTGTTTGTATTTACTGCCTTCTTTTATTTTGAATATTTTTATCTTTCTTCATGTTGCCTTACTAATTGTATCATCCAGTCATTTATTTTTTCTGTGTATGTTAGTAAGCCAAAAGTTATTGTCTTGTATGGCAATTCTAGCTGAACAAGACATTCTTTACGGGGTATGTAGAGACGGTCTACATCAAGATTTGGATGATGTATCTTATGCTTAGAAAGAATCTTTCTTGTTTTAGAATCCATTTGCCTGATGTCGTTTAGAGTCCAGTTTAAGATGTTGAAACTATATTGGATAACTGGGATTGCAAGACTATTAATGGCCATAATTCTCTTCTGAGAATTCAATTCAGTTTTTGATATCATTCGTAGCCTTCTATAGTACTCTTTACGCACTATTTCTTTCATTTTTTATGGTGAAATGTTTCACTCTCATTTATACCTAGGTTTTCATGAGCTTCTTCTGGCTTTAATTCTTTTATTGTTACAGCAGGGTCTAAGCTAAATGAGGATGTTTCTTGTAGTGATTCACGTAAAACTGTAGCTTAAGCACATTTATTCAAATTGAATTTCATTCCAATGTCTTTGCTGAAGCATTTTACAGTTTGCAGAAGATCTTCCAACTCATTATCCTTCATAGCATACAACTTTAAGTCATTCATGTAAAATAAATGGCTTATTTTATTTTGGCCTATTTTATAACCACATTCTGTCTTATTAAGTTGACTGGTTAGTGATATTAATCATATGCAGAATAGTAAGCGTGACAAAGAATCACTTTGAAATATACCTCTTTTGATGTTTATTTCACCAGACCTATAGGTTCCATTTATATGATTGAGGTAAATGGTTGTTTTCCATACAGACATACACTGTTTGATGAAATTGATGATGACGGGTTATATCGTGTATTTATATTTAAAGTCTTTTAAATCCCGGAATGTGGCACACTATCGGATGCCTTAAGATAATCTATCCAACCAGTACTAAGATTTTTCTTTGTACTGTAGCAGTTTTCCAGGATAATTCTGTTAATAAGCAATTGGTCTTTACATCCGTAACAGCCACGTTTGCACCCTTTTTGTTCAAGCGGTAACATGTCATTTCTTTCCAAGAAGAAATATGTATGGTTTGTTAAAATAGATGTTAATAGTTTATATGTTGTTAGAAGGCATGTAATTGGTCTGTAATCTTTCGGGTTATTTGTGTCACTATTCTTGGGTAGAAGAAATGTAATTCCTTTGGTCATCCATGCAGGAATTTTAATGGGATCGCCAACCATTTCTTGAAGTTCTCTGGCTGTTTTTTATGTGTTGTATTTATATAATATAGCCAAATTTAGAAATTTTATCTATACCTGAAGATTTCCAATTGTGTGCTTTTTTAGTGCAAATTTAACATCCTCTTCTGTAATTCCAGCCCATGTCTGTTCTGTTTTGTTTTGATTTGTTCTATCTCTTGTGCAATCTAATCTACTTCTTTCTTATGTTCTTTAAGGCAAACCCATATTTTTTCCCAGAACTGTGTAACTTCTTCCATTTGGACGGGGACTGTCACTTCAATTCTTTTTTTACCTATTTCCCTGTAAAATTACTTTGCATCGGTTTGAAAAATCTTGTTTTGTCTGTAGAACCCTGATCTTTACTCATAGCGTCGTATTGTCTGCTTTAATTTTTCATTAGTTAATAGGACTTCATTTTCATTTCTAATGTTGTGTTTTCTTTCGACTCTTCTGCTTTTCCTAATTCTTACATTTATTCCTCTTGTCAGCTCATTCATTACTGATAGTTCACTTCTAAGTTGTTCGATTTATTTTTCTATTTTTCTTTTCCAAGGTGGGTCTTCATGTCTGCGAGACTGCCTTGTTTTTAATTTGATGTTCATTTTTTTTGCTGCTCCTATTGCCGATGCATAGATTGCTTCATGGAGATTTATATGAGTGTCTTTTTCATACAAAATTAATTTGAGTGCTGCATTGTAGAGCTTAATAGTTCGGAGATTATGCTTTGTTGACTGTAATTTTGGGAGCTGTCCTCGATCCTCCATTGCAATATTTTGTATTTGACTTATATCGTTCTTGATTTCGTCCTTGGCTTCTTGTATACCGTTCTTAATTTTTGGTAAACTAATTATTTTCAATGTGTTCTGAACTTTTTTTTTATTTTCGTCTTGTAACTGACACAGATGACATCTTTCTAGCACTTTTAAACTTACAGCATTTTCTTCACAGTGATTTGTGTGTATCACGGTTTCTACATTATGAACTGTGGCGTGTTTGATGTTAGTACTTTTTATTTCTGATTCCGGTTCCTTTTCATATTTTGTTGATTCCTCTATTCTGGTTAAAATTCTTTTTATCTCATTAATTTCAGCCTCTGTCAATCGGTTATTTCGCATGATGTATCTTCGTACATTGGCTAATTTGTTTTCGTCAATATACTTTCTCTTTGCTTGACCAACTTTTTCACGCCAAAGGTCATATGTTTTGCGAGTCATGTTTTTTTGAGGTTTGAGTAACGCTTCATGAAATGCAGTCATAACGACTTTGTACTCCTCACGAGACCATTTTATTTTTTCTTTCTTTAAATATACGGTTATAGATCTAGCTGGACAATTTTCAGGACCATTATTAGGATTATCCTGTAAGAGTTTGTTCCTATGGCAGATTTTTCGACACCAGATAGGTTCCCTCCTGAAGGATGGGCTCCCTATTTATCCACTGGAAGAGCCATACTGGACTTTTTATTTCTATTTGTATTTCTCATCTTTATCCCACGAGTGACGCAAGGGTCCAAACGTCCACCCAAAGTTGTGCGGCGCGTTAGGTAACGGTCTTTTACTCACAGGGGATCGTTTGTGACCTCATAACGCAGTAGCCATTCACTACTCGACACGGTTGTTGTTTGGAGTTATTATTATTATGTCATTTTTCATCACATTTCGATTTCTGCTTTGGTCTCACTACCAACCAAGTCTGCGGGGAGACCTAAGGCAGGTAGTGGCGTGTTATGACTCCATTTCATGTTTTTCTATCTTCCCTATCATCCCCAGCATTACATAGATAACGTTTTCCTTAGTGTGTGGGCTGTACTTAATAAGACAATTTTTTGTATATCTCTTAAGCTGGGGTTTCCAGGGATTCTTTCAATGTGTTGTTTTGTTCCATTTTTTATCATTCCAAGTGCACCTACTATCACTGGCACAACTCTTGTTTTCAATTTCCACATTTTTTCTATTTCAATTTCCAGGTCGTTATATTTTGACAGTTTTTCAAATTCCTTGATTGCTAGGTTACAATCCGCTGGACAAGCCATATCAATTAATAGACAAGTTTTCTCCTTCTGGTTTTTAACAATAATGTCTGGCCTGTTTTCTTCAATTTTTCTGTCTGTGTAGATGGTGTAATCCCATAGAATGGTTACATCTTCTATTTCTGTAACCGGTGCTGGATGATGTTCATACCAGTGTTTGTTTACAGTTTTTTCATAATGTTTGCACATTGCCCAATGTAAATATTGCCCAACTCTATCGTGGCGATTTTTATATTCGTTTGGGGCAAGCACAGAACAGCCTGAGATTAGGTGGTCTATTGTTTCTTGGTGTTTATCACAAAACCTGCATTTTGGATCCATATTATTATGCATAATATTTGCCTGAAAGTTTCTCGTGAAAAGACTTTGGTCTTGTGCTGCAAGTATAAATCCTTCAGTTTCAGACTTTAATCCAGATGCACGTAACCATCGATGAGTATTAACTTTGTCCACATTGGATTTATTGGCACGTACTGGATATTGGCCATGCAGAGGTTTGTCCTGCCAGCGCTGTTTCATCTTTTCAAGAGCTTTATCTTTGGCTTTCATTTTCATATTTTTTGCCGCAATAGTTGGTTCTTGGCTACTGTATTGCTTTTCTACAGAATCTACTAACTGTAATTCTTGTTTGTATTTACTGCCTTCTTTTATTATTGAATATTTTTTCTTTCTTACTTCATGTTGCCTTACTAATTGTATCATCCAATCCTTTGTTATTTCTATGTATGTTAGTAAGCCAATAGTTGTTGTCTTGTATGACAATTCCAGCTGAATAAGACCCCTTCCACCTTCTTTACGGGGTATGTATAGACGGTCTACATCAGCCTTTGGATGATGCATCTTATGCTTAGAGAGAAGCTTTCTTGTTTTAGCATCCATTCGTCTGATGTCGTTTAGAGTCCAGTTTAAGATGTTGAAGCTATATTGGACAACTGGGATTGCAAGGCTATTAATGGCTATAACTCTGTTCTGTGAATTTAATTCAGTTTTTAATATCATTCGTAGCCTTCTATAGTACTCTTTACGCACTATTTCTTTCATTTTTTTATGGTGAATGTTTACGCTCTCATTTACACCTAGGTATTTATAAGCTTCTTCTGGTTTCAATTCTTTTATTGTTACAGCAGGGTCTAGGCTAATTGAGGATGTTTCTTGTATTGATCCACGTAAAACTGTAGCTTTAGCACATTTATTCAAATTAAATTTCATTCCAATGTCTTCGCTGAAGCATTTTACAGTTTGCAGAAGACCTTCCAGCTCATTATCATTCTTAGCATATAACTTTAAGTCATCCATGTAAAATAGATGGCTTATTTTCTTTTGGCCTATTTTATAGCCACATTCTGTCTTATTAAGTTGACTGGTTAGTGCTATTAATGATATGCAGAATAGTAAGGGAGATAAAGAATCACCTTGAAATATACCTCTTTTGATGTTTATTTCATCAGACTTATAGGTTCCATTTATATGATTTATTATTATTATTATTATTATTATTATTATTATTATTTTGAGATGTTTTAGCATTTTGATAATAATTGTAAATATTATTAAGTACGTCGTGTACATTTTGAGAGAACCCGTATACAAGGAATAAGGAGATAAAATAAATGAATAAAAAACGAACTTTAAATATTTTAGAGCATAAAAATCAGTACAACAATGAGAGAGAAATATAAAACATTTATAAACATAAAAGAAAGAAGTAAATGCACAGAAGAAAAAAATATTGAAAAATACAACTGAGAATGGAGGTTTGATTTACTTTGTTAAATGCATTTTTTTCACGTTGCATTAATTTTACTTTTAGTGTTTCTTTTGTGTCACTTTGACACTTTCCAAGTTTCCCTGTTTTGTCTTGTTTATCTTTTGAGCTTTGTATTGATATATTTATAACTTCCGACTGCATTGTTGTAGATGCGTCAAACTGCTAGGGAATGGAAATGTGTGTAATGTAGATACGTTTCTGATCGTGTTAGGCTTCGTTTCTGCAAAAGTCTCAATCGATTCATAGTTAAAAAATAAGTGCATATAATGTCCATGAAGCAACGTAAAAACGAAAGTTAAACGAAAGAAATTAAGATTTTAAGATTTGGTACAGCCCAAAATATTGGGGATTAAAAAGGGAATTCAGTTTAAAGCCATATTCGATAAACAAATTCGAATAAAATAGCTTGCGATATAATTGCAAGTTATTTTATGTCATCAATTTCCCATCTTTTTCAATTTTCTGGTAGATCCCTACGTTATGTATATTTTTTTTTATTCTCACCATTTTCATTTTATCTAATTTACTTCATCAGGGAAATGCTGATAATTACCAGACTGTATTCTTATAAAAGGAAAAAATAGAAATAAAATAAAATATAACAGGTTTATTCGGCTCACATTATATTCATAGAGGTTTTCCAGTTTCTTTCTTCTTTATACTTTTCATTTTTTAAACATTCCTCTTTTAGTGAGTCAATTTTCTATATTTCCCATGACTTTTCGTTTGCTTTTAGCTCACAAAAACCTGGCATCACTTTTATTCTTTCAAATTTTTATACATTTTTTATTCATTCCTTCTCAAAAATTCTAAAATATCAATCTTTCTTTTTTTTAATCCAGTGCGTAATCGTTTTTGTTCAATTCATGCTTCCTCTTTAACTGAAAGTTTAGCTTCTTGGTTTTGCTTCATTTTATCTTAAGGTAGCGGTGGTCTAGCGATTCCGAAATCAAAGAAATTAAAAAGAAAGAAAACATGGTTTCAAATTTCGAACCTAGTTTCTGATTCCATAAATCTGTGAAAACATGGGCATTAGTTAGGACTGATGTCATTCAATTCTATATCTCAAAATCGCTTACTCGTGTAAAAAAGAATATTAGTATATCTTTAAAACAAAACTGTCACAACATAATAAAAATGAATAATATCTGATATGTTTCCGCTTTATATGTAAAACCCTTGATGTTTAGTGACCCATGTTTTAAAGCAAATATAATTTTACAATATCTGATTTTACTCAGTATCATAATATTACTAAAGGTCGAGCAGACAAATGGATTTCAAGAATCTCGATGCTAGATAGTTCCTATACAAATCTCTATAGAATTAGCACAATCACAAATACTGACGAAACTAAAACTTTGTGCCAATGAAGCTTGAAAATCTTATGGGGCGCCGTTGTAAACTGCTAAAATATGTCTTTGCTAAGACTGAAAGTACATTGTGACCGAAATACCAGAGAACAGTGTCGTTATGTGGATTCTTAGAAAATGAGAGACATTGCCTAGTAACGATCACAAGTAAGAACTTTTATCTTTATTAATCAAATACTTTGTTTCATAAAAATTTAATTTTGATATGTACGATTTCGTCAGAAGTAACATATTGATTAACTCACATATCAGAATCAAAGATTTAAATAATTCTTTCTCATATATGTAGAAAAATTTATCAATAATAAAAACTGTAATATAATAACATTTTTGTTTTAAATTCAGCGATATTTTGGAATATTTACATCATAAAAATAAAGTCCCCTTCAGAATTAGGGGCCTTGAAGCATAGATTTCCGTAGTGTAAACTGGTTCTGCAATATATAAACCAATCTAAAATAATCCTGTTCCAAATATAAAACAAACATTGTCAGAATGATGAAATCTCATAATGCGCAAGGCGATAAACGATTCTGTGTTTAATCGATATCAATGGGCGGATCTCACTATACATATATTCTACACAGATTTTCTTCCCTCACATAGTCCCAGTCAATCGTCACTTACATAGCTGGATCGAAATCATTACACTACAAATAATTGTATAAAACCAGCAAAAAAACATCACAAACTAATGTCTACAAAAGTGAGATACTCGATGGATACACAAATTAAATGCGGAAAACCTGGAAAAGAATATATAAAATACACACACACACACACACACACACACACACACACACACACACACACACATATATATATATATATATATATATATATATATATAATAACTACATAGACTCTGTAAGTATGTAGGCCGTAAATTTATACTAAAATAAACCTCCGAAAAAACCATTAACAAACAGAACCTAAATCAGTTACAATCCGGTGTACTAAGCCGTCGGATAAATGGGGGGAAAAAACGAAACCCGCGGAACAAGAACAAAACATTCAATACTCCGTAGTAAAGAAAAAAACCCAAACGGAACCAAACACAAGAAAAAGTGCTCAATACAAAGTACGAAAGAAAAGATACAATAGTAGAGGAAAAACACACAAAAATCTAGAGTGAGCCAAAACCTACCGCGGTTTCACACTACGGACGATCCGTAGTGTGAAACCGCTGTAGGTTTTGGCTCACTCTAGATTTTGTGTGTGTGTATATATATATATATATATATTGCATAACAACAGTTTAAACCAACCGATAGGCTGATGTTCTTTTACTTATTTTACATATTTTTGGTATGAATTGTTTAGAAAAGAATTGTGCTGTTCGCAAATTTACTACTTGTAAAGGATGTTTTTTTCTGGCTTAAATTTTTGTTTCCGGAGTTCTTCAGTTACTTCTGTGTATATTCTACTTAGTTATACAGTGGCTTAGTATATTACATTGTTCTACAAGCAACTGCCTTTTACGGCACTTTGTTTCTTGATTTTGCAGTTACTCACAGGTTAAATTTGTTCAGGGGGTTTGTTGATTGTTTTCCTGTTGTGATCTTTTATTATTTGTGTCATGTTTTCTGTGAAACTGTAGCTGAATTTTACTGGTCTGCTGAATATGTTGTGGACAGTTCTTGATATGGCGTAGTGTTTATGTATGAGTTAATGAATATTTTTTTCACGTTTGCTTTTTGCTTTTTTTTTATGGTGAGCTAAACCTACCATGTTTCTCTTCATGTTGAGTGTTTGTGGTGTGTATGTGAGTGTTTCCTGAATCTACTTTCTTTTAGGCCTGTTTCATAGTCTTTCTAATCACAGTGGTGTACTGTTTCACTGAAATTATCAATTAACCGCATGCTTTCCGACAATTGTTCCAATGAAACCATATTCAACGAAGCTAAGAAACACTATGAAAGAATTCTTTCATTTTCTCATTGACATCAAGTAGTGTAATTTCCTTTTTCAAGCGATCAAAAGGCAATAGTCCATTGTTTATGAAGTATGAATCTTCCTTTATTCCGTTTTATTTTCTTTCTAGCCAAATCACCGTTTTACAAAAATAACTTAATACAAATTTTAAATAATTCAGAAGACGATGTCACTTTATTTAATTTGTTGCAATTGTAATTTTGACGTTGTTCAATACAGTGCGTCTGAAATGCCGCTTTTGTCGTAGTATCTAGTTTATCAGTTTAACCCAATTTACAAACTTTACTTCTGTCTTTCCTTTCTTTTTGCTTGCTTTTTTCTCACTGAAACAAAATTTTGTAGTTTCTACTCTTTCAACGGGTCCAAAACTCCATAAGATATATATTTCAAATTTCAAAATTTCAAATTTACAAGCTACTGGCAGAACGTAACGGTCGTATGAAGTAACGATGGGAAGGACAAACACAATTATATTAGGGTAAATTTTGAGCGGGGATAACAAGGTACACAATGCCATTGAATATGTCGTTTAATTTTACCACCCCGCGTCATGATCTATGAATCCAGTAAGATTTAATTATGTCACAGCTATGTAACCATTTATAATACTACATGTTACTGAGACAATGTGAAATATGTAAAACTTGAAAAGCGTTTTTATGTTGTTTTAATGAAATAGATTTTCTAACGTTTGTTTATTGCGAAGACATAGCAAAGAAATTTGTTTTAGATTTTTTCCCCTATCCGTTCATTTTTGATAATATTTTTTTATATTATGGAACTATGACAAAAGAAACAAATTGTAGAAAGATGGAGTGATGCAGTAGTCGATTATCTCCCTTTGGTTGAGATAAGTTAAGACGGCCGCTTAATGACATCACTTTACAGAGTGACGAGAGTGGTCAGTCATGTAGCCAAAGAGAGGAGGTTCATTTTTACTCTGCGCCAAGCGGACCGGTTCTAGGTAAATTTACCTCCTCCAGCAAATGCTACATATTACTAGTCTATATTCCCGTTCTCTTTTCGAAATATGTCTCACCAGGATATTGAAAGAATACCCGGCTCGCGGTCCTCAAATTAAGAAAATCCAATATTAGTTCTCTTCCTTTCGTGGAATATATCCTCGTCTAAGGTATAGTAGACAAATCCGACATTTTTCTGTCCAAACATGGTTTCTCAATAATCACATAAGAATTTCCCCATGATATGTAATAACTTTCCCTTTTGTTTATTATTACACACTATATAGATATTTTATATAATATTATTTGCAGGGAACACGTGAATATATGTATATATAGTTGTGTGCATGTTGAATGGATAAAGAAACGTAGGTTTGGAAACAAATCATGATCGTAATTCCTTTTCCTTTGAGCCATTTTATTCCATCCGTGAAATACACTGTTATAATACCATGGATATAATGATGCTCATGATAGGCGAAATACAAAGAGGGGAATAAATTATTCTTCACTAATACTCTGTTATCATACATCTTTCTGTATACTTGCTTCCCTGATAGCTACATTCTCAATGTCTTTTGTCGCCTTATCCTTTCTCGGATCCCCTCTGTATCTTGTTGTTCTTCTCCTCCCATGTAACCCCCTGTGTACTAGTGGTAGTATTGTTTTGCTTGTCGTGAAACGATTATAAAAATAATGGCAACAATGACGCGATATTAATTATGCAACGTGTGATATTATCATGCATTAACTGTTGAAAGTTAAGCATTATTATTTCTCCCTGTGTGCGTTGTGATGCAGTGGATATCCGCACGAAACGAGTAATCGGGGAACCAAGTTCGAATTCCAGTTGAATTCGTTGTCTTCACTTACGCACAAATATTCTTGGGAAATGTCTTAATCCTTTCTTTCCCCACAGTTATGGGTTAAATAACAGGACAGATTAGATTCTGTAGCCTTGGCTAGCAACTAGTCTACCGCAGAAAGTAATGGCAACCTACTGCTAGATAATCTTCTGCCCAGTCAGTCATGTCTCTTTCAAGACATGATCACCAAAGCGTTTATCACGTATGGCACTTAACTGACTGATTAACTGTGGAATAGGTTCTATATGAATAAACACGGAAATATGAAATGGTTATTTCTCGCTGAGCACAATGCCGATAGCAGATTAAAAAGCACCTGATTTTTTCACTTAAAACTTAGAAGGCAATTAAATTGATATACTACATAGGTCGTTTTTCGTTTGTATTATCAAGCAGTGATATATATATATATATGTATATATATATATATATCACTAATCTTTTTAGACCTTAATCAGTAAAAATGTTAAGTGCCTGTATATGAACAACCTCTTGTCCGACGAGTAGTATTGAGTTCGATCAGCCTGATCCACTGCTGATTTCAAAACATAAATACACACAAATAAGACACTTGTCAACGCACACAACACAACTACCAGAGCAAGAGATATCTTGAAGACTTCACCAAAATATGGCACAAAGTATGCTAAGCAAGCGCTTCATTTATGGGATCATTAGAAATATTTTCTCCATATTAGAATTGTTCTTAAAAAGTAAATCTCTAAGGGTAGTTATTAAAGGGCCGACTTCCGAGACTCTGGAGGTTATACTTAAATTTCTATCTGATTTACATGAAGGATCAACATAAGACTATACTAAGATCATTTATAGATGACTATGCCGAAGATAAGACGATATATAAACGAAAATCTAAAGCTCTTGGTGATCAGATATTGGCAGCTGTCTTTTCTTCAACTAATACTAACATGCCAGTAGGGAAAAACTAGCTGATTACATTCAATGCCTTTAACAACAAACTGGTTACATTCCATCATCGTCGATCAGACCCTGTCACAGTGAACGGATGTTCCGTCAAGGAGGCAATGTGAATTGAGAGGATATTGGACATCAAACTCTCACTAGTGAAACTGCCAAATATGATCCATCGCTAAAGATGCTTGTAATATTACCAAATCCTCTGCCACTTCAGTAATATCTTTCTCCTTATGCTATCCATAATCTTGATAAGAACCAGATCAGGCCGAAAACGGTGTACTGTTGCCATATTTTGGAGCGAGCGTCCCATATTTCACTTTCTAGACTTGATAGATTTCAAAAGTTCTCTTCTCAATCCTCTCTCAAACAGATGGGATGAGCGAGTCTCTCACTGTTCTGTTGCTACTACCAAGGCGCCAGAGCTAGGGTGACTTCACTTGAATCTGCTGCCCACCTGTACATATGTCTCTATCTGTCTCTCAGTTCGGTGAGTTACTTATTCTTTCTGTACCACTCTCCCTCCTTTCCTGACTGCTCTCTTCGAGATAGCATTGCTGACAACATTGATAAGGCTATTTCCTGACACCCATTCGCTCACATATTTGTATTCGGAGATCTCAACGCCCATCAGAGTGGCTTAAATACTCTGTTACTGATCTAGCGGGCGTCCATGCCATGAACTTCGCTATTTCCCAATCCCTTACGCAAGTGGTGGACTTCCCCACTCGCTTCCCAAGCACTCCCTCTGGACACTCCTCACTACTAAATATATGTTTTACTTCTGCCCCTGACGCCTGTAAAGTCTCGCAGCTTTGTCCGCTCGGCAACTCCGACCATGCTGTTGTCTCTCTCAGTATTTCTTTCCACTCTCACTCCCCTCAGGAGCCTCCGACCTATAGGATCTCCTACCGCTATCAAAAAGCTGACTGGGATGCTTTTCGCGATTTCCTCTGCGACGTCCCTTGGGGAAAAGTGTTCGATCTCCCAGTTGATGACTGTGCCTCTGAGGTCTCGTCATGGGTAAAAGCTGGCATTGATGCCTTCATACCCACCAGGATATATTGCCTAAAACCTCATTCCTCTCCGTGGTTCTCTCCTGCCTGTTCGGCCACCATTGCCCACAGGAACCATTACTTCCGACTATTCAGGAGCCAGTCATCTGATCACAATAGGCGCCTATTCACATATGCTCGCAATAAGTTCAAGAGAATCCTGAATGACGCCAAACGGTTGTTCGCTGAGGGAATGCGACAGCACATAGCTGACCGCACGTTCGGCTCCAAGGAATATTGGCGGATATGCAAACGGCTGCTTAACAACTTTCAAATCCTCTATACCTACTTTAATCCATGAATTTGAGGTTCTCACATCATCTGCGGACAAAGCTGAGTGCTTTGACCGCAGATTCTCATCCAACTCCACGTTTGATTCATATGGAGTATGCTCACCCGACTTCCCCGTTAGAACTGCGGCCAAACTGCACGACGTACACATTATCCCGAAGGTAGTATCCCGAGTAATTTCAAAACTTGACACCTATAAGGCGAGCGGTGGTGACGGAATCCCGGTGATAGTCATTAAGAGGTGTTCCCCAGAACTCTCCCCTGTCCTCTCTAAACTGTTTAACTACTGCATTTCTGCTTCCTGTTTTCCTGCATGCTGGAATTTCTCTTCAGTAGTTCCTGTTTTTAAGAATTGTGGTGAACCCTCGGACCCATCCAACTATCGCCCTATCAGTCTTCTACCGATATTCGGGAAAGTATTCGAGACCATAATCAATGCTGAAATAGTTCAACATCTTACTGCCCACAAAGTCTTCTCTGACAAGCAATATGGATTCCGCTTTGCCAGGTCCATTGCCGATATGCTAACAAACTTTACGGAGTACATGCTCCGGACACTCGATGAGTCAGGCGAGGCTCGTGCAGTTGCTCTGGACATCTCCAAGGCTTTTGACAGGGTCTGGCACTCAGGCCTCCTTTGCAAGCTACGGGTTTATGACATTACCGGACGCCTGCTTGACCTAATACAGTCCTTTTTAAAGAACAGCAAATTGAAGGTCGTATTGAATGGGCATGGCTCTTCATCCTACAGCACGAATGCCGGTGACCCCCAGGGCTCTATCCTGGGCCCGACGCTCTTCCTTATTTTCAGCAACAACCTCCCAGATGAGATCAAGTCCCAAGTAGGCATCTACGCAGATGACACCACAATATACAAGTAAGAAACCTGGCATGGCGGACAGACAGAATGTCGCTGCTGACCTTGAACGGGATCTACACTCTGTGGTGAATTGGGGCAAGAAGTGGCTTGTCAACTTCAATGCGTCCAAGACCAAGCTGTTGTCTGTCAACCATCACTGGCAACCTCTCCTTCCTCACATAAGCATGGACCAAGCGATTCTCCCTGAGTGCAATACACTGCGCCTCCTCGGCCTTACACTATCTTCTGATCTCAAATGGAACCGCTACATCGAATTCATTTATGGTCAGGCGCCCCTGCCGCTCACCTCAGTGAGGCTCCAAATGATAGTTAGTAACATGATAGGTGCTGACTTGGTGGCTCGACTACAGCCACTTCCCCACCGACGAAATGTGGCCTCCCTTTGTCTGTTCTATAAGTACTTTCATGGCTTCTGCTCGGACGAACTTAAGTTACTGGTGCCTCCTCAACAGGTGTTTACTCGTGCAACCAGAATGACAACTGGGTCCCACCCATTCACAGTTAGGATAGCCAAATGCAGACGACAATTCTACTCCTGCAGCTTCTTCTCTCGCACTTCAGGCCTGTGGAACTCGCTCCCATATTCTTGCTTTCCTGACGGCTACAACCTCCAGAAATTTAAATGCAATGTCAATACTCATCTACTAACCACTTGACTCTAGCCCTTCCCCCACCCCGTATATCCTTCCCTTCTCTCCCCCCTTGCAACTGTCATTACACCTGCATTTTCATCATTCTATTGCTTCTTTCTAATTGATTTGTAATCCTCTTCTCCCACCTCTAATTAATTTTCGTTCAGTTATGTAGCCCCCCGCACATCAGTGGCATTTACGCCTTGCCCAGGGTGAAATGATTAAAAAAAAAGGAAAGTTCTCAGACTTATTGGTTCAGTCAGGTCTGACATTGTCAGCTAAGACTAGTCATAATATCTACATAGTAGCAAACCACTCACGTTTATTCCATACTCCATTGTAAAATATGTATGTGTGTATGGGCGTGTGTGCATGTCTGTGTGAGCGCGTGCGCTCGCGTGTGTCATTTGAATGTTTATTTTAATCGTGAAGAGCAACATCCGGCTAAATAAGTGAATATTTAATTTTATTTATTAGAATTATTGTTGATCCTTGATATTAAGCTATATAATTGCAAGAACTGTTTGTTTTAATAAGCATAATCGCATAATCTTTTAGAAATACACCAACAGTTCCTTCTTTCTTTTGCAAATAATATAATTCCTTGTGTGTATGTGTCTGTGTGCATAGAACTGTCATATTTTTACTTTTATTCGATTAGAGAAACAAAAATTGAAAATGGTTTCTTCCGAGCTCAAATTTTGCTTGCAACTGCTGATAACCCTTCACACTATATTTTAATGCTAGACATGTATTTACATCTCTTCTTTCTATTTCCCTTCACTAAATAACCTTACAAAAATTATTACTATTTATACGACTGTTATTTTAAGAAAATAACATTATTATTTATATTGCTTAGGCTTCAGTAGATCACTATAGACGATTCTTAAAAACGACCAGTAAAAAATTAAAATCATAACTTATTACTAAGTAACAAAATTATTTTAAATTCACACATTAGTCTCTGCTTTCAATACTTTGCTTCGTAAATTGTATGGTCAGTATAGTGGCAATGCGGTGTGTGTTGTGGTGCAGAGGATAACGGCTCGGAACGAGAAATCGGAGAGCCGAATTCGAATTCCAGTTGAATTAGTTGCATTCCGTTTCCTATAAAAGTATTAATCCGTCTCTTCTCCTAGCTATGGATTAAGTAGCCAAATAGATTGAGTTCTATAGATTCCTTTCGCAACCAGTTCACTGCAAAACTAATGGCAAATTACCGTGGGAAAATGATAACCTTGGTCAGTTGTATCTCTTTCGTATGGCACATGACTGAAGTCACAAGTATCTGTTCAAAAAGGGTGATTTATACAATACGTATTCATTTTGATTTGTTTTTGTTCTGCAGTTTTTTGTTTGATATTTAGCAAGATGTTTTTTCGTTAAAATCACTGAAAAAATTCTTTATCATCAGTATTTTTAGGAAAGTTCTCGTTGCTTCATGTTGATTACCGTTGTATTATTTATTTCTCGTATTTGGATAAGACCTTAAATCGGAGAGCATAACTAATGCACAATGTATTCAGATTTTATTGAGTGTACCAACCAACCTGTTTGCTTGTATACGAATAAGCTATTTTTATACACGAATAAATCTATAATTTTCCCTGTTATAAATTGAAGTAGACAGAAAAAAGACGTTTTAATGTATTATTTTAACTACTAATTTACAAGGTTCTATTTTATTTTTCTTCTAAAAACTAAAAAGCAAATACAACTGGATAAAGAAACACATTTTGTATCAAGTTCATTGAGTGGAGTGGGAAATGGGAAACGCACATCATTCGCTGTCAAGCTACACAAGAAGAGGAAGTGGGGAGGCTCAAGTCTTATACAGAGGCAAAACAATGAACTGGTAAAGTGATATGCCTGCATCTAGAAAGAAAGACAGAGAGAGAGACATAGAGATCAAGTTATCAAGCTAGCTTAATGATTTTGACACACTGACGCACAGCATGTTGCCGTTCGAAAAAGATTCTTAGATTGAAAAAAATGTCGGACAGGGAATATTAAACAATCACGGAGACATGTGCGAGATTACTACCTCTTTAAATAGACAAAATGTGTGTGTGCATGTCTGTAAATATATATATATATATATATATTTATTTATATATATATATATATATATATATATATATATATATATTAACACGAACATTTATATTAGTGTATGTGTGTAGATATATTCCTTGTGAGAATCAGGGCAACGAAGGTTTTAAATAAGTTTTTTTATAAATGAAAAACTCATATTTCATGTTATATTAAAATTTTAATTTCAACATAATAGATAATAATTTAATATTTACGATGAGCAAAACATGTATCTGTATATCAGACAAATTTAAAATGGTTAGATAAAGTTTTGTTTTAATTTTCTAAATATTTCTGATGTTGACCATTTTCAAATATATTTTATTTAGTAAAAAAGAAAATATTTCAGAAATACATTATAACTTTTGAAAATTTTTTGAGAAAGATTATCAAATTTGCTGTAGAATTAATCAGAATTAATCAAACATTACTTGACTTTACTTTAAAACACTGCTGACAATTAATAACACTGTAGTTGGAGTTTTATGAGGTGTTAATTGCTCTGGTGACAGCATTGGTTTAATTGCTTCTTTGTTTTTTGTTTTTTTGTCTACGAGGGATATAGCTTTAAAATTTACTGTACAAATATAATGTGACCGTTTTGTTCTGTACATATTTTAATAGAAATATTAAATAAGGAAAATATTCTATGTAATCTAAAATTTTATTAAAATTTGTCTAATTATCCATATATTTAATACAGTTACCGCTATTAATTTTTGATGTCAGTCAGCCAGTTAAGTTCAAAACGTAATGTAAGCTTGGGGATCACATCTCGAAAGCTACATGACTGGCTGGGCAGAAGATATTCCTGCAGTAGGTTGCTATTATTTTCTGTGGTAAACTGGTCACCAACCAAAGCTATATAACCCAATCTGTCCAGCTATTGAACCCATGGCTGGAGAGGAAAGCAATGAATCCATATTTTCTAAAATGTAATTGCGCGTAAGTGAATGCAACGAATTCAGCTGAAATTCGAAATCTGCTCTCCGCTATCTTGTTTCCAAACGATATTATCTACACCACAAATCGCATTATAAAAATAGGCACCCGTATTCTATTTTATACACACATAAAATAAAATAAAAAATTAAAATACTGGGTCCAATGAATGTTTGTAAAGTTTTAAATTTATTATTATTATTGTTATTATTTACTCAACGACAATATCACCGACGCTCTACAAATTAACAAACAATTTTAAGGTATTTAATACATTATAAGGTTTTCTAATTACGTTAAAAATGAAAACAAATAATGTAAAATTTTATTTTTCATTGAATATTTTAAAAGACAATAAAAACTTTATATTATTCATTAATCATTTAAAATATTTTATAATTAAAAAATGTCTTAGTTTTATTGCCTTCTTCTTGTACAATTCAGAATAGAATTTTGATTAAAAGAAAAGACTGATGAATTAAATTACTCAGTGGCTTCTGGATAAAAATATAAACTTTAAGCTCTACAAAATAAATTTCCCGAAATGTTATAATATTGAGAGGTAATAGTTGTAAAAAAATAAATCTTTGTACAAATATTTTCTACAAAAGAGAAGCAGTTCAAACAGTCATTCGGAAAGTGGGCTTCAGAGATTTATTAAAATACAGCAATTTGATTTTGCAAAAATTTCTAAGAGTTTTTCACCTCGATAAAAAAATAAAATATTCTCCATTAGTTTATTGTTACACACTGGCAAAAGGAAAAGAATAAGCAACATTTTGAATGTCCTAAAAAGTATTAAAAGTTATCATTTTGTAATGATAAAACTCATTTGTTTTAACGTAGCTCCAGACTACTCATTTTAAAGTTCTGATGTTCACATCACGTGATAATGACTCAACAAAACGAAAACTATGCACATAATGACTGACATACACGCGAATGTGTAAAAGCAGTACTCTAATGCCAAATTTTTCCAACAGCCGGCCTGTCATGGGAAAAGGGATTACAAGGGATTTGATGGCAGTCCAGTGACTTGACTGATGCTGACACCTCCAGTGACTACCATTAATACAACCCAGCCTGACGCCGCCGACCATTACTACAGTTGTTCTTCTCAGAACAAAAAGTAACTGTCCTTTTCAGGAAAACTAAATAGTTTTATTCTCAAATTATTACAACTGTCTTTTTAACTTACTGTGAAATGCAACAGCTCGATGCAGCGACTTTCAATGTCGAGTCCATTTTAATCTGGCGGCAATCCAATGACATCCAGTGTAGTGAACAGTTCAGGTCAACCTCCCAGCGTAGTGACCCTATTTCGACCCGAACCGATGAACCGTCGATTACTATCTTAGTCTACACATAGGATCAACACGCGCTTAGCGCAATCTATGCCACACGGCTGCGGCATCACCTGACAAATCAATATATTCAGCCCAGTCCAGCAACGACCAATAACTCAAACCTGATTTCCTGGGCTAGGAATTGCTAGCCTCACATACCTATTACCTCACGCCTGCGAGCAGTGGACACTGCTTTTACAAAAACAGTTTTACGTCGATCAAAAAGATCGTTTAAATTGTAACATAATAAAAATTATCAGATTTTACCAACATTTGTTACTCAACATCTTGTTTTTATTACCCTTGCCTTTCCTATGTCACTTCACATTTTCCTAAAGGTTTGTTACTTACAACCAGTCACGCAACAGTCGTTAAATTAATTAATATCATTAAGATTTTGACGAGCATTTTTATCGATGTGCATTAATTTATGATACACAAAACATGACCATTAAATATGTTTTCCATTTTTGAAAGAGATGTATATGAGGATCAACACTGCGGTTAAACTCTGCGAAGTTAATATTTTCAGCTGTTTTGTTAAAGAAATATCTACCGTCGCTGTCAATATGAATAATTCGGGTTTGTCAGTTTGGTGGATAATTCTTTCAGTGCATCATGGAATTTTGTAGCCGCACTGTTCTTTGAATGAGTCCAAAATCACTTTATATATGGTGGTAAAAAAGGCCTAGAAGATCAAGTAATTGTTCATATTCTTATTTTGTATGTACAATATAGAGCTTATACACTCATCAAGAGTTTCCTATAGCTAAATATTCTGTTTTAATTGTGGGTAGATTCTTTGTATATTAATAGTTATTAAAATTCCCTTTAGTGAATGTTATATTTATGTTATTTATTATCTGCTAATATTTATCTTATTTTCTTAGTGGTATGTTGGTTTTCTGTAAGGTGATATTAGTATGTGTATTGTTCCATCAGGTGCAAAGTGTTACTCAACTGGGGTGTAGCATATATCAATGTCAAGGCAAAAGTGATCTTTAAGATAACTGAAAGTGAGTTGTTTCGGTTTGGAGGTATTAATATTGAGACAATATAATTGCTCCACATCATATATATATATATATATATATATATATATAGATATATATATATATATATATATATATATATATATATAACAGATGAAAAAGCGTTAGTTCAAAAGGCGCAATGATTTAATTACTGGGCATCTGCATATTTTGATGAAAGGAAAAAAATAATTTCCCAAACAATTACAAGTGAGACTTTTCGTAAAAGGTGTTAAAATTGATTCAATATACTATTTTTACTTCACATAAGTGGAAAATATTTGATAAAGGTGGCACAATGCGTGTTTGCATATGTCGATGGAAGGCAAAACTGTTTTGTTTTACAATTAAAAATAAAAAAATTATTTCTTTAAGTATGTAAATGGATTCAATATAATAGATTCACTGCATATAAGTGAAAAAAATAGTCCGAGAAGGCGCAATAAGTTGACATCTTGAGGGTTAGCATATAACAATGGAAGGCAAAAAGTGTCAGGCAATTAAAGAGAGACGTTTTTCTTCTGGTGGTGTTAATATAGATTCAATATAGTTTATCAAATACATAACACATCACCCAATAAGTCACGTGCCTAACATATAGATGGCAAAGCTAATAAAAATACATAATATTTTCATGAAGTGCTAGCCTTTAAATAGCAAGTGACAAAATTTGGGCCCACTCGGATTATTAGCTTACAAATTACAGTTATTTAAGTGAAGCTTCTGTTGCTAATTTCAAAAGAATAAAAAAAATCCTAATTTCGTGTGTTGATAAAGCTGTGCTTTCTGACAGGAAAAATACTATTTAATCTAAAAAATGAATTGATAAGTGTTATTCGAACTCTGCTCCGTCGGAAGCAACGGTTAAGTCGGGTTATGCTGACTTTCAACGCGGTTATAGAGACACTAATGGTGATGTACGCTCAGGTCGCCTAAAATAAGTTGTCCCGGAAAAACAAAGAAAACAAAAATCTACAAACCCGGTTTGTCCGATGAGTAAATTTTAGTTACTTGCAATATCAGAGGAGTTAAACATATCAGAAGGCAGTGTATTCACCATTTTGCATCAACATTTTTCAATGAGAAAGCTGTGTTCACAGTGGGTGGCCCTTTTGCTCAAAGTCGATTAAAAATAACAACGCGTCGATGATTCAGAGCGTTGTATGCAACTTTTCAACGGAACAAGAAATAATTTTTGCGTAAATATGTGACAATGGATGAGAAATGGATTCACAACTTTACTCCGGACTCTAATCGGCAGTCACCTGAATGGACTGCAGCAAGTAAAAATCATCCAAAGCGACTAAAGGCGCAAACATCAGCAGGCAAGGTTTTGGCTTCCATATTTTGGGATGTGCAAGTTATTTTGTTCATAGATTATCTTAAGAATGTAAGAAACATCAATAGCAAATATTATATAGGATTAATGGTGCGCTTGAAGGAAGACATTGTCAAAACCGGCCAAAAATGAGGAAGAAAAATGTGATCTTTCCTCAAAACAACGCATCGTGTTACAAGTCACTCACAATGATGGCAAATCTACATGAATTGCACTTCGAATTGCTTCTGCATCCATCCTATTTTTACGATCTGGCCTCTAGCGACTACTGGCTGTTTGCAAACTTCAGAATAAACTCCAAGTAAATAGATTAGACACAAATGAAGAAGCGATATAGAAAACTGAGATGTATTTTGAGATCAGACAAATTGTTCTACAAAAAATGCATCGAATTTGTAAAGAAGCCTTAGAATCAGGTTATCACTCTAGAAGGAGACTATGTTGATAAATAAAGCTGAATGTTGCTTAAAAGTTGTTGTTTTCTTAGTTAGGTCCGGGATTTATTAAGTGATGTCTTATAATTGGAAAAACGTTTGTCCGAGAACGAGCAGTGATTTACTTTACTGGAGATAAGCATATTTCGATTGCAGACAACAAATGTTTTCCCAAATAATTGAAAATTGAAAGTGTAAATGGTTTTAATATATAAAAACGTATTCAATTTAATATTTCTACTGCATATAAGGGGAAAATGTTAGTCTGAGGAGACACAATGTGTTGACATTTTAGGGACTTTTATATGTCTATGGAAAGCTAAACGCGTTCTCTTATCAAATTAAATGACAGAAGTACCGTTTTGCAGAAACTACAGTTAATTTAAAGTAATCATTCCACTGCATGTACGGGAGTAATAACAGACCGAAAAAATGACATGAAATACCCTACTGAGGTTTAGCATATGTCAGTGGAAGGCAATACTTCTTTCTCAGGAGATTAAAATAAGAAAATTTGTTTTTGGAGAGTTAAAAATTATTCAATATATAATATTTCAAATACATAAAATATGAAAACTTTAGTCCTAAAGTCTCCTCGGTGTGGTGCAATGATTAGAAAGTTTGTTTTACTAGAACCTATAACAACTGAGTAGTGAGTTCGATCTTTACTGTGTACTCTATACATTCGGCTTTGCGCCACATCTAAGTGATGCTTAGGAACTCAACTTTAGTCCTAGAAAGCGTACTCATTTATTGGCTGTAGATCAGGATAGGTATTTGGAAGGCGGGAACTTTTTTCTCAGACAATCAGAAGAGATAAATTTCGTTTTTGAGTTGTTAAATTCATTCAGTATTTTATTTGCATAGCATATTATAGGAAATCGTTAATACGAGAAGAATGCAACGATTTACTTTTACTGGATGTTTACCTACGTCGATGGAATGCATAATCTGATTTCTCAGACATTTAAAAATTTCGTTTTGTGTTAAAATTGATTCAATAAAATATTTCACGGTATGTAAGGAGAAAAGAATTGTCCGCGAAAGCTCAATGATTTACTCTACTGAGGCTTAGTATATATCGATAGAAGGAAAAATTTTCTCAGACTATTAAAAGTAAGTAATTTTGCTTTGAAGATAATAATTGAATTAATACATTATTTGGATTGCTTATATGGAGAGTAATTACGTCCGAGAAGGCGAAATGACTTAATCAAATAGAGGTTAGCATACGTCCATAGACGGCAAAAAAAAAAACTATTTCTCAGACAATACAAATTAGAAATGTTGATGTTGAGGTGTTAAAATTAAGTCAATATAATACTTCTATTGCATATAATGAAAAAAAAATGTTAGTCCGAGAGAGCTCAATAAGTTTCTCAACTGGGATTTTACGTATGTCAATGGAAGGCAAAAAACGTTTTCTCAGTCAATTAAAAGTAAGAAATTTAGCATTTGAGGTGTTAAAATTGAATCAATATATTTGCACTGCATAGAAGGGGAAAATTTAGTACGAGAATTCTGCAATAAATTAGTTTACTAGACGTTGGCATATTTCGATGGAAAAAAGTCTTGCTCAGACAAGAAAAATGGGGAAATTTAATTTTGATTTAATATAACTTTACCATTGAATATAAGGAAAAAAGGTAATGTGAATTGGTGTAATGTGTTACTCTACTGGTGGTTTTGCAATATGTTAATTGAAATAAAAAAAACTGTGTTTTCGGACAATTGTAAGTAAGAAATTTACTGTTTTGGTGTTAACATTTATTAAATATAATAATTCTAATGCATATAAGATGAAAACTGTAGTACGAAAAGGCACATTGAGGTTAGCACATTGACGAATACAAAACCTGTTGTTTTTTTTTTTTTTGAGGTGTTAAAATGATTTTATATAATAGGTCTCTGGCATATAGGGGGCAAAATTACTCGGATAAATTGCAATGGTTTAATCTACTAGGGTCTTGATATTTTAATAGAAGGCAAAAGAAAATAATTTCTGCTCAGACAAAAATGAGAAGTTTTGATTTCGAGATGTTAAAATTGATTCAGTATAATATTTCCACAGCATATAAGCAGAAAGCAATTCGTAGAAGGATTAAAGAGTTATTTTACTGAGGTTCAAATATATTGATAGAAGGGAAGATGTTTTCTCAAACAAAAGTTAGAAATTTCATGTTTGGTGTGTTGATATTGAATCAATATAAAATTTGCACTGCATATACGAGGCAAATTTAGTCCGAGAATGCACAATGTTTTATATTACTGGTGTTTAGCGTATGTCAATCGAAGGAAAAATGTGATCTCTCTGTCAATTAAAAGATAGGCGTTTCTTTTTGGAAGGTATTTATATAGTTTCAGTGTAAAGTCTCAATGCCTACAATAGAAAAAATAAACATTAGTCCGAAATGGCGCAATGATTTCATTTTCTAGCGATTAGCATATGATAGATAAAAAATATATTCCAAGACATTTAAAATTGTAATTTTTTTTTGAAGAGCTAAATTACTGTAATATATTTTTACTACATATGAGGAAAAATATTAGAAAGCGAAGGCGTGATGCGTTAGTTAACAGTAGTTTAGTATATTTCGATAGAAGACAAAACAGATTTCTAACACAATTAGAAAAACTTTGCTTTCAAGTTGTTAAACGGATTGAAATTAATTTTTACACTGCACATAAGGGGAAAATGTTAGTCCGAGTAGCCGCAGTGTGTTACCCTTTTGGTTGTTAGCATATGTCGATGGAAATCAAAAAAATGTTTTCTCAGACAATTAAAACGAAGAAAGGTGTTCAAATTGATTCAATATAATATATCCACAGCATGTATCGGAAAACATTAGTCAGAGAATAAGCAATGAGTTACTCTTCTTGGAGTTATATGTTGATGGAATGAAAATTATTTTCTCAATTAAAAGAAGTAATTTTGTTTCGGGGATTTGAAAATTCATTCCATATAATATTTCTATTTCCTTAAAAGGGTAACGTTAATACGAGAAGGCGCAATGATTTAATCTGCTGGGTTTAGCATATATCGAAGGAAGGCAAAAAATGGTTTCTCAGACAATAGTTATATATCGACAAACAACAAACACGCATATATATAAAAATATAAAGTTATATTTTTATTAATGACGATGGACCGTGTAGAATAGGGAACAGAGAATTGAGAGAGCGCGCTTCTAATGGGTTGACGGGAGTGTAGTCTTATCTGTTGTGTCTCTCTTCACCGGCCGATCTCTGTTGCTCCTCTACTGGCGAATCCGTGTGCCGAGGTCTTTATATAATCTTCCAGAACCGGGACTTTTTCTTCCGGTTTTGCCTCGCCCACGCACGCCCACGTAATTCTCAGAGACACCTGTTCTGTTTGCCTCTGTAGTTATTTCCGCTGCTGCCGGAAATAAGGTCAAACGACATCCGTTCCTTTCAACGACCGGAAACACCCTCGCTTGCATCAGCCTTCCTCGGGTGGGGCCAGATTGTTATATTACACAATTACAAATAAGAACCTTTGTTTCTGGGGGTGTTAAATTACTTTGCATATAATGAGGAAATGTTTAGTCTTAGAGGGGAAAATGTGTTACTTTACAATGACTTTCACATATATCAACAGAAGGCAAAAATGTTTTCTCAAAAAATAACAGAAATATATTTTTTCGGTGTTCAAATTTGTTCAATACAATACTTCCACTGCACATAAGAAGAAATCATAAGTCCGAGAATTCTGATTTCTAGTATATATCGGTGAAAGGCAGAAATCGTAAAATTACATTTTGCTTTCGATGTATTAAAATGATTTATTGTAAATTTCAACGGTATATAAGGGGGAAGCTTTTAGATCAAGAAAATGCAATCTGTTACTCTACTAGGGTCTAGTATAGGTCGATGAAAGGCAAATATTTCTCATAAAATTAGAAGTGAGAAATTACGTTTTAGATGTTATAATTAATTCAACATTTCGATATGAGAAGAGAAGGTGAAATATTGAAAAGGTTTGTCCGAGAAGGCGAAATGAGTTATTCTAATAGAAGTTATATGAAGCAAAACATTTTCTGACAATCAAAAATGAGAAATTTTGCATTCGAAAATTTATTCAATATATTTTCACTGACTATAAGGTGAAAACCTTAATCTGAAAAGGAACAACGAGTCAATCCTACTAGAGATTATGATATGTTGATAAAAGGCAAAAAATGTTTTTATTAAATATGAGAAATTGCGTTTTTTGATATGTTAAAATGATTCAATATAATATTTCTACTGCCTGAAAGGGGAAAATTATGGTTTAGTCAAAGTCAAATATAGGTAAGTTTGTTTTCTCAATCAAAGAATACACGGGTTGATTTAGAAGTATTCATATAGCGTCATTATTATTTTTCTACTGCTTATAATAAAACAATGCATTCCGATATTACTCAATGATTTATGTTAATGGGGATTATTATATTTTGATGAAAGTTGTCAAATATATTCTCAGACAATTAAAATAGTAAAATTTCGTTTTTGACTTGCTAAAATCGATTTAATATAATATTTCCACTGCATTAACTGCATAAATATTAGTTCAAGAAGGCGCAATAGGTTGTCTTCTTAGGAATTGGCATATGTCTATGGAAGGCAAAATAATTCTCTCATCTAATTTAAAGACACAGTTTTCGTTTTTCAGGCACAGAAATTGATTAAATATATTCTTAATACGTCATTTAATGGGATAATATTAGTAATAGAAAATGCAGTGTGTTAATCTTCTTGGAGTTTATATATGTCAATGAAAAGTAAAAGTGTTTTCCTTGGACAATTAAAGAGCAATTATCCGTTTTGCAGGTGTTAAAATTGATTTAATATAATATTTACACTTCATGCAATGGGAAACGTTAGTCCAAAAAGTAAAACTGAATTACTTTAATGTTGTTTAGTATATATAGATGGAAGGCAATAAAAAGTCTATTTTCAGTCAACTGAATGTGAGAAATTTTGTTTTTGAGGAGTTAAAACTTATTCAATATGATCTTTGCACTTCATACAATGGGAACAACGGGGCACCTGGAGGTGGTGTAATGATTAGCAAGCTTGTCTCACTAGAATTATTACAATTGAGTTGTGTGATCTATCCGCACTGGATATCCCATACTTTTGGCCTTGTGTCACATTTAAGCAGTGCTTAGGAAATCACTATATAATGGAAAAATATGAGTCATAGAAAATGCAATGTGTAAGTCTTCGGTTGTTATCATAGAGACAATTAAATGTGAGAAATATCGTTTTAGGTGGGTTAAAATTTATTTAATGAAATATTTCTACTTCGTATCATGGGAACATTTTAGTCAGAGAAGGCACAATGAGTTACTGTACTGAATATTAGCATATGTCGATAAAAGGCTAAAACTGTTTTGTCAGATAATTAAAATTACGGTGTTCATATCGATTCAATATAATATCTCCACAGCATATAAACGTTATTCCGATAGGAAGCAATGTGTACTCTACTTGATGGTTATTATATGTTGCTGGAAGAAAAACTGATTTCTCACTTAAAAATAAGAAATTTCGATTTTGTGTGGTTTGAACTCATTCAATATAATATTTCCACTTCATATAAGGGGAAAATGTAAGTTTTGAAGGCGCAATGAGTTACTCTACTAGGTGTTAGTATATATCAATGGAAGACAGGAAAAGATTTCTCAAATATTTAAAAGTAAGAAGTTTGTTTTTTGGTGTTAAAATTCATTAAATATAATATTTCCAGTGCATATGAGAGAAAAGAACTTAGTCCTAAAAGAAAAAATGAGTTACACTACTACAGTTTAGATTGTGATAATCGAAGGCAAAACTTTTTCTCAGGCAATTAAATGTGACAAACCTAGTTTTTGAGATATTCAAATTGATTCAATATAATATTTGCACTGCATAGAAGGGGAAAACGCTAGTCCAATATGACGCAACGAATTACTCTACTGAGTGTTAACATATGTCAATGGAAGGCAAAAAATCATCTCCCAGTCAAGCAAAAGCGTTCCGTCTTATTTTAGAAGTGTTTATATCTTTCCACTGTATGAAAAACAGTTAGTCCGAGAAGGCGTAATGATTTTCTTTACTAAGGATGAGTATATTTTGTTGGAAGGCAAGGAAAGTTTTCCCAGACAAGAGTGAAAAGTTTCATCTGTGATGTGTTCAAATTTATTAATTACAGTATTTACATTATTTTAAAGGGAATCATTTCGTCCTAGAACGCGTAATGTGTTACTCTACTGGGGTTGAGCATATGTCGATGTTAGGTAAAAAATGTTTTCTCAGAAAATTAAAAATGATAAAATATTTTATTGAATTTTTTATTATTTATTTTCATTTTGTCTTGTTCATTTTTAGTTTTTTAATTTTAAGAAACAGAAAACATTGTTTTTGTGTCTGCATTAATTTTAAAAAATATTTTGGAGGGTGTTTGATGCGAGGATGTGTTTATATATGTATTTAATTAATATTTTCCTCTGTTTTTTTTACGTTTTTGTTCTATGTTTGCTTGAAGAATATGACGATTTGCTTGCTGTTGGCTCTATTTGTGCAGTGATTTGTATATATAAGTGTTGCTTGGAATCCACACTCTATTTAGGCGTTTTATGGTTTCAGTCGATGAACTGTGGGAAAGCCATCGTTTAACTGATTTTTGCATCTGCTTGGTTATTGATAGCGGGTAGTTAGATGTTTTTATATACACTGGTTTATCATTGGGTTTTCTGTGTGGATTATATATACTTTTTCTTAGGTTGAAAATCAACTAATTTAATGTCATTTTTTAATGTTTTAGCTCGTATATATATATATAAATAGCACCTGATGAGCCAGACGAACCTAACTTAGTTTTTCCTAAACGGATCGTCAGGCAAAGCCGGCTAAAGAGGAAAAGAAACAAACTACAAATAAATATGTAATCAAGACAACCCACGTGTCTAGGAAATCAAAGAAACTACATAACATAAAAGAGGGAGAGGTTAACAATTTTATTACTTTTAATTTTTAATCTTTAATTTTTAACTCTCACTGGGAGGGTTAGAAGACAAAGACGAAAACAAAAAGGTACTATACCACGACAGACTAGCCTAATCTAATAGCCAAGGGCTCCTATGCCTATATTTATTCATGATTTCATTCTTAGAATTCGGTAAGATAGTCGGTTGCTTATACAAGGCTATAGCTTGTTTCTCTTCAGTACATAGCCTACAAAACTCCTGTATTTAGGATATCTCTTCAGTATATCCCATTTCAAGATTGGATCCTTATTTATTTCCTGCTTAATAGTCCATACGTAAGGGGATAATGTAGTACAATGCTTACTTGTTTTCGAAATTGAAACTACTTGTGTGATTATAATATATTTTTTAAATTTATCCTGTGCAGCACCTATATATATTTTGGGGTTAGTAACCTCCGTATTCTTATAGATTTTAACTTTATAGATCACGCATTCTTGCTGATATCTACCCAGGAAGGGACAAGTATTTTTATTCCTAGAGTTACGGCTCCGTGTGTCAATGTGTTGAATGTTGTTAACATTGTTTTGTTATTAAGTCCTCTAATTAATTTCTCTAAATTAGGAATGTAACAGTAACTAAGTTTAACATTGTTTTTATTACATATTTTATGTAACTTAGTATTTTTGCTAAATTCTTTTCCAATTTCACGAAATTCCTTCGTTCGATAGTTTTTGAGGAAGCTTTTCGAGACGAGTATAATTATGACCTTGTTCATATATACATATATATATATATATATATATATATATACTTACATACATACATACATACATACATATATATATATATATATGTGTGTGTGTGTGTGTGTGTGTGTGTGTGTGTGGGTGTGGGTGTGGGTGTGTGTGTGTATTCTTCATTTGTAAACGAGTTATTACGCGACCTAGGTTTCTACGATGTGGTGTCTTCAGGCTATTTGCAATAACTGATTTTATTAGCAATTATGCTATTCCCAAACAAAAATTAATTTTTAAATGATAGAACAGAAATTATGACTATGTGTAACAGTACCAAAAATAACTATTAGGTTCATACAACCATGGATGAAAACGTCATAGTTTCTTGTAATTTTACAAAATGCTCGTTCAAAGATTCCCCGCTACGTGATTGTTCCCCCAAAAAATTACCTTTATGTAAACGTTCTTAAACAATTAAAAAAAAAACAAGCAAAAAAATAAAAGAAACGGTAAACGGTAAAATCATTTATTGCAAATCGTCTGAAGGCACAACATGTTAGAAACCTAGGTTGTAATCTCGTTTACAAATGAAGAATTCTTAATAGTTCTACAATATAATTTTATTGAAAACTTTTTGATACAAATGTTTACTGGTCTAATTTTATTATGATAAATAGATATGTAATTAAACAATCAATCAATCAATCAATCAATATATATATATATATATAGTGTATCGAAGCAGCAAATAATTTTTTAAACATATACTGGTAAATATAAGAGACAATCAATGTTTATTATGTTTAATCATGAGCCGTTCTAAACGTCGTATTTTGGCTTTAATTTCAGTTGAAAATAAAGATAAAAATTCTCCAACATTTGGATAATTTTTTTATTAATTTGGTTCTAAGCTATTATTAGTACCAGTAATTGTATCTCTGGTACTAATAATAAACCCAGTACATATACTGGTTTTGCTACAACCACGCTCTCCCGTAGACTTACATGTCACCTTTCTGATCAGAGTACAATTAAACAATATTTCTCAGAGAACATAAACATGTAGGTAATATCAGACAGATTTTAGTAAACAATACAATAATCCTTACTCATACACACAGTAAAAAGAACCTTCATATATTGGAGGCCATGTACATTAAATTCAAACAACCCACACTTAATAAAATCATGTTTAAATCTGTTCAAAACGCATTACATTGCATTTGAATACATGGTTCTGTTGTCATTTCACGCTATCACGTGGTGTGACGTCATAAAACCGCATTGCAAATTTGCGAACTGCGTTTGTTATTTTTGGTAACTATTGCCGTTGCCTAGTGGAGTTTGATGTCAACACAAAATAAAATCGTGGCTGACGGTTGATGTTATTGTGTTAGCGTCTTAATAACCTCTCTGAAGATGGCTCATGTGAGCCGAAAGCTTAAAACCAAATTAATAAAAAATTATCTAAATATTGGAGAACTTTTGGCTTTCTTTTCAACTGAAATTAAAGCAAAAATACGACGTTTAGAACGATTCATGATTAAATATAATAGACATTCATTGTCTCTTATATTTAACAATATCTGTTTAGAAAATAAACACACACACACACACACACACATATGTATATATATATATATATATGTGTGTGTGTGTGTGTGTGTGTGTGTGTGTGTGTGTGTGTGTGTTACCAGTACTACACCCTCTACTATGAATAATATTAATATAAAAAAGATAATTATACATATATGATATATTTGATTTTTACCTTACAATGTTTCCGTGACAACTGTCTTTAATATAAAATAAAAACGTATCGACTACTAAAGGAGAAAAGATTATAGACTCTAAGCCTAAAACCGCCAGTGTCAATTTCATGCTGTGAATACAATGGGCCTGAACATTACTCAGCGTGAAACAGTTTATTTTTATAGATGGATATAAGTTTTATTAAAACGATAGACAATAATTTTTTTGTTGGATATCTTTACCTGTCTATCTACAATAAGAGAAGTTCTTTGGGTTCAGTGTGTAAAATATTTTCCGGATTTTAACGTCCGATCACTACACGATGCATCTGAACAATTCCAGGATGCATCTGGATAATATCAAGATCTGTTTCTTTTAGTAATGTTATCTTTTCTTTACTGAAATATCTTTAAAACTCAGCATTGTCCACCAGTTCTTAAGGTGAAGTTACATAGACACCAATATACATTCTTCACTTATTGTCAGTTGCTGACTAATTTTAAATCCGCTGCCATAACATTTAAAAAACGTGTATATACTTGATTATTTTGGATCTTAAGAAACCTTTGGACGTTTTCTTAAAATTGATATTATATTGTATGAGTATGTTGTTTTCTCCTGATTTATGTTTATGTAAATATTCCAAGGTGATATAAGTTTACTAATGTAGAGGCAAGATAAAAACTGCTCTGCCTGGTTGTCGTTCATCCTACAGAATAGAGTAATGATTAGGTATATAAAAAGTTGAGATTCAATTCCGTGGCATTACATGAATATATATTGGTAATTAATGCATATTCGATGCCATACTATTGAAAAACTTGATGCAACCACTCGACAAACACATTCGTTTGAACTTTACTCAGTTTCCTCTGGTATACAACGAAACACTCACACACACACGCACTAATACAAAAATACAATATACATTTCTTCTTCTTGTAACATCGCAATGCATAATGAAACCAGACAGCATTTCCCAGGTGCACCAACACAATGACACACAAAACACAAAAAAATTCACATCACCGAAGAAAAGTATGTAATAGGTTTAAAACACACTGAAAAATTTCAAGTTGCGGCAAAATTTCATTTTTCGCAGAGCCCATAAATAAAAGGTATCAGTAACGCGCTTTGACCAAGAATTTATCCTGAGTGCAACAGTTAAACTAATTGGTAATAAAAACAACTGGTGTCTTTCATGTGTGTGTGTGTGTGTGTGTGTGTGTGTGTGTGTGTGTGTGTGTGTGTTGTAAAGTTATGATAATTTTTATCGTAAATTGGTCGATATTGAGGTTGAGATAGAGCGTTGATAGTTTTAGTTCAAAAATTTTGTCACTTAAACTGAGCCTGTTGATTCAGATTTTGAAGTTTCTTGGTGACAATGTTATGATATCTTCATCATCGGGGTTGGTTTCCTTTCATAACGGAGTCATCAGAAAACTTCGAAATAGGCAATTCTTTGATTCTTATATATATATATATATATATATATATATATATATATATATATATTCATTATGAACTGTTTACTTAATACCCATGTCTTCGTAACGTTTCAAATCTTGTGGCGTAATAGGCGAAGACGTAAGTGCATTTGTTAGTGTCGCCGCCATAAATGTATATAATCTTGCTACATGATGAACAGGAAAAGAGGGGTGAAAAGACAATTATAACATAGCCATGGAATGCGTAAACCTTGTTATAGTATGGGTCTCTGATCGATATGTATAATGAGTTATATTGTTTCCCTACAATAGCACACACAATGAATCATTGAATAAATGTCAAATCTAATTTTGCGGCGATTTATTGAAAATCTGCGCCAAATTTACAATGATAGAGCCTCATGTTATTGGGAAGTTCATGAATAAAGACACGTTTGCACGTACAAAGTGAGGCTTATATGTCCAGTTTCTACATTTTCTCAGAAAAATCTATGGTAGTGATGAGCCAGCAACCTTTTCTTGCGAAACGTTTTCTGGGTAAAATGTCTTTATTGTTATAGCTTAAAATACAAAGTCAAACAAGATACCCATGCGCATATCCAGATATGCATTAAGAATATGCAACATTTTAGTTCTAATAATTCTACGTCAAACCGCATGTGTAACCGTTCTTTTCTGTGGGCTTTGCGTCAAATGAAAGCTGTCGCAAGCTGTAATTTTTCAACGTATTTTCAATGTTCTGTATGATTTCTGTATGTGTCTGTGTATGTAATGGATTAGCAGTCTACTGCTTGAAGTGATTTACTTCATAAAGAGTATTCGAAACTTAGTAGACTATTGTATATGGCAATATTTTTAATTGTAACTTTATAATTTAAAACAGCATTTACTGCAAAACAAAAGCAGTTGTGTTTTGGTACTGTCTTATTAGCACCTCGTCAAGCAGTGAAATTTTATCTTTTAGGAATCATTATATACTAAGCCTAAAAACATTACCTCTTTGACCATGGACAGACAATAAAGGCAGCCGTTTTTCGGAGGGTTTGTCTTAATTAACCTGGTTTTCTTTTGATTCAATGACACAAACCTTCCAAAAAGCCGCCACGTCAATTCTCTCGATATGATAAAATGGTAAAAATTGTGTTGTTTTTAAGCTTCTATATATAATGATACTTAACAGAACAAAATTTAAAAACTTATATGAACTGTTTTGTTAGTGTCGGCATCTATATATCAGGGCGGGACATACTGATTGATCGGTTATATATATTATATATTTGGACAGCAATTTCTCTTTCATGTAGTTTTCAATAGAAATGAGAGACAAGTTATTATGATTAAAGTTTTTATGGAATTTTACATGTGATATTACGATTTTTTTCTTTCGAGGACATACATAAAAATTGTCCAAATAATTCGTTTTTCTAAACGCTTTCGGCTATAGATTCATCAGTTATCGAGGATGTATTTTATTTTGCGTATAACAGGTTGTACGTAGTGATATGTATGTTTATAGATTACTGTGTATATATATTATATGCCAAACATGGTAAGTACGATGTTAGCATCTCCATGGTTGATATAATTAGGCATTGGGATTTTCTTTTTGTATCAATAATGCCTCTATTATTTTTAGTTTTATTTTTGCATATATATGATGCAATGATATTTTCTATGTCTTCAAGTGTGTTACAGAAAACTACACAGACACACAGACACACACACACACACACACACACACACACACACACACACACACATACACACAAACACACATTCACACACACACACATATATATATATGTATATATATTTACTTTTATATATGTTATGTTTATTGACCAAAAATATACATTTCTTTTTATGATACTGAGATATCTTTGTTGTTTTTTTTTATTATTTCATATATACATGAAATTTCCAATATCTTCAAAACGCTATCAGTCAGTTAAGTGCCATACGTGATACACGCTTTGGGCGATCATGTCTCGAAAGAGATATAACTGACTCGGCAGAAGTTTATCCCGCAGTAGGTTGCCATTGCTTTCTGCAGTAGACTGGTTGCCGACCAAAGCTATAGAACCGAATCCGTTCTGTCATTTAACCAATAAATGGAGGGAAGAGACGGATTGATACCTTTCCCAAGGATATTTGCGCGTAAGTGAACACAATGAATTCAACTGGAATTCAAAACACTATAGGCTTCCATAAACCATTATGAAACACTTTTCAAATATTGGTTATCTTCTAGCACCATGGGGTGCATTTTATATATTAATATTATTAACTGAATATATTTAATATCTATGTATCTTTGTAGAAGTAGGGTGATGGCTATTGTGAAACATATCCAAACTTCCTACCACTTACAGTTTTATCCAAAATTATCAGAAGATTATCAAATGCTGTGAATATTGTGAAAGAATAAATGTAAAACTTTTGTATGTTTAAATAGAAATTTATTAATAGAATGGAATAACATGAATTCTTAGAAGTTAATGATCAATGAGTAACAGTATTAAGAAGTTAAGTGTATCATGAGTTCGTAGTAGTAACTTATGTGTATGTAATAGTATGTATGTATGAACTTATCGTTGGGTAAGAGTATATTTGAAGTGATCGCTCAGTCTTAAGCCTTTCCGTTCGGATATCAAGTATAGAATGAGAGAGACGTGTGAAAAATGAAGAGGAAGGAGGTGAGAGAGAAAGATAAAGATAATAATAGCGATTGTTTGACGTCTGTTAATTATGCTCGTCATATTTTCTCTGGCAACATTCGAACTTGCTCTTTTTTTCTTTTATTTGTAGGGCTCGAAAATTTATTTGGGAATTCACTCCTGGTTTCGATTCTGGCGTTTCAATTAGACAACGAACAAACTTCGTTTCGGCTTGCTAAAGGGGTCCGTATAATAACTTGTTTCTGATAATTGAAGGTTATTTGAATTTTGTTTTTCGATGTTTCATCGTGTTTTATTGACCGAAATGCATTTCGCATCGAGGTGTGAACTTTTGCAATTTTTCGTTTTGTGTGTGTTAAGCAAAGGTTTTGTAAATTCGAGTACATTTGTTTATTTCTAACAAAATCAATGAGTCAGTGCTTAGCAGTTGATTTTTTTAAATCTAGATCTACTTTTGTTAACTATCTTGTTCTATTTAATTTCATTATGTTGAATTTTTAAAATATTAATGATTTGGAATAACTGTAATCATATTTTTGGTTACTTAATATGTTATTTGATATGCAATTCAATGGAACTGTTGTGAGATAAATAACAAGGTGATTCGGGCAATAGTGTAACATATGCATAACCAATATTCCAATCTTCGATAATTCACCCGCAACTAACATCTGCAAGTTAGTTATGTTAATGTTCACTATTGTTTGATATAAATTTTCCAGGTGTTTCAGAAAATGTAGTTTTATTTTTCCAATTTTGGTTTTCTTAATATTACATTATTATTAAATGTAATATTATCGTTAATAGGATGCTTGTTCTTCTGACAATGCTCTACAATTTATTTCAATTACTTCATTGATACATTAAAAGACCTATCACCATAAATCAGTAAATGGGCTGAAGTCTAACAGATTCAGTTAGCCAAATATAACTCTTGCTGTCATAGGGAAAGGGGTAGCAGAGATATGGTAGGATGAATCGCAGAATTGTATTTACCCACTGCATGATATATATACGACAGACCAGAGGTCTGTTAAAACAAGCAAGATATACCGTATATTATTAATGAGATACGTTGCTATTTATATAAATTTTATTTCTGTATCTGAGCATGACTCTATCGATATAAGGGATCAGTTACTGTAATACAGCTATCCAAAATTTTAGCAAATTCAAACCACTTATTCTGGATGTTGTGCTGTTATTGCTGATCATTGTGTGTCGTTTATATTTATATATTTATATTATAAATTCTCCAAAATATATTTTATACTTAATATACGAATACAAATCTTTTTGTTTAATATATAAAGGTAGGAAAGAGACAACTGAATATCAAATGTTTTCAAGTAACTACAGAACCATGTAAAATTCTACAGCCATTTAAAAATATTGTAAATAGTAGTAAGTCACATCTTATAAATAGAAGTTTTTATTTTGTTGCGTACAGATGTAAATTTGGCCCCATTGTAGTCATTTTCTTATCAAATTATCATTTCTGTAGCAAGGCGATCAAAGAGCTTAAAAGCTAATCGACTCCAAAATTTCCGTGCATACGATTTTGGTCATCCCACATAAACCAAGTCAGAAGTGTTTTTTTTTAAATTATCAATAATGAGAATCTATTATATGATGTTGTTTTCAAGAAGTTAATAAACGTTGTTAATATTTTGTGTGACTTCCTGTAACTTGAATAATTACATTAATGTATCTGTGAGAGTTTGTCTACAAAACCTTCACTACATTCACAGGTTAGGCTCAAGAACACGTGGATTCTTCTGATGCATTCTAATCATTCCTTTTATTAATATTTGATTCAGGATTTAAGCCAGAGATAAAATTTGGCCAGTTTTTCATTACAGTGACATATTCGTCAATGATTTTTCCATTGCATACAATCTGTGACATGAAATTTTGTAATGCTAAAAATCTCACTTTCATTCAGGTTTGGTGTTAAATGTCCTTTAGACAACTGAATGTATTTGACATTATCGTCGATTTTAACCGATTCAATTAAACTATCCCTTTTCATTCAATCCTAAATCATCTTTCCTCCGAAAAAGCTCTGCATCAGTTGATTAATATGGGTCATTTCGATTTTGTGTAGGCTTTCAGATAAATTCATACAGCTCCATTTTCGGGAATTTTGACCAGCATAATATTGTTTTCAGATGCTTTTGATTAAAGCTGGTTTCTTTGTTTAAATGAACATCTTCAATTCATGTTCTTGATGGATGTTATCTATTGTTAAAAAATTGAACAGGTCGCATTCATCCAACATTGTCTTTCTTAAGCGTTTTTTCTGCCCTGATCAGTCTCTGCTTATGATATTCTACAGCTATTGAAAAACAATCATAATTTAGTTAATCAAAAATATTTGCAGTGCTCTGAGACTTCGAGAGAATTTCTGAAATAGTGCTTCTAGATATCACAATTTCTTTTGTGATTACTCACTGATACTTAGCTATATTAATACTGGTTATTTGGGGGATATTCGTCAATAATCAAAGTAATTTCGCATTTCGTAGTCTGTTTACAATTGTTCCAGTTTCCCAAAGTGCCATGTAATTTTTTAACATTCTGAAGTAAACTTGTTCACCTGGTTTGAATGCTTTTTTCGTAACTAATTGTGTAATAAATACTGGTTGCACATTTTTCTTTTGCTCGATTTTTGTTGCGACTTTGTTACATTGTCCTATACTGCTTGAGAAAACCTCTAGAATTTGTTTGCTTAATTATTTTTTCAGTTTCGTAGTTTCTGTCGACACGCTCTTTATTTTGTTACAATAAGGACTAATCGGTAATTCCCATAATTTAAATTTCTGCATTCAGTCCGTTCTTACCAGCTTGTATGTGTCTTTCATAACGTATATTTTTAGCCTTTTAATTTTAACCTGAAATTTCACATTCACCTTCGAAAAGATTCGTTTTTCCTATTATCGATTTAGCAATTATTTGTGTGTGTAACATGGTCGGTAGATTCATTTTCCGCCATGTTTTTTAGGATGATTCTTGTTAAGTCTGAACCGGAATCCAGTTGTAATTTGATCTTCTTGTTCAATATTTCAGGTTCTGCATATTTCCTCGTATTTTTTTTTGTTTTTATATTCCACTCTAGTAGATCTTACTCTACTAGACTGGTTTTTGTTTCTGCCTACAGATGCCTTGTGTTCTATCTTTCAACACTCTAGGCAATTTTTGTATTTAAACCAAATTTTGTATTTTTGTATTTCAATCCACCATATCTGTAGCATGCAGAAGGGAGAGGCTTGTTTTTTTTATTTGATTTCTGTCAGTAGTTGCTTTGGATCTTTTATTGTCGTTAAAATCTTGTTTTACTTTTGGGGAGGATGAAAAACGTACTTATTTGTATTACGAATAAGCGTGACTTCTGATTCTTCGATAACTTTACTGTTTTTTTAATTTTGGCAATACTCTGATAGATTTTGCAGTGTTAAACTTGGTTCATTTTGAAGTTTGGTCAGCATTCGTATACTCATTTTGCTGTCTTTAGCAGCGACTAGTCCTTGGACAAATATGAGGCATTTAAATTTGTCTGGAGTTCAGCTAATTTAAAGTCGTCATAATGTTTGTTGACGATGGCTACAAATATTGAGTAGTCCTCGTTTTCGTCTTTCAGGAGATTAAAGCATTTCTACATTTTGTGGAACAAGGAAACTTTTTTGCTAAATAGCTCAGTGAAGCCTGTCTCTGCCTCGTCGAACGTAAAGTCATTCATCTTCTTTGGTAGAATATATTCTACAAATTTAGTGTATTCTTCCGTACCTAATTTTCTGAGCAAAAGCCTTAACCTTTTCTTTTCAATCCAGTTCTGACAGTTGATATTAAAAATATCTTCATATCGCCTGTAATATTTTCCAAATTTTTGTCTTCATCAATCGAGTACTTAAAAGTTTCTATCGTGTTCCACACAGCATCTTGCGAAAATGTTTCCTCTTTTCTGTGTTTCTATCTAGTGATGCACTTGTTAATTTTAAAATAGTTCTTGTAGTTGTAATTGTCTTTCTTCATTTGCCTTTTGCATTTACATTTGTCTTTCTATGATTTCTAGTATTCGTTTCTGAAAGTCTTCCCTGATTTGCTGCTTTGCCTCCGTGAGGAGTTTGGGTTTTTAACTTTTGCTTTTTGGCAATTAATCTTGTAGAAGAATTTTGTAGAAAATGTTCTTTAAATTCACTTTAGGTCGCCAAATTGTTTGTGGCCGACTTGTGTACATGATATCGTCTCCAATTTGTTGTGGAGTTGGGTACGAATTTTCTTCGCTAATTTGTTTTTCGACTTGGCGTTATACGTGAGTTCGAATTTTTCATCGCCAATTTGTTGTGGATTCCGAGTGAGGAACCGCACAAAATAATAAATAACAAAAACATTATTATAGTGGAACATCCTGCTATCCATCATTGGAATGCTCTAGAGTATAAAGGACGGTGACAAGCGGAGAGTTCAAACGTCTTAGGCGAAGGAATTCTCTATTTGATAGTTTACTCCGCTCCTACTCGTTGATTGCTTATCTGTATCTTATTATTAATTGTACAGTAGTACAATAGATCCGTTATATCGTATTCCTGTGTCGAGTACCATTCTTCCACTAATCTTTACACTGATATTCCTTTCCGGTATGTATCAAACAGTTATGGAGATAGAAAAGTAGGTTATATTGAACGTAATGTACAAAATGGAAAGCATAAATGGTGTAAAGGGGATAAAATATCTCCCTTGCCGATTATGTAGCGACATGAGAGATAGGTGTCACCAGACTGTCATCCAAAGACAGTTTTCATCAAACAAACGATAATTATCGTGACATATAACGTTAGAACGTTAAACAACTGTAGACAGTTCAAAAATATAAAACAGGAGACGAGTAAGAATATGTGAGACTAAGTAGCCAAACAACAGATATTTTGTGCACAACAAGCACGAAATGCAAGCGGAGAGACAGTGAACAGTGAGTGGGTTTGATATTAAATCAAGACAAAAGAAGTCAAATTTTCTACTCTATGATCGATAACAGAATGACACGATTTAAATTACAAGAAATCATAATTACCATTGGAAAACTGAATGCTAAAATATTCAAGGAGATGAAAGGTGAACCAGGCAAATTTGGAATAAGAAACCATAACGAACGCAAAGAAAATGGGTCTGATGTTGCAAGACTTATGATCAGTTAAGAGTCAGGAGTTAATTCCAAGAAAATTTAAACAAATAGGGACATGGACAAACCCAGGAGAAAAAGTGACGAAATCAGCCAAGTAACCATAAACAAGATATTCAGGAATGCAATTGAACATTGCGGAAAGTTACGCAATTGCCGACAGAAGAGGCGATCATCTTTTTGAAAAATGTAACCTAAGAATGAAACTAAGGAAACTGAAGAAAGCAAAGGCAGCACGCAAATTGCAATACAAGAGACCCCGATGGACCTGAACCTGAAAGAAAAATATATAGAGAGTGTCAAGACAAGATATGAGAGCCAAAATAGAAATTCAAATCGTGATTCAGTAAGAGAAACCTCCGTGATATCAGCAAACTAGAGCATCCCAAAGGAAGATCGACGAAGATAAAAAAGCGGATAAAGGACAAATGTGATTCTCGACATAATGCAAAGCAGACAGAAAACAATGCCAATACAAGGAACGGAATACAGAAAACTATGCAGAGAATTAAAATAAAACAAATACAGGCATGCTAAAGAAAAATGTTTCAACTAAAAAGTACAAAATAGAAAGAATGAGTATCACAGGTAAGCGAGATATGTATAAAAAATTAACAGAAATAACAGGACAAAAGTCATTGTGGTCAACACACTGCATAAGATCCGGAATTAAGATATCAGAGAAAGAAAGAAATTTACAGATGGAACGAATATATCGATGAATTTTTCACGACAAATTTGAACAACCGGCACTACACAGAAACATCGACGGAATGGAAATATTAAAAAACGTAGCGGAAGCTGCATTGTTCAAACTGAACAGAAACTAATAAAGGAGAAGGTGGCAACCTTGGACAATTTCGGAATAGAAAAATACACAAAAATAATAGATTATATTGTCAACAGTGATGACAAAACTGAAAACCTGAGCAGGTCTATATCATAGCATTACCGAAGAAACCACGCGCAAAGAAATTCGAACACCACCGGGCAGTCAATCTAATGAGACATAACTAAACTTATCCGAGTTCTGATTTTTTGTCATATCTGCTCTCTGTGCACAAGAATCAGCTCCAGATATGACAAAAACAGTATGAATCCGTCAAAGACAATGGAACAAAGAACGGAATATTTATATTCAGAATGCTATCAGAAAGATTAATACAAATGTAGAATGGTCTGTTATTATTTTATAGATTGTGCAAAGGCGTTCAAAAAAGTACGTCACAAAGATCTGTTACAGCTGTTCAGTGACCTTGAAATGCCTTGAATAGGAAAAATAATACTGAATGAAATATTGAAAAATATTCAGAAGTTCTACAATATAAATATATAGAACACTTTTTAATACAACTGTGTACTGTTCTAATTATAACTATATATATATATATATATATATATATATATATATATATTTCAAATGTTAAGAAGATAACTAATATATATATAATATATATATATATATATATATATATATATATAGTCATAATTACAACAGTACACAATTATATATATATATATATATATATATATATATATATATATATATATATATATATATACAGGTTTCATTAAAATGTATATAGAGTCATGTGTAAGTTAATTTCGAATATAGTACGGACATTATTACCGTGTTCATAATCGATGGTATTAAAAGTAGGATTTCTGTTTTTTATTAGTTATGCGTACATACACGAAACTCTATATGCAAAACTTTTCTGCTGCCCAAATACACAATATATATATATGTATATATATATACAAAATACATGCTATTCATTCACGTAACCAATAAACCATCTCATCTGTACTCCTAATAAATTCTAACTATATCTCAATTTTTTAAATATATTTTCACTTTATATTAATTTAGTTTCCACCATGCTTCCCTTTCATACTCTTTTTATTTATTTATTACTCAATGATAGCAAGTATAAATGCGATAGAGAAATTGGCGTCTAAACAACGCTAAACTGAAAACATTGACACTTCCTTTTAACAGATATATTTACCAAAATCATACGAAATAATCTTGAAATAATGAAGAGTAAATTTATTTAAGTAAATCGCCATTGACTTCAACTCGTAAATTCAGACGACTTCAGAATCTCCGGCTACTCTTTTGGATGCTATTTTTTTAGGTTTTTGAATACTGCTAAAATTCTTGCTTACAGCTCATCTTCGGAATAACAAAGTGTTTTATTTGACACTCGCTCAACAGCAGACCTCACATAATAATTTGGGAGTTAGGTGACTTGATGTAAAAGGTGTTGCGTTCGCAGAAATTTTCTGACTGCCATTACTCGATACACCTGTTTGTGAAGCAGAGTGCAGTGTCCTTTTACCAGAAATAGTTTTTTTAGCAGGCAGCTTCTTTATCAGCAGCAACATTATCGCTTCAAGACACTTGATAAAGGCCATCGTGTTGAGTCTGAGGTCTTCACCAACAAATATTCATAACAAAACGCTCAGAATGAGTTGTTAGAGCTTCCGTACATTTTTAATCATCATTAGACTCATTTACATTTTCCTAACCCTCTGCAGTGTCGTTAGATTTACAACCGATCACTCTGAAATGTTTGGATTGGAGCTTTCAGCGCGAATGCCAACCATTACAGAATTCCATTTCTAAATTGAGTGAATTGCTTCATAGCGCTCTATTTCGCACCGATGGTGCCCAACTGACTTTACATTAAACAAAAACGAAGAAATATTCATATGCGGAAACAAGAATGTATTTTGGCAAAAATTTATCCATCGCAACTTGAATATATGCCAACCAATTTAAAAATATTTCTTTTTATTTTTTTACATTTGTCTCATATTTCTTTAAATTCAAACATTTTTTGGCTTCCTTACTCAGTCCTTTTTTCAAAACTCTTTTTGAGGATGAATAATTTTATCTGCATATTAAACTTTATCCATGATGTATTCTTACGGGCATTCCTTTTTTTCTGTTCTTATTTTTTTTTTATTTGTGAGAAACATTATTAGTAGAGATGACTTCATTTTCCTTCGTCCTCTCTTCCCAACATCTTTCGTTTCTTTTTTCGTTATTCTATATATTTCTTCATCGTTTAAACACTGCTTTTAATTTTCTTTCCTTTCTCACCCCATTCTTCCGCTATAATTTATAATTTGTATTTTGGTTTCTTTCATTTTTTTCCCTAAATTTATTGCCTATTAATTTATGAGTATTTCCAAATTCCGTTGACCATATACATGAGAAAAGGATTGAACTCACTATTCTATCCAACGATTCTGAATACGTACATTACATCTTTTTAGCCACCTAAGAATATTTACTTAGCTTTTCTCAGACAGTAAAGATAACCGCTGTCAGTTGAACATATACGCTAACAATCATATTGCTGGCAGTGGTTTTCAATAAGGTTAAAATATTTTATTTCGTGACACAACTGATAAGCAATGTTTCAGTAAGACTGACGAAAATGCGAAAATATTCTCTGAACTCTGCTGACTCAGGCTGATGTGTCCACACGACTACATTCGAAGTCATTAACAAGATTTGATTCTTGCTTTTAGGTATTCGATCTAATATCTGATATTCACTAAGTATAGTTTAATTGAAATATAAGGTTAGTTTTGTTGAAAAAATGAGCAAAGTTCCACAAAATATACTTATTCATCTTAAATATCTATATTCAAAATTGTAGCATTTATCCTGGTTAGAAAAGCGATCGGTGTAAATTGGCAAATAATTCTCTTTCTTGTAGAACACCATACACCCTACATATTGATCATCAATAGTGTACTTATTTCACTGTAGGCTGATGTAGCATATCCCACTTAAATCTGGTTTTAAAATTAAGAGTCGTTTTTTCTCCTAGACTGGTTTCTGCAAAGGCAAGTATCGCATTTTAAATACTATTTAAATCATATATTATAATTTCAAGGCTATTACAGCAAAGTGAAAGAGAATGATTTACTTCGAAATTCAACTCGACCTACAGATTCCTCTTTTCCTGTTGACAGCTTTTACACATAGATGATCCAATTTTTTCTTTTCGATTCTCAATTATTTTTCTCCTCTTTTTCTATTTTTCAATATCAATTATTTTGTAGTCTTAAAATATTTCTTTATCATTCTCTCTCTCTTTTTCTCCTATGATTTTGTCAATTATCAGGCAAAAAGTTGAGCAGACCAATTGAAGCACAAACTACATTACCGATTCAATCTACGCTAGTGTTATGTCAGCATATAATGACAGAAATATACTTCAATTTATTCGGCTGAATTCAGAAACGCCAATTAGAATCACTGAACCGAAGCAGAAAAAAAGAATATTCATAACTAAAATTATAAGGATCAGGAAACAAAACAAATTCTTTGTAAAAAAACAATCGTGAATAGAGTGAATGTAACCATACGAGAAGATCACTGATTTAACCCGCAAAACTTTGGTTAAAATCGACAAATAAGAATGCCTTACTTGAGCGATACAAAAGATTTTGAAAACAAAAGAATACAGTTCACAATATTTTTGTAACTGAACAAACAGCTTTTTAGAGAAGGAACATATCAGGAGAGGAAATATATATATAGATTTGGACTATATTTGGAAAAACACACATATAGTGAGTAAGCAAATACACTACTAGACATAGCTATTAAGCTACCCCAGTGTTTTAAAAAACATGATGTATTTCATACTATTTTTTAGTATTTATTGCCAAATGAATAATCTAAACTTATTTATAAATGGAACTTTGTCTGTGTGTGTTTGTGCGTGTGTGTGTCTCTGTGTGTGTGTCAGTTACCTATAGACTCCGAAACGGCTGAACCGATTCTCTAGAAAATTTACACATCTTTACTGTAAGCGTCTGCGGTTTTGTGTCGAGGTACCCCCGATAAATATCGAAAATTGATAATAAAAAAATCGCATAATAGAAGTAGTGATCCGATTTTAATCAAATTTGATACACACATAGACAAAGACATAAGAAATGATATTCAGAAGTTTCAAGGTTGCAGTTCTTACAATAGTGCAGAAAATTGATAATATATATATATATATATATATATATATATATATATGTGTGTGTGTGTGTGTGTGTGTGTGTGTGTTTGTGTGTGTGTAAAAGGCAAGATGTTTGTGTGTGTGTCAGTTTATCTGCCTGTATGCCTGTATTTGTTCAGCCCTTTTATTTTATTTTTTGCTTCGGGTTTGGCTCCTATAGGTGTACTGGTAGTTTATAGTCTCAGCCATGATACCATTTACTCAGAGGACTTATTTAGCATTCAAAATTCAGTTTACAACGAAAAAACCTTATTTGATATCGCTACCAGGAAATTAAAATTTGAGTTACATCCATTCATTTTTCTTTCAGTCTACGGTTTCGCTTTAACTGGAAACAACTATTGCTTTTTAGTCTATCGTGCCAACGTCCAAAGAGTCTGAGCCCCAGGACCATGGATTAGTTTTAAAAACTTCATTACACCCGAGCAACACCGGGTTATACTGCTAGTTACAAATGAAAATAGAATGGTTCCTTTGTTAATACTGCACAATAATTTGTGCATCAATGGCATTTATAAATATTTAATAATTACTTTTATTGCAGTTTCATCAATGAAAGAATGAAGAAAATTTAGGGTGATTCGAACGAGTTCATCTTTACTTTCTTGCCTTGTAGAGTTTTGCAAAGTTATAATAACAAAAGAATCATTCTATTTTCATTTAGAATTATTCACTTGGCAATAAATACTAAAAATAGTAAGAAATACACCATTTCTGTAAACAAAACTGTGGTTGCCTAATAATTATGGCCGGTAGTGCATATAGCAAGAACATATAAAGTGAGTGGATATAGCTGCCGAGGGAACATATCTGGAAAAATATATTTAGAGTGAACTGAACTGAAGATGGAAAAATAGAGAGTGAACATACTTGGAGAGGGAAAATATAAAGAGAATTAATATACTTGAAGAGGAAACATATATTGAGAGGGAGCATATATGGAGAGGGAACACCTAGAGAGAGACAGAACATATATGAAGAGGGAACATATAGAGTGAGTGTCATATATGGAGAGCTAACTTATTTGGAGATAGAACATATATAGTGAATCAACTTATATGGTAAAGGAACATATATAGAGAGTGAATATATCTGGTGAGGGAACATTTAGAGATAATTAACATATATGGAGAGGGAACATATTCAGTGAGTGGACATATTTGGAGAGGGAACATATCTGGAGAGAGAACATACAGAGAGGAACCATACATGGAATGGAAATATATATAATGAATGAACATATATGGAGAGGGAACATCTAGAGAAAGTTAACATATCTGGAGAACTAACATATATGGATAGGGAACATATATAGGAATGAATAGTGAGAGGGAATATCTAGAAAGAGTGGACATATCTGGAGAGCTAACACAAATGGAGAGGGAACATATATGGAGAGAAAACGTATCTGGAGAGGTAACATGCATAGCACCCCCTGTAATTAAATAATGTAAAAAAGAAAAACGATTGATATTTTTTAAAAATATGGGTGACATTACTATTAGTTACCTTTCTTCATTGGCGATATCATCAGTAGAGATCATGACAAGATGTCAGACCTCTAGTTTTCAGTAATAAAATGTAAACTGTTTTCTAGAAACGTTAGCTATTATCCGTATGGTCATCTTTATATTTCACTGTTATTTTTGAGCAAATATAATTAGTATTTCTGTAAGAATTCAAGAGTTAGTTTAAGAGAATTCAAAACTGAAGAAGAGATCGTGACAAACCCATTTGTTTGCTATCTAAAAATTTAAGAATTAAAATTTGAACAAAAAGAGAAGGTTCAGAATTGTTTTTCACTGTCTTTGTTCAGTCAAAACTCATTAAAACTATCTTTAGCAAATTACGTAAGTTGAGACAGTAACATGATGTCATACTCTATTGTTTAGAGAAAACAAAATTGATTTTTTTACACAAAGTCTAGCTTTTAACTAGATTTACAATTTTCCTACTGGTTGTGCTTTTTTATTTTTATGCACAAGTAACTGAAGCTTTGTTTACTCTTTCGTAGATTTCATAACAAAAGAATGTAACATATTATCAAATGCTCTTGTCTGCGTTAGCAAACTTTAACAAATTTTCGAAAAAGAAACTACAGATTTTAACGAGATTTTCACTAACATATTTAATTTCTATTTAAGCAAACGTTAGTGAAGCGTCCATTACATTTTATACATTGTAAGAAGAGAATGAGACAATGTCATATTATTTTGATATAACTTCTAAATCTTAACAACTTGTTACACAAACTGTAGCTTTTAGTCAGATTTCAATGTATTTCTGTGATTTTTAAGTAAACTTTCTTGAAAATTTATTTACTGTCGAGAATATATAATTTAGCTGATATCTAAACGGATGTTATATTTCACGATAGTTTCTATTTTTTTAGATAAGATTTATTAATATTTTTAGCAGACTACGTAAGTAAATTTCGTGACATGATGCTTAGTCTTGTCTATGTTTCAAACTATTTTCATATGTTTGAAAGACATTTTTCTACAAGTCAATCCTCAAGAAGGCGTCATTTTTCAGTAATTTTGTTATCATTCGTTTTTGAAAACAGAGTCTATTAAAACTTACATTGCCATTAAACATAGTTTTTATATTGCAACCTTACCATGATATAAAACCTCTGTTTTATATGTACAAAATGTAAAAAATCTTCAGTAGTATTATTTATAAACAAATGCTGATGTTCTGTATTGTTTTCTCTGTACTTTTATTTATGCAAATATCACTGAAACATTCTTTTCGGTTTAGTAGACTATATACGTAGAGATCGCGACATGATATCACGCATTTTTCTCTGTCCTCACAAATTTAAAAAAAAATCTTTTTACACTCTAACCAGATATCAATGCTAAGTATTTTTTCTTTTTTTTACTTATTCATTTCATCTTTGAGTTTTTGTAAGTTTCTAAACATCTTTTTTCTTTTTGTATAGCTAAGAATAAATGAAAATGTTTTCCGGAAAACAGTCTTTTCCAGAAGCAACAACAGTAAGAAATAAACTATAGCTGCAAGAGAAATGTTTGCAACTTTTACACTTAGTCACATTCTTAGATTTTTTTATTCCAAACATCGAATCAAATATGTGAGTGAAAGAGTCACGAACACAGGCAATTCTTTTTGTTACTATTAAAATGAAAGTAGCTTTATTATAATGATCAAATTCTTCTGAATAAACTAGTAGTTCTTTTCTATTTTTTCTCTATATATATTTTCTTACACTTTACTCTTAATATTTATTTTTATTTTCTCTTTTTCAAATCCTGCGTCTCCTATTAGTTCTCTTCTTAACTCTTCATTTGCAATTCTTGTCACCCATTTAATTGTTTTCCTTTTCTTGATATTTTTCTCTCATATTTCATTCTTATTAATCATTTTTATATCTTCGGCCAAAAAATTAATTTCCTCTCCTTTTTTGTTATGTTCTTTCTTCATTCTTTATTTTTCCTTTTTTTTGTACTTAGACTAATTCTTCTTCTTCGTGTTCTTAATTGTTTTATTCATCTTCAAATTATATTACCGATTCTATTTCTAACCACTTTTGTTTATTAGCATCTTCCCCCGGTTTCTTTCTTCTGTTCTTTTAATATGTTTTTTGTTTTGAATGTATCTCTATAAAAATCCATTGCTTTTCTTTATTTAACGTAAATTATAGCTATCATCTACGAATTTTATTTCTTTTAGTTTTATTTTCCCTATTCTACGTCCCATTCATTTTAAACCCTTCTTTTAATTAGTTCTCATCCACATATTTTTCATATTTACTGTTTGATACTCTTTTTCCTCTTTAAATCCCACTTGATTTTAATATTCTCTACTTCTGAAACTTTCTTAAGCCCTCCCCCACCTTCATTCTTAGTTTAAATGTAATGTTATTTATTTTATAGGGATAAATATTTCAGCGTTTGTATTTCAACAAATTTGTTTTCTATTGTGGATTCACTTTATCACCTTTGTTAACCGCTAATAGCTTATCATTTCTTTCTCATCCTACCCCATTTATTCAAATAACATTTATTGAATAGAATAAAACAGATGGCATTCATCTGAAGGTTACAATCTTATTAACACGGCAAATTCTGATGGCAGTAAAAAATGATATCTTATGACGATTACCTGTTCCCATTTGCAACAGTTGAACTCAACATGGAAGAGGAAGATGTCTACTATGCCTCGATTATGCGCATTGACGAAAATTGACGTGTCAACACGAAATCTTCGTTATTGTTTTAAAATCCTCTTCAGCTCTCGGCCAAAAAATTGTCAACTGACAATAAAAAAAAAGATTCTCAGGTATCAGGAATCAATGCAGGCCTTAGAGATACAGCGTATTTAGTCCGACTCCTAACCCGTGAGATCGGTTTTAGAGGGCGTACATTCAGCCAGCTGTTCAAACTTACCCAGCGCCTGTACTGCATAGTCGATAACTTGTTACTAACCTTGTCATTGTTAGTCTTCACAACCAAAAATGCCGAAAGGCAATGTTACAGATAGAGTATTGTTAGTATAATTTTTATCATATGTTAATAATGTTATCATTAACATAATATAAAATTCTGTTAAATTTACAAACCATTGTACACTTTTGTATATATATATATATATATATATATATATATAGTCATCAGAATACAGTTCTGTCTCGCTGTATCACAACTCAACAGTACGGCTAGATAAACCTTTGTTTCTAGGCAGGATTGAAACCCGTCCGATGTGACATCAGTTGGATATTCTAAACTTAAGCTATAGGTGCATGTTGGAGAAAGGTAGATTATTGCGTGTTATATATATGATGTAAACAAACGCTAGTAACCAAGAGTTTTAAGTTCATTGCTGAAGAACGATGCCTTAAATAACAAGAACTATCTACAGTTTTTTAAATCTACCATTTCCCCAGACTGCTCATATATATATATATATATATATATATATATATATATATATATATATATATATATATTCTTATTGTCACGCCCAGGTGGACTTTTTAAATTTTTTTCTTATTTGCTAATGTAAGTTATTCAATAGTAGGTACATCAATAAATATTCTACAGACACGGGCCACTCGTATTTGTTTAATATTGTAGCAATAAATTAGATTTTATCATGATGCCCAGCTAAGCTTGTCTTGCAATGTATTGAATTTAATCCATAATACCTACCTACTTAACAAGGATTTGTGTAAGACAAATTTAAGCGTATTAATGTAGAATAATACTATACATTTGCTAGTTCCTTCCCGAAACTAGTGATGTCTATAATGTTTAGTTGAACCGCACTTGTATTCTTACGACAGTCTAAACTGAGATTAACAACAAAGGCGGTTACGTTGTTGAAAGGACTTCAACTTGCAATTAAATTAAGTTGAAAAGTCATAACTATTAATACTGATTTTCTACGTATATATGTTATCACTAAAACATCAGTGTCTGGCAAAGCTTATTTCTTGTATCACTCATTGATCTCTATATTCGGAAATAAACTAATTTTATTTAAAATTTTTGTACCAAATAACGGTCATCGAAAGCAAATTTATATCCATTGTTATGACAATCCTCTAGCAGCAAAATTCTAAAACTCGTTCCATCAGAAGTATAATATATTCAAACAGCTTCAAGTGATTCTAGATCATTTGAGAATCGTAGTTTGTGTGTGCGTGAAGCGAACTGAGGGTAAGATGAGACGGACGCTTGTCTTATAAGATTTTGATTATATTCTTTGGGCATCAGTTTAATATGAAAATCAGAACAAGCGATTTGTTTCGGCAAATTGCAACAAAACTTGGGTGCGAGTTATGAGTGTGTTTTGCGTGCATTGAGCCAATTTAGATTTCTTTTCTTAGACTATTTAAGTCATAATGAGGTGAATTCTTAGTGAATCTCATTATGACTAAGCTAGTCTCTTTTGTTCTCTTATTTAATGTGATTAAACTGTCATTCCCAGCCTTATTCCGACCTCCACTTTTCTTATGGCTCATTTAATGTTTCCTTAGTTCTTCATTTGTCCAGTTATTTTTTTTTAAATTCATTAAAACAGTCTTTTAAATTTGTCAACTTCCGAATGGTTTTGTCGCTATTCACAACTAGGGAGTGAATTTCTTGATTTTGTACATCGGTTCAGTATAGCGGCCATTTTTATTTGTGCGTTTTGGAAGGCTGCTCGCTAAAACATATTTAATTTCTTTTAAATGTTTATATTACATTTTATTTTGTTTAAATTTCCTATTATTAGAAACTTCATTACAATTTTGAAAGAAAAACATGTAATATCAATCCTTTTTTATCCCATTTCTGTCTTGTGACAAAATATGCTTATACACTGTTAAATCAAATCACGAGATTGTTGGATATCTGAAGTATTTAATCATTTCCCTGAAAGAAAGTCAGGACTGACACTGGCGCGCAGTGGGTAACAGAGAGAGAAAAACAAGGTACAAGGGATGTCAATGAAAGGATGAGAGATTGATAGGATTTCTGAAGGTGGATGGGATTTGGGGATCTAGGAGATGGCAACTGACATTGCATTTAGACCTTTAGAGAGTGTAACTATCAGGGATAAAGTGTACAGAAGGGAGTTCCAAAGCTGGGAACTATGTTGACTTTCCCTGTATCAGTCAGTACGAATCTCTTCTACTGACATGCTTTTACTCACAAACCTGATCAAGTGAGCTTTTCAAATGAATTTATTAAGAGTTAATGGTCATTTTTCTATGAAACCCTTAAGTAAAATCTTATTATGTTCTGTTCAATCTAAAAAGTAATAATTATTTTAATTAAGCTATATCAGCCAAAAAATAAGAACTGATGGCATATATGAGCAGGAGCTGCCTAGTCTTTATTTTTTTAATCCTGACAGAGTCCAAAATCTTCACCGCGTCCTTGTGGGGGATAAATTATATTCATCCTACAGCCATTTTCTCACAAAAGAAACGATGCAAGCCTTTGTTACTATTTCGCTATTTGCATGGAATGTTTTCCTTAGTACCACCGTTTCGAACCATCACGGCTACAAAAAGCATTACCATCTACGTTGTAGCTAAATACCTGCACTTTTCTTCTTATCTGCTCGGTGAGATGTAAGCTTAACCCGGACAACTTCCCACCCACAAACCTCTATTTTGTGTAAACGAATGCTATTAAGTTTTTTCTCTGATCACTACAATCTCTATATCTATATCCATGGTCTGAGGGTTTACGTCAGTGAACACCTCCCCCTAGCTAGGGGGACTTTTCTCGGATCCCCCAACCACTCATACACATGTCTCTGCCTTTCACTTCTAAAATCGGTTTTCTCTCTTTTTCTGTACTGTTTTCCTTCCTCCACCGACTGCTCTCTGCTAGACAGTCTCTCTGACAATATAGGTAAGGCATCCCTTAGCTAACATATTTGAGTTCGGTGATTTTAATTCCTACCATTCCAAGTGGCTGGCAAACTCTGTCACTAATTCTGCTGGCTTTCATGTTATGAACTTTACAATTACTCAATCTTTGCATAACTGTTGGATTTCTCCACGCACTTCTCCAGTATCCCTACAGAACATGATTCTGTGATTCCAGTATTTGCGAACTTAGGAATAAACTCGGACTCCTCTAACTGTCGTCCTTTCAGCCTCCTACCAATTTTCGTCAATGTGTTCGAGGCTCTCATTAATGCTGAAAAAATTCAACATCTCACCGCCCATAAAACTGTTCTCGGACAGACAGCATGGCTACCACATTTCCTACGACCATCACAGAGTACATATACCAGAGCCTCGATAAGAAGGGCGAATCTCGAGCTATTGCCTTGGATATCTCCAAAGCATTTGATGAAATCTGGCACGCTTGCCTTTTGGGCAAAATACAAGGATATCTTATCAGTGGACGCTTGTTTGGTTTGATCCAATCGTTCCTATTAAACCGCATAAAGAATTTCCTCTTGAAAAAGCATGCCTCCAAATCCTATCACACGAACGCGGATGGCCCTCAGAACTCTATCCTAGGTCAGACTCTCTTTCTAATCTTAATCTACGATCTCCAAAATTTGATCAAATCCCATGTAGGCATTTACGTTGTCAACACCACCATTTACTCCCGCCTCGGTCAGAAATCTGCTAAGGCCAACAAAGATAACCTCGCAGCTGATCTTGAGAAGGACCTGTAATTTATGGTGATGTGGGGCTAAAAAATCATTCGTAAACCACAGAAAATTTGCAATATAATCGATCACAACCTGGCTGCTCGACTCCAGCGATTTTCTCACAGACGGGATATGCCTTCCTTCTGTCTCTGCTACAAATATTTTTATGGCGTCTGCTTCAACGAGCTTAGTTTCCTGTTGCCTCCTCTACAAGAACTTCCTCGAGAAATCAGACTGGCATCAAGGTCCCACACGTTTATGTTTAAAATGCACACTTCTACACTATTAGCTTTTTTCTCGCACTTCCTGCCTGTCGAACTCTCTTCCGTATACTTGCTTACCAGATAGCTACAATCGCCAAGAGTTTAAATGCAACGTCAATTGTCATCATTTATGCCCTTGACTCCCATATATCTCGTATACTTTTCCCAACATCCCCATAAATATTATTCTTTTTCTTATAATATTCTTTTTAATCTACTCTCACGCAATTAACTTCACACCAGTATTCCTATCACTCTTGTAACCTGTAACCTGTTCATCTTCAGTTTCTCTTTCTAGTCATCTTCTTCTATGTAACCCTTTACTCTCCTTTTATGAACCCCCTTGCTCACCAGTTGCAGTACTGCCTTGCTTGGAGTGAAAAGATTTTTAAAAATATTAAATACTGTATTTTAATATTAACCGTCATCTTCCTCGCATTTCCCTATAAACTTTACGCTGTATATCTTATTCTATAACCCTCGTCCTCGGATGGCTTCTGGGCCATGTACAGGTAAAAATGATTACAAAAAAGACACGTTTTAATTTTGACTGACTTGTGTAAATGTCTGAGGGTCTTCAGATTGTTATGTGCATAATCCGATTTTACGCTATAATTTGGATTAAGCCTGTCTATTCACTTCATATCACGAAAGCCGACAAATACGGTTATATTGTTTTGCTTAATTGTCTCATAGGATTTAAATTTCAACAATAAGCAAGTATAAACGTATTATTGTTTTCATATTTTCATGATGTCACATGATCTAATAAACCTTCTCGATTCAATTGTAGGTCTAATTTAGAGCAATATATTATGTAGGACTCGCAGTAATTAACTGGAAGATAAAACATTATATCGGTTAAAACGCTTATTTGATATAATAAAAATTATTAATCTCAGAACATAACAGAATTTGATAATTAATAACCTTGACTCATAGTAACCTTAGCATATGTATATAGTAATGTTGGTATACCATCCTCTTGCGAAATAGATTTTTTTATCCTGTTTATTATGGTGAGATGAACCCGACGAATCGTGGTGATGTGTGTTCAAGCCTTAAAGAGATATAAATGGTGCCGAAATGTGCAAAGTTTAATTAAAAATAAAATCAGTCATTGTGAGCAAACATTGCTTTTTGTTTTTGGAATTTCTTTGTTGCCTATGAAGTTCTATTGATCATATTTCGAAACATCAACAAAAACTATCTTCTTACTCTGATTATACTTATACTGTTTCCAAATTTTATTATTGTGATACCGTAATTAAGGTTATAATTTTTAATAACTTAGCTCAGTAGTGTCTTAGTAAATGGCATTTTTATTGAAATATTTCGAGATCATATCAACTCCAAGATTCCGAAAACATTTATTTATTGGAATTGCACACCTAAAGACTGTTCGCAACTGCATAAATATTCATTAGTGTTCTGAGGATTCTTCACTTAATGTCTGACTAAGAAGCAGACATACAATTGCAACCAAGTGAGCACCTTATTGAATGCCTGCATTAATAGTATTCGCAACGATTATTCTGATCATATGTAAACGAAATTACTTCATAATGCATAAACTCTACAAACTAAATGGAATGTTTCCACTCAAGCATCCGCTTTCTCAAAAACATTTGATGTGTTAAAAGAAATGATCTTCATAAAGAATGTACAATCGGGCGCATCAGTCAATCTATATGCGATGTCATATAAGTATCAGCAGTTGAACTAGAGAATTGAAACCTATACTGTTTGCGACTCAGAACGTTGTTTCTGGTAAATTGAAAGTCCTCATTGATACCAGAATCATGATAAATTATACTGACTCGTCTCTCTAAATGTAGCCAGGTATTTAACTCACAACTTTTTGGGTCAAGTCGCAGAGACTAATCACTAAACCATGTGTCCTTGAGACGTTAAACGAAGATAACTAAGTTATCCAGAAGACATTACTCCTGAAATGAGAACAATAGACCCCATTTATCGAAATAAAGTATTCGGTTATAAATTACAATCACATGAAGACGTTCGGTACGTACAACCAGCGAAACGCCGTGAATATTGCAATAAAGATGAGGGCAACAGTCTGAACAATATGAATAGTGTAAATTATTAATATCTCGGTTGTATCTACATGCTCAAACTTCTTCGGAAAATCTCTCTTTGTTTAAGACTAATGTCGCAGTTTTGTATTGCGAATATTCCACTTTTCTTGTTGATCATGATTTACTTGCTTGGCATCGGGTCCCCACTTTCAGACGATTAAGTCTTTAAACCTCAAAAATAACAACTGTACTACCAAACCTGATAGGGAGTCTTGGGTAAATATATAAAAGAGGCAGGCCTGTATTAATGAAACAGAAATCATGTTGAATGATCTGACAACATGATCATGTTGAATGATCTGACAAAATTTCGTAAAACTGGTTCTAATTATCTGTGTGATAACACTAGCTAAAATTGAGATTAAAGTGCTAAAGTATATATAACTATAAAAAGGGAACTTCACACCAAAATGATGTATAATTTGATTAGACCAACTGGATCTCAGCGTTCTCGAGTGTGTGGTTTACCTAAAGGCAACAAGGAAGGCATTCCTCGCAATGCTATCTTGTCAATGGTGGATTCTACTCAACATGAAATAGCTAAGTGGATCGCTGTTTTATTTAAAATCTATTACCGATTTTTATTTCAAGTTTTCATTCTTCTGTTTTTGCGTCAGATTCATTCAGGTTTTCAGATTTAATTAGAGACCCTCAACTATGTTCCATAAACATATTCATAGTGTCCTTTAACATAGTTTGTTTAACAACCTAACTCATCAAGTTACTTTATACACTTGGGAGCTGTTGTATGAGTTCTGATGTTTGGATTGCCTAATGTCTAATGACTCGGAATTTTTAAACAGATAGCCATGTTTCAATTCCAGTTGGGTTCGTTATATTCACTTACGCGCAAATAACCTGAGGAAAGGTATTAATCTAAATGTCCTCCAGATATGGGTTAAGTAGTAAAGTTACGTAGTATCTTATTCAAAAATAAAATATATCAATCAAAACTGAGATTCTTTTCATCCATATTCTATTCATACGAAAGTATCGTAAAAATCTTGTCGGTATTAAATAACACATTGAGGTTATTATACCGTAAAACAAAACAAAATAAACCAAACCAAATATGTATGGATGACCTTTATAGTGGCCATCTATGTTCCCTCAGTATTATTGAGATTTTATTTTAGAATGCATGTACTTAGCTACAGAGATGGTGGATTTTAGTTTTAACGACATTATGTTTGCCCAAATTGACAGAATTCCGATGGGCGGTCTTCTGAGTCTCGTTTTAGCTTATATTCTGTGGGTTTTATGAAAAACATTTTCTTTGAAAATATGCCACAAGACCTACGCTCATTATCGCGGTGTTGATGATACGTTTTCTGTCTTCATTTCCGTTGAAGAATCCGAGGCTTTTCCCCTTTAATTTAATCCCCTCCACTGTCTGTCACTTCTGTTTAATATAGATAAAGAATGTGATTCGTCTTTGCTCTTCTTGGATGGGCATGTTGAGGAAATAGTTGGTTCTTTCATCACTAGTGTTTATCGTAAACCTACATTTACTGGACTATACACCAACTGGAATTCTATTGTCCCACATCCCACAATTTTAAATTAATTTCTACTTTGGTCCATCGTGCACTGATGAAAGCTTGATTGTTAAATGGAAAATATTCATGTTATATTCAGAGACAGTGGTTACCAGGATAATGTTATTAAACGTCCAATTCAATGAAACCGTTGAGTGTTTTATGTCCTCTCTATGTTTGTTCCCAGTTTATCTGAAACTCTCATCGTTGGAGTGGGATTGCCAAATTGTGTTTAATAGTTTTTGTCTGTGTTTTAGTGCTATTAGGTCACGTGCTGTTTTTGGCACTGTCCCGGCGTTTTCTTCTATTGCTAGGATCGGTTTGTCCTATCTACAAAATTTATAAATTTATATGTCAGTACGACGTATACTACAGAAGGAGAACCGGTCAAATCTTTAAGACGCGAGTGAGAAAAATGATCCTGGCAGCATCAAAAAGGGTATGAATCCCTTGTCCCCTGTTTAGGATGTGGTTTCCGGATTTCGCTTTTCCAATCTTTTCACCTTTTTATTTTATTTTCTTTTTTCAATTGGAGTAAATAGACTGAACTATCGCCCGGTTCACACTCCACCCCCGTCTATTGAACAGGTGTAGAGGCTCCCTGTTTAGGATGTGATTTGCGGCTTTCTCTTTTCCAATCTTTTCACTTTTCTTTTTTCTTTTTTTTTTCAATAGGAGTAGATAGACTGAACTATCGCCCGGTTCACACTCCACCCACGTCTATTGAACAGGTGTAGAAGCTCATCCCTTACTCCCTATTTAGGATGTGGTTTCCAGCTTTCTCTTTTCCAATCTTTCCACTTTTCTTCTTTTTTTTTTTTCAATTGTAGTAGATCGACTGAACTATCGCCCGGTTCACACTCCACCCACGTTTATTGAACAGGTGTAGAGGCTCATCCCTTGTTTCCTGTTTAGGATGTGGTTTGCGGCTTTCTCTTTTCCAATCTTTTCACTTTTCTTTTTTCTTAATGTCAGAATTTATCAGAATATTATAATGAAAATAAATTGCATGCCTTTATAATTCCATTGGTAATATTTTATTTTATTTCGTGAAAATTATAAAAATCTGATCCCCAGAACAAACTTTTTTATTTTTTTTTTTTTTTGTGTGTGTGAAAAATTTTGGTCCGATGAGACGGATTTGTAAAATTTCTGCGAAATGAAAATTTACCAATGAATTTCTAAAGACATCCAATTTATTTTCATGATATATATATATATATATATATATATATATATGTTGTTAAATATAAGAGACAATGAATGTCTATTATGTTTAATCATGAGCCGTTCTAAACATCCTATTTTTGCTTTCATTTAGTTTAAAAATAAAGAAAAAATTCTCCAACATTTGGATAATTATTTATTGATTCTCTTCTAAGCTTTCGGCTCACATGAGCCATCTTCAGAGAGGTTGTTTAAACTGAAATATTTTAACATCCACCATCACCGACGATTTTATTTTGTGTTGAAATAAAACTCCGCTTGGCAACGGCAATAGTTACCAAAAATAATAAACGCAGTTCTTAAATTTGCGATGCGGTTTTATGACGTCACGAAATGGATAGCGCGAAATGACAACAAAACCATGTAGTCAAATGCAATGTATTATGTTATTTCCAGTTTTAAAGTTGATTTTATTGAGTGTTGGTTGTTTAGATTTGATGTACATGGCCTCCAATATCTGCAGGTTTCTCTTACTCTTTGTATGAGTAAGATTCACCGTATTGTTGACCAAAATATGTCTGATATTACCTTCATGTTTATGTTTTTCAGAGAAATGTTGTTTAATAGTACTCTGATCAGAAAGATGACATGTAAGTCTACAGGAGAGCGTGGCTGTAGTAAAACCAATATATGTACTAGGTTTTTTATTAGTATCAGTTTTTTATTATATACTACATTGTTTTTTGTAGAGAATTTAGTTTAGTGTTTGTTGGGTTATTAAAGACTATGAGGTCAATTGTTTTAAACTTTTTATAATATATAATGAGTTTAATTTAATTATTTCTTTCCACTGGTTTAACATTTCTACGTATTATGTTTTTGAGAGATTTTTCATCTTGTTTATAATTATTATGTATTTGGTTGCAATAGTATAAGTTAATAGTGTTATGTTTATTTTGATGTAAACCATTATTATTAATATTATCATTATTGTTAGAGCTATTGTTAATTTTGTTGAGATACATTTTAATTTGTTGATCAATAACGGAGTTAGGAAATCCATTATTGACTAGTGTTTGCTTAATGTTGTGTAATTCTTTATAAAATATCGATTTGGAAGAAGATATCATTTGTGTGCGTTGAAGTAATTTTTTTATAACAGCACGTTGGGGGCATTCACTATTATAATTAAGAAGACACGAATTTATGCTAGTTGGTTTCCTGTATAGAGAAGTAGTAAATTTATGTGTGCTAGAATCAATGAATACATCAAGGAATGGGAATTTCTTATTAATATTAAGTTCTAATGTAAATTTGAGGACCGAGTGACTTTCAAATTTGTTTTTAAGATATTGAATTTGATCGATATTCTTAGCTAAAACAAAGATGTTATCTATGTATCTTACATATATAGAGGGTTTATTGTTGTCATTAATTATTTTATTTTCTAGATTTGCAATGTAATAATTAGAAAAGAGGGGACCTAAAGGAGATCCCATCGCAATACCATCTATTTGTGTATAAATATTGCCTAAGAGATCGTGAAAGGGTTCTTGTGTGGTGCATGCTAATAATTGTTTTTTTTAATATAGTGGATTTAATATTGATTGGTGGGAGAGTAGCATGATTGTATACATCACGGATAATGATGTCAATTGTTTCCTGGACGGGAACATTAGTGAATAAGTTTTGATGTTATAATATTTCAGTTTAAACAACCACTCTGAAGATGGCTCATGTGAGCCGAAAGCTTAGAAGAAAATCAATAAATAATTATCCAAATGTTGGAGAATTTTTGTCTTTATTTTCAGCAGAAATTAAAACACAAATACGACGTTTAGAACGGCTCATGATTAAACATAATAGACATTCATTGTCTCTTATATTTAACAGCATATGTTTAGAAAATTACTTGCTGCCCCGATACACTATATATATATATATATATATATATATATATATATATATATATATATATTGTATAAAATATATTAACCAAACTCCATTACTTACTTGTTTCTTGAATTGTTACCTCAACGAATACAGATCATGAATATACCAAAGATATGCCGATATATATGAAAATAATGAAGAATGATACCTGAATTATATCAGGCTGCATGAAACATTTTGAAACTAACTGTTCTAAGTCTGTACGAAAATGTACCCCACATCAATTAAAATCGTTTGGCAAACTTGTAAAAAAAAAACAGGGAAAATCATCTTACACTAAGTAGGTCAAATAGAATTTAGAGTTTATTTGCTCAGATCACAAAATTTTAAAATATCGATTGTTTTCAAAATATTGACAAATTATGGATTAGCTGGAAGCGTTCTAACTTTGGTGCAGATAAGACGCAAAACGGAAGGTTTTAGTGTAAAAAGAAATCAGATCTCTGAAGATGTAGAAAAAATATTTGGAAAATCCAAACACGAACTATTTGTATTTACTTGGATGTAGAAGGTGGAGTCGGCGAAAATTTTTCCTCGTGTGTCAACCCGTCTATCACACATGAGGGAAGCATTACTGAGATATTTTTTTGCTTTTATACTATGTCTGAATGAACCGGGGAAATTATAATCAGATTTGGATTAAATATGCGAACCTATGATATTTTTGACTTGATTCTCTTATACGGAAGACAATGATCAAAATCGCAATACACATGCAAAATTTAAATAACCAAGGATTGTTGCACAGAATCGTCTGATCAACCTCATAATCCGGTCTAAGATCCTCTCCGCAACTGTGCTCCAACCGAAGAAAAAAATCAGTCTAAATAGATATCATAGTAACAAATCTAAATTTTCTGTTAAAACATTGAGAAAGAAATAAGTGGATTGAGTAGGTAAATACACAGAAAATAAAGTAATACAATTAAGAAAAATTTGTTACTGTTAATTTTAAAACAATGGGTCGTTACAGATAATTTTAAAACAATTACAATATTAATAGAGTAAAAACCCAAAAAGAAATTTAGTATATAGCCTGTAATGTTTGCCACAAGTAAATAAAAAAGTGAATACGGAGAATTTAAGAAATGATTATATGAAAACAATAATTTACAAAACAAATGAATCAATCGCTCACCACAATGATTTTGACCATAATTACGATTTAAGTAAATGTGTTCGTTATTTACTAAGGCAAAATATCTGAAAAAAGTACACTGATTATTAAATCCTTTATGGTATATTTGCATCCAGGTACTTATGTCTTAGCAGACCTTAGCAGACTTTTCTTAGTAAATAATCTGCTCTCACAATATGGAGTACATACAAACAAAACGGTAAAAAACAGTATGCACTAAATAACTACTGAAGTGTACAGGATTTGCCTACATTAGATTTTTGGTACGTCAGAGTATTGATCATAGAAAGACTTTAGGGTATATTTTGTGTTGGTTTACTTTTTAGGTTCTCTGCTGCTACACTAGGCGTATGATGTTTTATTTGCACTTCTTCACCCATTGAATTTCCTTTTAATTTCAAGGCTTCCTTTATTACTGATACATTTTTGTTTTCGTGTTCTTTGAAAAAGGTCATCATTCAGTCTTTGTGTAGTTTCCAAATATCTTTGAATATCGGTTTGCGGTTTTGTAAGACATTACTATTTGAACTAATATTCTGCCTCCTTCAGATCAGATTACATACAGGCAATAAGCATCATCCTTAAGATGATTCATTCGATGTCATTTCTGACTCTAACTTCTTCTCCTCTTTGGGTAGAAAAATTGTTGGCGAAATGATTTGGTTTTTGTTTTCTCTCTTATCGTATCCAGGGGATGAGATGTGTTGAATATCTATCTTCTTTATTTTCTATCGTTTTTCTTTTTCTAAGGGCTGATATTTTGGAAGTATTGTCTTCCTTGTTACATCTTTGGTGTACTTAGATTTTATTTCTTTGAACCAACCTCTTAGCTCTAAATCTTTATTCGCTTCCTACGGTTTTTACGCAACCAAATTTATAGCAGACTCCCGTGGGTCTTTGCAGTCGTCCGTTCAATTTAATCCTAAACTAACAGAAAATCGCCTTTATATTCGTGCCAAAGTGTTGGCACGTAACTCATGATTCTCAGCTATGGGTCCTCTTCAGATTTGGGTGAAAGTAGGTCACTACCAACTCCGGTGGTCTACCAGGCTTCAGGGTCGTGTTACTGCCTGAACAGTAGCTTGCTAGATCATCAGATTTTCATGTGATCAGAAAGAAGGAAGCATGCAATCTTTACCCCCGCATGAATCTAATCTGAAATCAAACCGGTAAATGTCATTTTCACACTTTTTGGATATACTATCATTGTATTCAGGATACTTCTAAAATATAGTGATGGTGTCTTTTCTTTTTCAATAAACTCAGATGTGCTTTCGTAACAACATCCATTTGTTTAATGACAGCTATGGTTTAATTAAAGACGCTCAAATTGCATAACTCAATAGGACAGCAAAAGAAATAATGGCTAATATTCTCCTTGATGAATTCAATGTATTTAATATCAGACGCGCTTTAGTGAGCTTATCTTAAATGTTTCTTTATATGGGTATACTGTATTTCATCCTCTTCCTTGAAACCAAATTCTTTATAGGCAATTTCTTTATAGGCTTCTTCCTGTCTCAGTTCCCTAATTTGTATGACAAAATGACGATCTATAGCATGGGTTTCTGTAATTCTCCCTTTTGGAATGTTACTTTTATATATTTATCTAATCCAACATTCATACCGATATCATTACTGAAATGTTTTACATTATTCAGGATAGTATTTATTTACTTGGCAAAAAATCTAATATAAAAAATAAACACTTTCCTATTTTCATTTTTATACATAGTTATTACAGTTTATTTCTTGCGATAGTGGAATTAAGAACAGACGGAACAGAAAGAGTGAGCGGATGTCTCCCTGAAAAGTCATTGTAGGATATTCATACAATGGAACATATCTGATCTGATTTCGGTATAATGTGTTTTTGACAGTTTCATATTAAATTTATAGAAATGTATTGTCCCCGAGGAGACATTGTACACTTTTAAGGCCTTAAAGGTCCAAGAATGTATCATATTATCAATCAAAATTGAAGGAAATCTTTATTAATTCAAGATTAATTTATTAGCTTTTAAAGATTATAAGACATTTACCGGTTATTTACCACCTTCCCAACAAGGCGGATGCGACACAAGATCAATTAATGTGGAGATTGAGCCCTTAAGCTAAGCCAAAATACCCAGTAGATCAAGGCTGAGTTGGGCACTTGTTTATTCATCCCAAACGATACTCTAACCTTCGGCTGAGATTCGTTTGAGTCCCTATACTCTCGAAACGGTGTTGAAGAAGAATGAGTTTGGATCAACGATGATCACTCTCTTCTGCTCAAAAAGTGTTCATCCCATTACATACGCACTACCCCTGGTTTAGAGCATTTAAACACATAAAACAACATACCGTCAATCGATAATTTTATTACAGAGAGAGTGAGAAAGTGAGGTAAATGAAAATACATATATGTGTATAAGTGCAGATACACATCAATATATAAATATTAATAAGGTGTTAATAAAACTGTTCTCAATGCTGAAATTAATAATAATAAATATACATATAACATTACATATAAAGAATGGAACTAGTTTTTTATTCATATTTTAAAAAGATGAGGAAAATAATAAAAAGTAGCGTAAAAAATGATGGCCTGTCGGTTTTTTTAGCTTGAATTATATTTAGGTATTGCTACAGGGTTTATAAATAATACATAGGGAATCCTAATAAAGTAAAATTTAGTTAAGTTTAAACCGAAACTAAAAAAAAATCAATAGGAAACAGAAATCGTGGTCACGAAAAAAGAAAGAAAGAAAGAAAAAGACACAATCAGACTTTTAAGGGACGTTATTATATATACGGATTAAAACGTTATTATTTCTTGTAATTTTTAATATTGCGCGTTCAAAAATTCCCTGCCACGTGAGTGGTAAAAAACTATCGTTACGTGAGCGTTCTTAAAAAATCGATAAATGGCAAAAACCGTTATTGCAAATCACCTGAAGACACCAGTCATGGTAGAAAACTAGGTCGCTTAACAACACGTTTACAAATGGAAAATATTCATCAGTTTTACAATATAATTGTATTGAACACTTTTTAATATAAATGACCACTGGTCTAATTTTATTTTGACCAAACTCTAAGTAATTAAACTATATATATATATATATATATATATATATATATATATATTTATATATATATATATATATGGAGAGGGAGAAATTATGTAATAGATTGTTTTTGTTTTAATTCAAGTTTAATCCAACTAGTTGCATCTCTTACACTGTGGGTTTAATAAACTAGAGCCTGAAAAGCTTTTCTACTGTCATGGGTTTAGTATCGTATTTCATTTTTAGGTTTCAGTATTAATCTTAGTTATACATTTAGTAAATAAAATATTCGTGCATCCGATTTACTATGCATGCCGACCTGAAAGGAACTAACGCTAATAATTAATTAAAATCGAAATACTTTCGTTTTATAATATGCACCTTATGTTTGCGTAATGCATGAAACTCCGAGTCTTGATTAAAACGTAGAAAATATGTATATTTTTAATTTATATGTGTATGTGTTGAATATATTAATATATTCCTTTCTCTCTCTCTCTTTATATATATATATATATATATATATATATATATAAACAGGTGAAGAGACCCACGTTTTTACGATTTTGATTTCACTGGCATTTACTTTTTTATAAAGAGTGCTCAATGCAATAAATGTAGTAGAGCATAATATAATCATGAATTATGAATTAAAAATACATTACGACACTAAAATTCCTGTTTCGAGATAGAATCTCGTCATAAGGCAATGTAAATCATTCTTTTTCAAACTGTCTGCATTTGTTCGTTCTGTTCCATGTCTTGGCATTGTTTTCTGTCTCCATTGCATCAGATCAATTTATTCAGTTTAAGGATTTAAATATCGTAAACAACTACACATAAAGCACGAATATATTTAATGATACAAAATAAAATGAAAAGAGCTCCCTTATCAAGATTTGCTTAGATCCTATCCTGCTATGTGAAATATGAATGCGATAATATTATATATCATTAGAAGTACATCCTCATATATATTTATATAATTTTATAAATATCTTGTTATCTAATAATCAGTATGTCATGTCAGAAAGGAAACGGTTGGTGTATCGAGTAAGCTTCATGTCACTTGCTATTAATCAGAAAATATAAGATGCTATTCCCGTTAAATATGTGAGTACGTAAATATAATGTAATCTTTTAAAAGATACTAGTAAACATAAAAATGACAATGACGGTGTTAACAATAATAACACCTTTAATAATTAAATTATAGATATTTATAGCAGTAGAAACACCAATATTACAATAAGTAATGATGATAACAAAGTAGGTGATGAGAAAGAAAAAAAATGAAATAAAATACACAATTGAAATAAAGATAATAAAATTGCCAATGAGAAAATAAAAAACTATACAAGAATTGAGTCCCGGAGAAAAGCTAACTGAAAAATAGCCTTATAATAGCGCGCGCGTGTGTGTGTGTGTGTGTTTGTGTGTGTGTGTGTGTGTATTGATATATGTATTTTATATTTCATTTAATACTGGCGACATTGAATTTTTATTCCTTTAAGCCTACAAATAGAAAAACGTAAGTATGTTGGAAAAATTTAATGAAAAATAATTTTATTTTTTGTAGGCCGTATTTAAAGAAAGAAGAAAGGTTGATGCCCGAACATACATTATATATATATATAGTTTATCGAGGTAGCATATAATTTTCTAAACATATACTGTTAAATATAACAGATAATGAAAGTCTATTATGTTTAATCATGAGCCGTTCTAAACATCGTATTTTGGTTTGATGGTAGATGTTTTCATGTTGACGTCCCTGTAACCTTTCCGACGATGGCTTATGTGAGTCAAAAGATTAGAAACAGCATAATAAATATATCCAAATTTTGTAAAATTTGTGTCTTTATTTTCTGAAAATTAAAGGCAAAATACGATTTTATGAAGAGATATTCATTGTCTGTTATATTTAAAAGTATTTATATATATATATTTTCCCCACCTTTTTTTTTGGTGCTGGTATGGTTCGTCCTTGTCTTGGTGGTTGTCTATTTATTTGGTTAATCTTTGGTTTTGCCTTTGCCCTGACGAGCCGTAGTGTGAAACCGCGGTAGGTTTTGGCTAGCTTGAGATTCTTTGTGTGTCTTTGCTCTACTTTTGTATATCGTTTGTACTTTGTATCGAGCACTTTTTCTTGTGGTTGGTTCCGTTTGGTTTTTTTTTTTCTTTACTGCGGAGTATCGTATGTCTTGTCCTTATTCCGCAGATTTATGTTTTTCTCCCCTTTTATCCGACGCCTTAGTGCACCGGATTGTAACGGAATTAGATTCTGTTTGTTAGTGGTTTTTCTAAAGGTTTATCTTAGTATAAACTTAGAACCTAAATACTTACAGAGCCTAAATACTTACAGAGTCTATTTAGTTATTATTTTGAGTATATATATATATATATATATATATATATATATATATATATACATGAGGTATTCTCTTTCCGAGCGACAACGGTCTTGGCTTTCTTTAATAACCCTGACTTGCCATAAAGTTTTTGGTAGATTCATGTTATCATTTTTTCCATTATTTTGAATTGAATATCGTTTAGTTCTTCTAAAATTAAAAGCTAGATTTCACCATCGATACTTACTATACAAATAAAAGAAGAGATGATGAATCCATCCCTTTCCCAAGTGCATCTATTATCGCGAAAATGAATGCTACATGGTAGGCTGAAACAGGAAATCGCAAAGTAAAATCCACATTAGGTGTTTATTCAATCTATACGATTATATTTCCAAAATAAATTTTAAAAATATCAAAGATCGTTTGCATTTTTCCATTTAATTATCTCAAAAGGATACTGTATCTGCAAATTATTTACTATTATCAGATACGACATTTGAACATCACCTATATAATTATACATTGATATAATAATAGAGAGTGGGATGAATATCTATATAAATTTGGGGCATGATCAATTTAATTTCTTCATTTGACGTAAGTATTACTTTCATATTTTCCTCATCGCCATAATATCTTTGGGCACTATGCAGTAACAATGTCATCGCACTTCGGCGAAATATCTATCAATGCAACTAATGACTTTGCAACATGTAAGCATCATTCGGATACACGAGACGGTTAAACATTCAGTCGACATCATCAGCAGCAGATGACTCTATGTGCAAAAAAGAAAATACATTTTTCGTTAAAATTTTTCTGTGAAATCATTAAAGGCCGTACGATGTTCATCTCACTTTTCTAGTCGAGGTGGCATTGTTCTTCGCAATTAGAAGATTAAAAGAATCCATTCTTTGATGCGCTAACAATAATTAGAATCACAATTCAAATGAAATGGCTCGATTTTGGGGGAGTGTCGTACGTTAACGTTTAATAAAACGAAATACATTTTAACCTTTTTGATCCTGGGAAAAATGAACAAAGATCAAATGCCCATTTATCCCGACAGAGAAAATGTTGCAGACGACAGCATAATTGCCTTTACAAATATAGTCACATACCCTGTGATACTCAGGCTTAAAAAAGGTAACGTGATTACTATATTTGCACAGGATTACTAAACTAAATTTCTCAAAACGGATTAAAGTCCCTATACTAGCAATATATCGAAATGTTAAATATAGAACACTAATCATTGGCCGAAAAACTGATATTACAAAAATGACGTCAAAAGAAAGTCACTAAGATTAAATATTTCCTGCGTTTAATTTGAGAAATTACAACTAATTCCCATATCTGGAATTTTCTTTAACTAAAATTGTATGAATATTAATTTCGGAATCTGATAACAGTAATGGAGAATTCGATCGTTACCTTATAAGGAAATATTCAGCATTTATTGACTGAACACTGTATATGTCGAATTAAATTTTTACAATATCTCTTTTAAAAGAATTTTTCGGGAAAATAGTTTTCTTAACGAATTGCTATCGCTCAGCCTAGTATTAATAAGTCTTAATATATTATCACGGTAAAAAAAAACGATTATTGTACAATCAGCAAAGTTAAGGAACTTCGACTCTAGTCCGTACCTTAATAAGTAATCGCTTGTGAATACCAGGTGGTGAAAGTTTGAATACGTGAGTAGTATATTGTATAACGGCTCGGTATTGGAAGTCGGAGAGCTGAGTTCCAATTCTATTTAAGTTTGTTATATTTACTTGCGTACGATCAGCTTTTGGAAAGGTATGAATCAACCTCTCCTCTCAAAGTTATGGGTTAATTATTAAGACTTATATTAGTGAATCAATATTATCTCTAAAATTAAAATATTTACAAACTAAAAATACATTAAATCTCTTTTGGTCTCTACCCACAAAGAGTAAAGTCACTTCTGGCATATATAAACAAGAGCCCGACTAACGCTTAAGCTGTTTCTACAGGATATTTTTTCTGAGCTTTAGGGCTCAGAAACACACATTAACTGAACTTGTGTCACATCCGCTTTGTTGGGAGGAGGTAAATAACGAGGTAAATATCTTCCCACATACATAAATAGTAAACCGATTGTTTTTTGTATTTAAATATAAATCATTTTTTCAACATTGCCTGATGACGAGATAGAAATCTTGAAACAGACATTTCAGTATCGCAATGTACTTTTACTTCATAATTATATGATTATATTATGCTCTGAAATATTTATCATATTGAACACTTTTTTATAAAAAAACGTAGATGCCAGGGAACTTAAAATCGTAAAGACATTGGATCCTCTTAATTTGGATATATATATAAATATACGTGTGTGTGTATGTGTGTGTGTACGTGTGTGTTTGACGGGTTACTTTTCATTTAAAATTAATTTATTCTAACTGAGATTTCAGAGATAATCGTCTTTTCTAAGAAATGCGTATTTTTTCTTCCTTGTCAACATTCCAAATGCGTCCAAGACATTCCATCTACGATGTTTTATTCTTATTGAATTTTTCCTTTCTATTTTATCCAGCTCCCCTATATTCACGTAATTTACTGATGAATTTTCCTACTTTTTTTTCACTTATCTTTACTTTCGTTATGGAATAAATATTCTCTTTTTACTCTAGTATGTCTCGCCTGCCAGACCTTGAATTGGTTACTTAAAGCATATGTCTTTGTTGTCAGTCGTTAATTCTTTATTTTGCTATCGATAAAGCTCCTTATATTATTTTATTTTTTGTCTGATTTTGTCTTTTAACGCAGTCTTTCACCAAGTTTTGTTTACATGAAATCTGTGATGAAAGAATGTTTTTCGTAACAGGTTCTTAAGTATAACACATTCTGAGAGTTTGTCTAAGAAATTGCTCATTAGCAATAGCTTTTGTTTCTCAGATAATGATGGGTTTCCTGGTATTTTTAGACTTTTATCAGCATTTGTCATCTTTTATTATGTACTGAATTATTATTATTATTATTATTATTATTGTTATTCACACCCTTTTTCCTTATACACTTTAAGTATATATTCTCTTCAAAGACTGCTTCTTTTTTCTTGAGATTCTATGCTGTCATTATTCATTATTAACATTTACTTATAGCAATACCTTTTTTTTATTTCATCCTAATTTTTCGTTGTCTTCTCACATTTCTTCTTTCTGTTTTTATTCATTGGATATGAGTAATCTTGTTCCTTTTCTTCTTTACGTAATTTATATTTATCTTATCTTTTGTCTTCATTTCTATCTTCATCTTCTCTAATAAATTATTTAACACATTTCTTATTTACTTTTTTCTGTCTTCTATTTGTTTACTCTTCTTCATTTTCAGTTTCTATTTCTGACTATTTAATGTTTTTGCCTTTTTCGTTGTCATGCTTATTTTTACATAACTATTATCTACTTCTTCATGAAATACCCTTTCTTTAAATTATTCATTTTCATACATTTTTGTCTGTTTCATATTCTCGTCTTTTTTTATTAATTTTATTCTATTTTTGTCTTTTCTTACTTTCCTTATTTTACCTTCCGACACATATATTCAGTCATTTAATTTGCTACTTTTATTGTTCTTTTTGTTTTCATTGTATTATTTTCATTTTGTAACTTCTTCTCTGTCATTTACTTTTATGCCTGCAATACATTGCTTTTTATTCTCAATTATAACTTGAACTTCTTCACCTTTTCTAAAGCCTTCATGACTATTTCTTCCTCTATTTTTTCGCCATTACCTTTTATTCTGCTACTTACTTCCAATTTATTTCCTTCCTGAAATCCCTTCGCCCTGCAATATTCCCAGCTGTGTATCTCTCTTCGAAGTTTTCCTTATAAATGACCTAATCGACGAGCCGAATAAAGAAAGTTACAAGAAAAGAAACACTCCGAAGAACAAAGGAACTTCCTTTTTGATACTCGCCGCTTCCAATTCATTATTTCGTTTTCTTTTCACCTATTCGGTTCATTAGAAGGCGTAAAGAAAATTCCTAGTCCATGATTTTCAAGATTGACGTGCATATTTACATAACTGAATGAACGGACATGTCACTTGAGTCATTTTGCCTGCGATAACATGCATCATTCCTTCTAAATTAACCATTGTGCATCACTGAAGAGCAACTGAATAAGTAGATTGCTTCGATGATAAATCAGGAATGGGCCTAGTTCAGTATTCCATCAATTAATTATTGCTTCTCTTATTATCTTACTTATTGCTTTCCTTTTTCTTTCTGATGATTTCAACTCTGTTCTCATTTATAAAATTTCATCCATTTGATTTAGTCGATGACATTATAATTCTATAGAACTTTCGCTAATGAATTAAAAAATATTTGTCTTGTTTTATTTAAATGGAGTAAAATTATGCTGTAGTAAGTTGAAGTCTGAGAAGAAATAGTTTTGATTGTCCAAAAGTGTTGCATACAATAGCAAGATTTTCTCTAAAATCTTTCGCTGTGGTGATTTCAGAATATAGACTATCTTTTGATTTTAAAAAGTAAGCAAATGTCATGCATGTTAGGATAGAAATTATATGGCAATACTTATGAAATGAATACATATGAAAGTAAAAATATGCAACAGGGAATCAGTATGAGTAGATTAACATCAGAAAACTACAGAAAATATCTATAGGTTACATAGACTCAACAATTGACAATAACGCCAGATCACACTAAGTGAATGCCTAGTATAATTTAATGGTCATTGCTGGTAAAGTAAGCTATTAATTGTTTGTCGGTTTGCAATGATAAGAGCAAATTTTGGGAAAATATGGATTTCTTATAACCGAACAAAAGATTAGGAATTTCTTAAATTGTTCAGTAATCAGCTGTCACATTAAAATAAATAATGAGAAAATAGATATCGCATATGATATTTAACTTCATTATATATCAAACAAAATGTTAATGGAGATATTTGTTTAATCATATTTCCAAAACAAATGTGCAATATACTTGTTCTTCAGAAAATCCTCGTTTTGATAAAGCTAGGATAAATTTATAATATTTTGATATTAAATCGAACTGGCAAGATTATTTTATGCAGTGAAATGCGGAAATTTGCTAAAGGATATTGAATAAGAAATAAAATTATGAGAAAATAATACTATACTAAATTAGAAAAAGATAATATGATGAAACACTTGCATATTTACTTAGGAATTGTTTTTTGTGTAATTACGAAAGTTTGAATTGATCTGCGGGTGGATGAAAGAGGTACGACTTATTTTACATTAGATTTAGTTGGATTGTTTTCTCATTGAAATTCAGTAATCAGATTTAATTCATTTAATTTATTTTTAAACAACATTATCCTTCATAGGAAATAATATATATATACATCTAAATATATATATATATATGTGTGTGTGTGTGTGTATATATATACATACATATATATATATGTATATATATACATACATACATATATATATGTGTGTGTGTTTATATATACATACATACATATATATGTGTATATATACATAGATATATATGTATATGTATATATATACATATATATATGTATATGTATATATATACATATATATATGTATATATATATATGTATATATATATACATATATATATGTATATGTATATACATACATACGTATATATACATATATATATATGTATATACATACATACATATATATACATATATATATGTGTATATATATATATCCATACATACTTATATATATATGTATACATATATACATATATATATATATATATATATATATATATATATATACATATATATATCAGATTTCTACAAATTAAATCAAAGTATTTACTAGTTACGAAACATGAGAAATAAATCGCAGTGTTCATATTTCTATTACTGAAGAACGTTTCTTCTATAATTTGCTCAATCTATTATGGTATCCTTGGGCAAATTAAATTTTGGATTTCCATTTCGTATTTCTGCATTCTAAAATTAGTCTATTTATATGTACTGAAAATCTAAAGTATCTCGGTAAAATCTGAATGCCATAACGGCATTCCTCATCTTGCTTATTTGTTCATCGGTTAGACATCTGGATACGATCTGTGAACTTATCGATCAAAAAACTGATAACAGTATAATCCTTTTTTTACTGATAAATCCATTGACCGACCAGACTAACAACAGAATTTTATGCACTTTACATACATTGCAAGGGGTTTCAATCTACTCTCGGATATTTTTCATCTCGATACTTGTAACTCTATACATCTATACAATGACACATTTAGCTGCTCTATGGATTAATTACATGTATTAATCTTAATTTTTGTTGTTATACTGTAACTATTTAATGTGCAAAATATACTATACTTCATCTAAGACACGGCCAGGCATGTTTGGTTCTAGTGCAAATCGGTCGCACAGGAGAAGTGAAGATATTTGATTCAGACTTCATAATGGAGACATTAATACAAGTCAGTTAATGAATGGTGGTGTAAGAGGTAAAAGTTGAACATATCAAGAAAACTGGAAAACAATTGATATACGACAATGCAAATTAGAGTAAGTATTTCATATTTAATATGCTATCTAACTTCTGTTTTAAATAGTTGAACTACACAATTTCTTTCAGAAATAAATATTCGTAAACGTCAGTTTTGAATTTTAATGGATTTTAATGTATATCTTATGAGGTTGTTCAGAATATTATTTACAAATTTACTATAAAAATATTAATTACGTTCTAATACATTATTACAATAGATACATAAAAATAGTTTTGAACATAACTAATGCTTCAATCGTCATCTTTGTTAATTTATATCAATATATCTCATTATTCAAATTAAAACATTATATATTACTTATACTGCACAGAAGAAAAAGAAAAGATATGTTTACTCCTTTTGTATGAGTTAGAGTTGATCGTAATTCGTCTCAAAATGATTCCAAAATAAGCATAGGGTGATGGATCCACTTGTAATCAAACTGAATGATGTTTGATTTCTGGAGTTACTCAGTGGGAATACGAGACTTAAAAATCAAGGGAGGAGAGAAATATTTTTACATCAACAATCATAATCTGAAAACACTAGTAAACAAAACTCACGTTAACGTGTCAGTGTAATCTGACAGTTAATGGGTGTCAGCATATCAGATCTTCTCAGGAAAGTAGATGAAAATGAAGAACCTCGATAAATGATTTCCTCATGCACCCAATTAAAGTGACAATGTTCAACAGTTTTAAGTGTGTTTGGGGCTGTATCTGATTGATTGAATTATGATTTCTGATCATAAATCTATCCGTCACGATATTGCTAAATTATCTGCTCAACGACTTGATAACAACAAAGGACTCAAAGGATTTCCAGAAACCGAAAAAAAGATTACCACCAGCAATATATTATACTGAGTTTCCGTTATGCTGATTTTCCATTAAAACATTCTGAAATCTAACCAGAAACCGGATGAAATACACATTCAGTTTAGCAACATCCGATTAAGACTGGTTAATCGCTGAGGTTCAAATTCTTCAAGAGAATTCCCGACCATTTATTGTCAGATGATACTACAGACATTCATGGAATTTTTCACATCCACCCATTTATCTGAGCTATCGCCCGTTGACTACAATTTTTTTAAGTATATTGAAAATTCTTTAACTAAAAAATACATTCAGTTGCACAGAAGACTCGGAAACTGCATTCAAAGATTCAGGTTCCAAATATTTGTAGTGTTATTGTATACGAATAAATAAGCATTTAACGGAATAGCATATAATCTATAGATGTTTTGGGTTCAAATTATTGCTTATTTGAACACCGATTAACTAAGTTAATTCAGAAATAAACGTTGATTCTAAAATTGGATATTATTTTTTGATATCATAATCTATCAGAAAGTTAAATGTATCTTCTAATCTTAGAGAAAGTGTTTGGCGCCAGACTTCTCATTGGTCAAACTTTGCCTTCCTTAAAAATCAATTCTGTCTACGTTCTTCGGAAAAAAACATTCATTTGATAATAATCATGAGCATTATTATCATATTAAATATTTGTCCAGGCCAACGGAAGACATTTCCTATGAATTGGAAAAGCGTTTTATTCTTTAGACAACAAATATTGATATTTAAGGTGTGGATATTAAAATGATAACGAAAGTCGATAACGGAACTTGATTTTAAAAACAAACAAAAGAACAACGCGCTATGTTTAAAACAATTTTTTATCAACTCACTCTCATTCCGATTCAAAAAAGAAAATTCTTTTTTTTTTGCCTGATTTGTTTCATCCAGGTTTCCACTCAATTTTACGTCGACTTGCGTTCTCGCATACCTAACGTCTCACCTTCTCTTTTCTGGTCAATGACTTTTTTATGTACGGATATTATGTATGAAAATTTGAGGAATAATTTTGAATGTATTCGAAAGAAAAAATATCGAAAAAATGCATTTATAAACTGGAAATTAATTGATTTGATGTTCCTCCTCTGGCAATGTCGAAATTGATTTGATGACCAAAACAAGACAGAGGTGGCGCCACCCCATTTCACCACACGGGTGAGTCAATAAACTATTTGCTTTTCAGTTTCTGCTCCCTCTTTCTCTCTATCTGCATGTGTCTCTCTATCAGCGGCCGATTACACTCAGCTAATTCCTGTCTGGACTTTTATCAGTATCTCAACCGACAGACCATGAACACACATCACAGTCAATTTTTACCACATCCTCAGCATTCAAAAATACAGTCGAGTAGGAATTGCTAAATGACAAGAAAACTCTAACTGAAAATGTGAAATGTGTTATTTATGATGAAAAGTTTTGAAGATTTTACAAGTATGTGATTAAAATCACCAAAGTAAAATGTTGAACGCGGTCGATGGATTGCAATTGTTATTACTCTATCGACATAAGATTTAGAGATCATATAGCGTCAGATACTTATAGACATAATATATTTCGCAAATAATGATTTGAATATAAGTGATATCCTTCGCTATTTCACCCAATATAGCAAATTACCGTTTAATTAGATCCTTTGTCAATTTTTTTAGCTGAGTGCACGTGGGAAGTTATTTAATCTAAAATCTAATGATTGGGATTTAAGTTAGTTAATGCGAATTCTAGATTCCCTGGTAACATTAAAAAAAATATGTCCCGTGAAATGCTGCTAAACATTTGAAGACAGACGATATTTACTTTAGCAAAAACAAGATTTTCTTTCGTTATTTTATATCGTTATTATTTATTTAGTTCTTCATTTGATTTTTTATTTATTTAATTATTTCTGATTCCATCATAAAAAAATTAACTATGTATTTGTGTCAATTAGCATTGGGATAATATTAATAAAGTGATTTGCAGCTTAAGAGCAAATTCTAAGAAATGCAACATCTTTTACAAAATATAAATTTTTGTAGAAATAATACACCCAGTTAAAATAAAATATGCTATATATTTTATTCTCCAAAATATTTCTGTCATGCCATGGATAAGTCATGTCACCATATTAGTATAAATTTACTGATATATATTGTTATATTTACTCTACTGAATATAAAACTGTGTTATATTTAAAATAAATGCATGTAAAAATAATATACAGTATATAATAATAGATGTTTTCAAAGCAATTGTGAAATAATTTCAGGAATTTATGCACATTTGCTGCCATTCAATTGAAATAGTAGTTTTAAAACCAGAAGTTGCTTAGAAGTTTTTAGAGGTTAAAAAGCTCTAGTATGAGGTTGCTGTGACGTGTAAGTTAAAAGATTGCGAGGTAAATATAGGTTTATATTGTATTTGTAAAACGGTATTCATGTTTGGTCAATTTTGCCAATAAACGGCAAAGATGTATGTACAATTGGACAGAGGCAGGTTACAGGAGTCGATAATGTGATGCGGCAATGTTGGGACGCAGAAGAAGTTAGATGCCTTGTCCCTGCAATGTTGGAGGGGTTGGCACCTTGTAGAAAACGTGAAATTTTTATGGCATTTGATAATGTAGAAGCTACAAAAAGACCCGATTTTTGTTTGAAAACATCTATTCTTTTCGGAGAAATAAATCATCGCTACAAGCAAAATTTTCCATTGATTTTTACCGCACCTAATGTGATAATTGAAATTTGTCTTTGCATCTCAAGGCATTGGATCATAATCTACCAGTTACTCGATTGTTGTTGAGTTTGAGTTAAGCGTCTTGGAGAAATGCATAATTTAGCGCAAAAGTTCATCAGAATTATGTTTGCTGTTGATTTCTGACAAACTATCTACATTGATTAAAAAAATGCTTGTTTACATCAAATGTTTGGACATTGATCTACAGGTTACCGGAATTTGGTTTAATTGGATTAAGGCGTCTTGGAAAAGTAGACTATAAATTATAAGCGTTTCGATGATTTTTACCGCAACTTGTATATCGACTTAAAAAAATTTTCCGTACATCAAAGGTACATTTAATTATCGACATACATCCGATCTGACAGACAGGCATATATATATATATATATATATATATATATATATATATATATATATATATGTGTGTGTGTGTGTGTGTGTGTGTGTGTGTGTGTGTGTGTGTGTGTGTGTGTGTGTGTGTGTGTGTGTGTGAAAAGTATATATATATAATTATAAATATCAATATATATATATATGCAATTTGTTATATATATTATAGTATTTATATATCATATATGCGTGGTAATTATTTGAAAGCGATCAATATCAGTGATAGAGCTGACAGAAACAAGCTAATAACCGACTTTAAAATAAAAAAATAACAATACAACCTTAAATAAAATAATAGCAATTCTTACCTATCATAGTTTCACACAGAACCCATTATACGTACATATGTACGCACTGGAAATGGACAACTGTCCGCGCGTTGACATCGCTACAGTATTCGAATACACCAACCGAATGCGTATGTATATGCGCAACGGCACACATATACATATATATGCCGAGCCTCGCATATATATGTTTATGCAAGACTCAGTGAGCGAACGCGCGTGAGTGTGTGTCCTTGCGCGCGTCAGTTGATGTATATATATATATATATATATATATATATATATGTCTGCGTCTGTCAAGACGACAGATTTTCCCCCACTTTCACAAAAATACACGAATATACACAACCGTACAATACATATAACCAGTTTTTAAAAACTTTAATCAGTTTGTCTGACGATCGTGAAACCCAGGGTTACAAACTTACACCTATCTATCTATCTATCTATCTATCTATATATATATATATATATATATATATATATATATATAACACTATGTTTTCAAAATACATATGTGAACTACAAAATGCAAGTGAAATGGCCAGTATCAGTATCAGATTGAGTTGTAAGAAAGGAAATGATACACATCAGAAGAATAAATTATAATAATTACAATATTGAGAGGAAATTTTAAAACCTTAGAATGCACAAATTTGAATGGATTAATATTCAATGAAATTTCTTTTGAATTAGCGTCACGCTAAAACCATAAAACTATAACATGAAATAAAATTATAGAACTGGTGAGCGTCCAACAATAACAAACGCTCATTTTGGGTACAGACCTGCGTAAAACAGTTTTGAAATGGATAAATATAAATGAAAACTTTCGATGTAATCGCCTACTGTGTTAATAGACTGAAAATAATATAAAATAATATTTTCAAATTAAAATCCGGAATATTAACAATTAAAAACATATATTATTTAAATATTCTATAGACATATTTTATGTTTGAGTATGAGAAATATATTGTGATATCTTAATAGCATTGAATTGCATAATAAAAAAGCAAAAAATACCTGCTAATTTTCAAAGAAGGGTCGAAGTTATTATAAAGGACAACTATGTAGACAGGTTTATCTATTAAAGATAATCAAAAATATCCAAATGGATTTTCATTGTTTTCACTGATTTTGTACATATAAATATTATGCTGTAAATATATCAATAATAATTAGTTGAAAAATCAAAGTGTGTTGTTTTAATCCGATTTAATTTTTTTTTAATTGCCAAACAGCTTTTATTCCGAAAACTGAAATTTTAATAAAAATGCATTCTAATTACTTTCGTATCATTAATTTCCTGGAGCTTTGAATAGATACATGACTTGTATATTAATTTAAAAAATGTTAGTTAACTTTAATTTATACGTATTTGAAAAGAAAAACGTTTCGTTTAAGTCTGCAAGATTTGTAAATAAATTTGATTTTCAATGATCCAAATTAAGTGATGATATTAGAAATAATTCCAAATGCAATGCAACATGGTAATTTAATTGCTGTGATTTATAATGACAAAGAATATAATTAAAATGTGCTTAAAAGAAAAAAATGCAGAAATTCTATCCGGTGTGATAAAAATACATCAGTCTTGTATATAAAGAAGTTCAATAAAATTTTTAAAGAAAGGTTGCTATTTTCATGCTCAATTAAAAGTGATTGAAATCAACATATTTTAACAAACATTTACGAAAACCAAGATTCAAAATGCGTGCAAACACACACACACACACACACACACACACACACACAGACAGACAGACAGACAGACAGACAGACAGACAGACAGACACACACACACACACACACACACACACACACACACACACACACACCGGTGTGATAAAAATACATCAGTCTTGTATATAAAGAATTCAATAAGATTTTTAAAGAAAGGTTGCTATTTTCATGCTCAATTAAAAGTGATTGAAATCAACATATTTTAACAAACGTTTCCGAAAACCAAGATTCGAAATGCGTGCAAACACACACACACACACACACACACACACACACACACACACATATATATCTTAGGAATAGTACAGACAACACTGTTAGTTGTACCTTGCTTTTACGAACAGTGCTTGATACTTAGTAGAAATTGTAATTAGTATATTTGTATTAATATTTTTATGATATGTTTTTATAATGTTCTGTTTCGACAATTGTCTACCAAGAAGCGACTAAAAACAACAGCTCCATTGACGTAGTCAGCAATGTTTTATCATAAACACTTACCAAGTGCCCATAGCTCAGAGGTAGAATCGCCGACTGACGCTAATTCGGTCGGGTTTCAATCCTGAGTTAAAAGCAATCGGATGTCTAACGATAATGATGAGCTGTGATACAACGAAACAGATCTATCTGCGGATGAATTCATATATATATATATACACAGCCGTGGAGATTTCCCTCAACCGATCGACCCAGTGTATTAAAAACTTAATTGGGCAATTAAAGTTTATTCCTTTACACGCCCGTTGTCGATTAAAAATTTCGCTATGAAAAGTGTCTTTTCAAATATAGTAAAAGCAAATCTGATTCCATTTACAACCCAAAAGTATAATAGTGAAGATTCCCAAGTTACTTATAATGTCATTATTGAACTCTGTGGCATTGCGCCTGACTTACGTTGAAATGTGTGGTTAAACAAAAGACTGTGACATTCCGCAATCATCAAAACATGATCTGATAAATGAAATTTAGATTTACAAGCCCCTGACCGCTATCAAAATGTCTCTGTCGCCCAGATTAAAGACCGTCCCAGACTTTTAGAAGCACATTTGGAGAAATATTATCCTTGACTCAACCACCCCGCTTCCGGAAAAGAAAACGAACATTTGAAAAAAAGAAAAACAAATATGCATACTTCTTTCAAATACGCACCGAAAAACAAATTATACAAATATTTTTTTTTTTTAGAAAATCGTTGAGAAAATCCGATTTGTTATTTTTTATCATCTATCAGATGGAGGTTATAGTCAAACAGAAGAAAAAAATCTACGATTAGGTACCTTCACTCAATTGCCAAAAAAAAAAACACAAAAATAGCATATCATCATTTTAAAAGGGCTCAAACGTAATAAAAAAAATACATTTATCATCAAAATGTTTATGCTATTAATAAGAGGTAAAATCAAATTTTGTTGTCTTTTGATTTTTTAAATTTATAAAATTTTCTCTCACACGTCCGAAATTTTAATTAAAATTTCATTTTTTTTTCTGTCAGCGATTCACGCTATGTTTACGTATAGCGTCTATTAAGAAAAACGTAATATTACACGTCGTTTTTTGGTTTTGAAAGACATTAATTTGAAAATTCTTGCAAAAATTAACTAATTGTCTGATTTTAATAAGACTTTAATGACTTATTTACAAATAAATGAAATTATTTATGTCATTATTAATTTTAGAAAATCTCGATAATTTTTTCATTAAATATGTTACCCTGCACATTAATTAATTGCATAAAACTTCTACAAATACCGTATCTATACCAATGTGTTTTTTATTGGCTAAATTCATGACTCACTGGGAAATGTAAATCAAGTAATTTTATTTAATTACAGGACCATTTTTCCGAAAATCTAGGTCCAATAGTAAAATCAATAATGCATTAAAACTATGCTATTTTTTTTTAATGTTGATAAACTTGTAAATGATTTTATAAATAATATAATTTTAGGATATCATTCAATTCGTAACATTCAATTCAATAACATAACATTCAATTAGACATTAAATTCAATTACATAACATTCAATTAGGCATTCAATTCGTAACGGTTGGCCAGCGAACGCATACTGCTTAACTCGACTATATTCTGTAAAAAATGGTTTAATTTCTATTTTTGTCTTCAGAAATTTAATTAAATCAACTTTTCAGTGTTTGCTACTTGTGGTAAGTCAACCGGGATTCAGCCCTTTTTTCAGTCTGTTTTTCTGTAATTTTTGGAAATTCTTTTTTTCGTTTTTTTTCGTCTTTGATTTTTTTTTTTGTCACGACCTTAGTTTGTGTAAATTATTATACAATTCAAGGTTATTTTCTACTTAAGATAAATAGTATCACGGTTCAATTAATTCCATTAGTTTTTTCTTGTAGAAGAGTTAAATTCCTGTCTTCGAGACATTCAATTCGTAACGGTTGGCCATTGAACGCATGCCGCTTAACTCGACTATATTCTGTAAAAAATGGTTTAATATCTATTTTTGTCTTCAGAAATTTAATTAAATCAGCTTTTCAGTGTTAGCTGCTTGTGGTAAGTCAACCGGGATTCAGTCCATTTTTCAGTCTGTTTTTCTGTAATTTTTGGAAATTTTTTTTTTTCGTTTTTTGTTCGTCTTTGATTTTTTTTTGGGGTCACTAACTTAGTTTGTGTAAATTATTTTGCAATTCAAGGTTATTTTCGACTTATACAAGTTAAAACTTTGTAAAACTCAGTCACTTTCTTTTCTTTTTTTTCTGTTTTTTTTTAATTGGAGTAGATAGTTCCTACTATCGCCCGGTCTCACACTCCACCCACTTCTTTTGAATAAGTGTAGGGGAGATCACCTTTAAACAAGGGGTTCCCGGTTCATCCCCCTTCTCCGGTCTTAGTGTTAGTTCATCTGGAAGCTCTTTGCAGTTACGGAGTATGGTGGCAACGTCTTTACATTCTGAGGGTACCGGATTGGCAGTTTCCTGGTTGCTTCTTCCGACTGGTGATTAGGAGCCCGAACTCTTGCGTAGCCTCTTGAGAGGCTGCTCTGATCAACAGTTAAATAATACCGGGGTTCTTGTAGTGCCATATCGCGCATGGACGGGCGTCCCTGCATGAACGTTCGGTGGGCAACACCGAGGCCACATTATGTTGTAGGCCGCGCCAGTCTCCATCCTTCACAAATTGCAAACGATTGACCGACTATTCTAAGACCTCTCCTTAACTGAATCACTCTGGAAAAAAGCAAACATAATAGCAAAACTAAACCAGCTCATTTGAAAACGCCCAAACCTGTCTGCATCTCTTTCACTAACATACGCGGCATCCGCACCAAATTCCTCAGCGTAGATTCATTCCTCCATAATAACTCACCTGATATATTAGGCCTATGTGAAACTAATCTTAAGCCTTCTATCTCTTCATCTGAGTTCTACGTTCCTGGCTACCTTCCCCTCTTCAGGAAGGACTCCAATGTTCATATGCATGGGCCTGGTGTCTATGTCAGCGAACACCTTCCCTTAGCTTGGGTGTCATCTTTTGAATCCCCAGATCATTCTTTCATGTGCTTCCGCCTCTCACTTCTCAGCTCGATTAGCTATCTCTTCTTTCTCTACCGCTCTCCTTCCTCCCCTGACTGTTCGTTACTTGACATCATTTCTGACAATATCGACAAAGCCATTTCTTCACATCACTCTGCCCATGTATTCGTGTTTGTAACGCCCACCAAACCAAGTGGCTGGAGAACGCTGTTACCGACCCTGCTGGTGTCCACACCATGAACTTTTCAATCGCCCAATCCCTTACGCAAGTAGTGGACAACCCTAACGGAAGGGACTCATTTCTAGACCTCTGCTTCACTTCCATCTCAGACTCTTGCACTACCAGACAACTCTGCCCACTCGGAAACTCTGACCACACTGTAGTGTCCGTCAATATTTCACTCCACTCCCGCCCGACCCATGAAACCCAGACAAGTAGAATATCCTACTGCTATCAAAGAGCAAACTGGGATTCGTTCCGAGACTTCCTCTGTGACATACCTTGGAACAGCGTTTTTAGTCTTCCCATCGAAGAATGTGCATCCGAGGTCTCTTCCTGGGTTAAGGCTGGCATCGATGCCTTCATCCCTGCTAGGAAATTCCAGCTTAAATCTCATTCGCTTCCATGGTTCTCACCCGCTTGCTCGGCTGCCATTGCCCACCGGAATCATTTCTTCTGATTCTATCGTAACTACGCGTCGGATCAAAACAGGCGCCTTTTCACTTCAGCTCGTAATAAGTGTAAAAGGATACTTAACGAAGCTAAGATGTTGTTTGCTGCCAGAATGAAGCAACGCATAGCATGCTCTAAATTCGGCGCCAAAAACTACTGGCGACTCTGTAAAAGAGTACTTAACAAGAGCAAGTCCACAATACCCCCTCTAATCAACAAATTTGAGGTCCTCACCTCCTCAGCAGATAAGGCTGAATGCTTTGCCCGCAGATTCTCGAACAATTCGAGTCTGAATTCATCTGGAGTTTTTACACCCGACTTTTCACCTAGAACCGAGGCACAACTGAATGATGTCCACATTACACCTTCGCTTGTCTCTAAGATAATCTTAAAACTTGACCCTCACAAAGCGAGCGGTGGGGACGGAATCCCAACCATAGTCTAAAAGAAATGTGCCCCTGAACTCTCTTCTGTCCTTTCTAAGTTCTCTGCCTATCTGCTTCCTGCTTTCCTGCCTGTTGGAAATCTTCCTCTGTAGTTCCTAAAATTAAAAACACTGGAGAACCCTCGGACCCTGCAATTTACCGCCCTATCAGCCTTCTTCCGATCTTTGTCAAAGTGTTCGAAGCCATTATCAACGCCGAGATGGTTCAGCATCTCACAGCACACAGGCTCCTCTCGGACAAGCAATATGGATTCCGCTTCAGCAGGTCTACAGCTGATATGCTAACGACCTTCACCGAGTACATATACGAGGCACTCGACAGGAATGGTGAAGCCCGAACCGTTGCATTGGATATATCTAAGTCGTTCGACAGAGTTTGGCATGCTGGCCTTCTATGTAAACTGCGGGGCTATGGTATAACTGGATATTTGTTTCAACTAATGCAGTCATTCCTCTCTAACCGCACAATGAAGGTGGTATTAAACGGACATGCCTCCCAGAACTACCATACAAACGCAGGTCTCCCCCAAGGCTCCATCTTAGGTCCACACTCTCCCTGATATACATTAATGATCTCCCTGATTCCATTAGAGTCCAAGTAGGTTTGTACACCGATGACACCACAGTTTACTCTCGCCTCCTACAAAAATCTGGTCTAGGCGTCAAAGCTAACCTCGCAGCCGAGATTGAAAAAGACCTCCAATCCATATTGGACTGGGGTAAGAAATGGCTAGAAAATTTTAATGCTTCTTAAACGAAGCTACTGTCAATTAACCATCATCGACAATCTCACCTACCTCCCATTAGCATGGACCAGGCTTGCCTTCCAGAGAGTAAAACACTACGCCTCCTTGGTCTCACACTTTCAGCAGACCTAAAATGGAATGACTATATCGAATCCATTCCTAAATCCGATGCTATGAAAGTCGGTTCTCTGTGTAGGGCCCGGAAGTTTTTTCGGTCTAAATCTATCCTGCACATATATAAATCTACCATCCGCCCGTGCATTGAATACTGCTGCCATATCTGGTCGGGTGCCCCTGCTATTCTCCTCGGGCTTCTCGATAAGGTTCAGAGGAGGGTCTGTAATGTGATAGATACCGACTTGGCAGACCGCCTGCAGTCTCTCTCCCACAGGCGCGACGTGGCTTCCCTGTGTCTCTTCTATAAATACTTTCACGGCTTCTGCTCCGATTAACTTAGATCCCTGGTGCCCCCTAAATACAAATTTGCACTAGATACTAGATTAGCAACTAGATCCCACCCTTTTACAGTGAAACCGATAAAATGCAACCGCAACTTCTACTCCAACAGTTTCTTTCCACGCACTTCCCGACTGTGGAATTCTCTTCCACACGATTGCTTCCCCGATGGCTACAATCTCCAGGAGTTTAAATGTAAGGTCAATAGACACCTCCTAACACACTAACCTGCTCCCATTCTATCAAACACTCTTCCCATCTGCCCAACCCTCATTCTCGGTATCCTTACTCATCTGTCACCTTCCTCCTGACAATCCCTATGTCTAACCACTCCTTCTCTTTACCTTCCCCTATGTAGCCCCATGTGCAATAGTGGCAGTGGAATGCCTTGCTTGGGGTGAAATGATAAAAAAAAAATTCTGAGAAAGAAAAAAATTCGATGAATAGTGAATTATATAAGAATCGTTTTCATTTCAAACGTTTAAACAATTTTTTTAAACACGTGACATTTTAATAAGTTTCTATAATAAAAAAAAATTGCGGTTTAACAAAAATAAAAAAATTATAAATTATTTTAAAAATCTAAAGTCTAAATGATTTTTATGAAACTTTTTGAATTATAAAGTCTTTTTTAATAAATTAATAAACGATGACACTGAGCGACTTGAGGAAAAAGTTGTTTGAAACTTTAATTAGTAAAGAAAAAATGAAAACAATTCTTATAAAAATTCAGGTGGCGATAAAGTGTGGTGGGTAGGAAATTAAGAATTAATATCAACCATCTTCTTCACTTTTACAAAAATTCACAGTGACGTGTGAAATCCTGGTTTTTTTCAAATAGAAAAAGGATTGACCACTTGCTTCAAGAAAAAGTCGAAACTGGATTTCACAAGTACATGTTAGATTGATATTCTGATAAAATGAAGTCAATTTCAAAACCATAAATACTTCGCGATCAATTGTGAAAAAAAGAACTAAATTACTGTAAAGGACTTCGATCAGCGTCAGTCAGTCAAAGCTAAAATGTAACGGGAGAAACTTCTAGTGTCTCGGACAATTGTCCGCTTTCTCGTTCTCCTGAATCATGAAAATGTAAACACATGAAAATACCAACGCAGTTTAGTATTTAGTAAGGTAAGAATAAAATAAGTGAAACAATAAATTGACTTGACTTCTGAAGAATAGAAATATAGACTAAATTAGGTACCTCTTCTAATTCGCGGGAAAAACAGAATAGCGTAATGCAAAAGGCCACAAACTTAACAAAAATAAAGTTTATTGTCAAAATGTTGATGTTATTATTAAAAGGAAAGATCAATAATTTTTAAGATTGTTTTTTGAATTTTTTAATCTTTTTTAACACATTATGATTAAAATGTAAAAGAAAAGTGAAAATATTCTTGCAACAATTCATTATTCATCAGAAAAAAATATTTCTTTAGACAATAATGTCCTTAATATTACTTATTTAAAAAAACAATTAAAAGCTTTTCTAATTAAGTAATGTCATAGTTTTAATGGATTCATTATTTTTTAATTCAAAGCAGATTTTCATTTAAATAGTACAAATTTGAAAAACGAAGTTGGTGATTTACAATCTCCAATGACATTCACATTTAACAAAAAAAAATAATTTCAAGAAAATTTGTTCCAGTGTCTTTGACGAACACGCACTGTTCCTGTCCTATCTCTGGTCTTTCTGCTTCTCACTCTATTCATCAGGATTCTGACAATCAGTTTTGCAATGTGACTTATTAAGCTGATAGTTATGTGTAGTTCGCACTTGTTTGCACCTAGTTTATTCGACAGTGCTCTAAATATTGACTTGCATAGGTCGTCTTGTATTATTCCACTATTATTAATTTTGGCTATCATGTCGGTAATTTTTTCTATGCCATATTCTTCTAAGTCTATCTATCTCGACCGCCGATCGAGTGATTTCTTTTTCAAATCTCAATGGGTATATATATATATATATATATATATATATATATATATATATGATGAGTACAAATAACGGTATATATTAACGTAAGCATAGGTTATAATAATGTGAACTGCTGATGTTGTGTGATCACTCAATTTTGTGCGTTTTCGGGACACACATATTATAGATCTACTTATATTTTCTTTCACTATTGATTTTATTTAAACGTTTTTAAATTTAACTGCATCACAGTTACATAAAGCACATCTGGTAAGAGATGTGAAATGATGTAAGAACTTAGAGTTTAATTTATCGTATTTGATTTAGCACTCAACATACTTACTATTCATTTTTGCCAGAGTAAATTTATATCTAATTAGACAAATGTTTTCAATGTTTTTTGTCATTCATTTTCCTCGTGCCTCTTTTTTCGAAGTTCGAATCTGAGTCCTGAACTGAAAAAATAAAAATCTGCACCAAATACAGGAAGCGTTTCATATTTTCATCTACATAAATTGTTGATGTGCGCAACGTGTCCAGACTAATAAAGTCTTTTAGGCCTGTCATTCAGTTATAAACGGTAATGTAACATCATTCGACATTTGACAGATTGTGTCTTCACTTGTGCAACTCTGTATGTCGAAGTTAGTGTTTTTTTTATTCATCTGCATTCATCCATATATACACAGAGATAAACACTAGCGAAAACATTTATATTTTATATATATTTCCGTGTTGGTGTGGTGTGCCTGTTTTTTTTTTATGTATACTTTAGCGTGGACAAGTCTATTTCAATCTGTAGTTTATAAGTATATATTAATCTCAATGTTTTAGACATATTTAAATACGTGTATCCGTTCTATTCTGTCTGTCGTGAGAGAAAGCATAATTGAAATTTCGCATATAAATATCAATACTCATTATATGTCTGTCTAAACCACTCTCAATACTGAGTTTACACACACATCTATATATGTATATATTAATTTATATGTATGTGTGTGAAAATGTATGTACGTGTGAGTGTGTGTGTGTGTATATGTGTGTGCTTGTAAGTGTGGGTGTAATGAGTTGTTTGCGTATATGACTGAAACTTTTTCCTTTACTTTGTCCAAGAATTCAACGAAAATACTAAAAGTTTTCTGTTTATTCATGAATTACCTTTAAATCTTACATATATATTTTTAAATATGTTTTACTAAATATGATTTCCCCGAAGATATCCAAAATGAATAATCCTTGGTTTCACTGGTTTGAATTTTGACGGAATGGAGCTTCATTTTTGTAAATATAAAAAAGTATTCTAAAGGAAGCTACATAGTAAATGAATTAAAACGTCACTGAAAAATGTAAACATTTAGAGATTTTTATATAAGTAATTCATCGACATTTATTCAACCACAACAGAATGCAGAAAGCACTGGACGGCTGTTTCGGTCTATATTTGGGACACATGTTATTTTGTTACTGTCTTAATAACCTCTCTGAAGATGGCTCAAGTGAACCGAAAGCTTAGAATCAAATTAATAAAAAATTATCTAAATGTTGAAGAATTTTTGTCTTTATTTTCAACTGAAATTAAAGCGAAAATACGACGTTTTGAACGGCTCATGATTCTGTTGACATCAAAATGACAACAGAACCATGTATTCAAATGCAATGTAATGTGTTTTGACCAGATTTAAACCTGATTTGCACTGCTGTTATGCGCACCCATAACCATGAATTCAAACCCAGACAGTTGCGGTATAAAGAGAATGTCATACCAACTGTACTACAGGCCCCGGTGACGAAAAAGTAAAGAATTAAACGCTATATAGAGTCGCTCATTCACATATTACGTGGATGAAATCTGCTGAGCCCCTTTTACCCATAAAACTCATAAAACTGGATGAATTACTTAATATTTCAAATCCTCCTAGAATTTCTCATTTGTATATCGTTGCTTGAACCGGCTTCTTATGCTCCAGTGTGAACTGCTTGCTGATAGTAGTCGTGGTCCTGGTAGGTGCAGTCGGATGGCTAAAAGGAGCTTAGCAGAGTTCCACCACGAAATATGTTGAATTCGTTACCTCTTCGTTACCTCTTCGTTACCTGGGCCTGTGGTACAGTTGGTATGACATTTGCTTAATAATGCAACTGTGCGGGTTTCAATTTCTGGCAGTGGATGGGCACTGCTGATGAATTTCATATATAGAACGAAACGTCCGTCAATTGCTTTCTGCATTTTTTGAAATTGAACAACACTCGATGAATTACTTACTTAATATTTCAAATCCTCCTACAATTTCTCATATATATAGGATTATTCATTTTGGATATCTTCGGGGAAATCATATTTAGTAAAACATGTATATATTTTCCTGTCAATGTTTCCTAGACTAACATGAGTACTGGGTTCATCAATCTGAGCCAGAAACAAAGAGACAACCCATGCATTGAAAATTCCTTCTTCAACTCAAAAAGGCTGTGGTCGTTTCATTTGCAGAGATGGCAATCGCCTCAGTATTATCAGAAAACAAAAGATATTGCCTTTATTGTCAGTCAGTTAAGAGCCATACGTGATACACTCTAGGGCGATCATGTGTCGAAGGAGACATGACTCACTGGGCAGAACATTATTTTGTAGTAGTTTGCCAATACATTGTGCGGTGGACTGGTTACCAACCAAGGCTATAGAACACAATCTGTCCTATTGTTTAGCCCATAACTGGAGGGAAGAGGCGGATTAATACCTTTCCCAAAATAAATTTACGTGTAAGTGAATGCAAAGAATTCAACTGAAATTCAAACTCGGCTCGCCGTTTCTTGTTCCGAGCCGATATCGATTGCACCACAACGCATATCTGTTTATTGACTATCTTCAAAAAGGCCACATCATCAATGGAGAGTGCAGTGATATCTTGCTGTAGCTGTTTCAAAACACTATCAGGACCAAACGTCTGGGAAAATGAGGAAACACTGCTTGTTTCATTAGAACAACGACCAAGCAGATTTCTTTGTACTGGTTGTTAATCTTCTCATACTTTTGTTTATCATCGGTTCCCAAAAATGAAAAAAAAATACTTTGTCTGAGAAAGATCATCGTAATGATGATGACATCATATCTGCTGTTGATTATTTTTTACCGATAGAATGGCACTTTCTTTACCAATGGAACACAAGCAATGAGTCACCGAGGGAAGTTTCTGTGGATCAAAAAGGGAAAATTCCATGGGAATAACTTGCTAACGCTCTGAACATTTCAGCCGATGTTCGTCTTTCTACTTATTTTTGCAGTACTTTAATTCTCGTATCTTCTTTTATGTACGAGAAAAATGACGAGTATATATATATATATATAAAGTGTATCCAGGCAGCAAATAATTTTCTAAGCATATACTGTTAAATATCAGAGACATTGAATGTCTATTATGTTTAATCATGAGCCGTTCAAAACGTCGTATTTTCGCTTTAATTTCAGTTGAAAATAAAGACAAAAATTCTTCAACATTTAGATAATTTTTTATTAATTTGATTCTAAGCTTTCGTTTCACTTGAGCCATCTTCAGAGAGGTTATTAAGACAGTAACAAAATAACATCCACCATCACCAACGATTTTATTTTATGTTGTTACCAAAAATAACAAAAGCAGTTCGTAAATTTGCACTGCTGTTATGACGTCACACGGCGTGATAGCGCAAAATGACAACAGAACCATGTATTCAAATGCAATTGACCAGATTTAAACCTGATTTTATTAAGTGTGTGTTGTTTGGATTTAATGTACATGGCCTCCAATATCTGAAGGTACTTTTTACTGTATGTATGAGTAAGGATTATTGTATCGTTGACTAAAATCTGTCTGATATTACCTACATGGTTATGTTTTTTCTGAGAAATGTTGTTTAATTGTACTCTGATCAGAAAGGTGACATCTATGTCTACGGGAAAGCGTGGTTGTAGCAAAACCAATATATATACTGGATTTTTTATTAGTACCAGTGATACAATCTCTGAATGGGCATGTAAATTGGTACATTTTTTGTAGAGAATTTAGTTTAGTGCCTGTAGGGTTATTATAGATTATGAGGTCAATTGTTTTGAATCTTTTATAATATCTAATGAGTTTAATTTGATTATTATTATCCACTGGTTTAACATTTCTACGTATTATGTTTTTGAGAGTTTTTTCATCTTGTTTGTAATTATTATGTATTTGATGGCAATAGTATAAATTAATAGTGTTATGTTTATTTTGATGTACACCATTACTATTAATATTATCGATATTGTTAGAGCTATTGTGAACTTTATTGAGATACATTTTAATTTGTTGAGCGATAACGGAGTTATGAAATCCATTATTGACAAATGTTTGCTTAATGTTGTGTAATTCTTTATAATATATAGATTTGGAAGAAGATATCATTTGTGTGCGTTGAATTAACTTTTTTATAACAGCTAACTTATATCATTGGGAGCATTCACTATTATAATTAAGAAAACACGAGTTTATGCTAGTTGGTGTCCTATATAGAGATGTAGTAAATCTATGTGTGCTAGAATCAATGAATACATCAAGGAATGGAATTTTTTTATTAATATTAATTTCTAATGTAAATTTGAGGACGGAGTGACTTACTAATTTGTTTTTAAGATGTGTGATTTTATCAATATTCTTAGCTAAAACGAAGATGTGTATCTTACATATATAGAGGGTTTATTACTATCATTAATTATTTTCTTTTCTAAATTTGCAATATAATAATTAGAAAAGAGGGGACCTAAAGGAGATCCCACCGCAATACCATCTATTTGAGTATAAATATTGCCTAAGAGATCGTGAAAGGTTACTTGTGTGGTGCATGCTAATAATAGTTTTTTTTTTAATATAGTGGGTTTAATATTGATTGGGGGGAGAGTAGCAGGCTTGTATGCATTACGGATAATGATGTCAATCGTTTCATGGACGGAAACATTAGTGAATAAATTTTGGACATCCAAAGATGCAATTATTTGATTCTTAGGTTTTACGGAACGGAGAATCTGTAAAAATTCATCCGTGGAATTAATACTATATTTACTAGGAAGGTAGGGAGTAATTATTTTGTTAAGTGTTTTGGAAAGATTATATATTAGTATGCGTATTTGAGAAATGATAGGTCGGAGGGGATGATCTTTTTTATGGATTTTTACATTTCCATAAATATAGCCGGGCTGATAGTCACCTATAATCTTTTGAAGTTTATAGGATCCTATTTCAGCATTGTTTGCAGTAATAAGTTTATTAATATGTTTTTTCTTACGTTGGGTGGCGGTATTACTAGATAATTTTTTAAATTTATTGTGATCGTCCAGAATATGTATATGGAGAGAGAGAGAGAGAGAAAGGGAGAGAGAGAAAGAGATGTGTGTATGGGTGTCTGTGTATTTGATACGTCGCAAGTTATTGCTAATAATACATTAGTTGTCTCAAATATTTCAGTATAAATAACAAATCAAATTATTCTAATCAGTAAATGGCCCACGTGACATCCCATACCCGCGTCATTAAGTCTCATACTTGCGTATATATGTGTTGGGTGCATTAAATGGCCGTAGGTTAACCGCAACTGAGGTTCCAACCGGTTGCCTGCCGTTCTGTCCCTGTGTGATCGAAGTTGTTGATGTTCTGTCGAAATCCCCCACTCTCCCTGCCACCTTTTGATTTCTGATCTAACGGCGAGCTGAGGACTCGGAGGATGTTTGTCTTGTGTTGCACTCGGTGAGAACTGCAAATGAAGAGGCAGAATGGGGGCACAATTCAGGAATAGGGGAAATCAGACAAGAACAAAAAAAAAAACAAAAAACCAAGTGACAGCATCAAAAGCCAGTCTATGTGAACTAATGATTATATTCGTAACTATCTGTACAGAAAAAGAGAGGAAAACAAGAATTAATAAACAGAAATACACCTTCTCAATATTCACAAATTACTGCCACTGTCTAGTCGTCGTTAGAGGAAGACAGTCACTGTCACTTTATTCTATCCCTTTTTTTCTCTGCTTAGCAGTGGAGAATGTGCTTTTTAGCGTGGGGAGAGAATTTTGCTCAGTAAACGTCTGGGACTAATATCACTCTAGCGTGTCTCTTCTATTTTTCAAATACGTTCTGCCTGTTTTGTTAAGAATTCTTCGATAATTCTCGGTTCTGGCAATCGGGTGTGTGTGTGGGGGTTAATCCCAAAAGTCTAATGTCAATTTCGTGTATCTGGCTTTAATCACCTGTTGCAATTTAGCGCTGATGTCTGCCGGCCTGAAAACTTGAGGACTTAAGTTGTTGATTTGGTAAATTCACATGCCAGCGATAATTTTAATTCCTCTCATCACATGGGTTATCCTTCTCGAAGTTGGTCGATAATTTCATTTCGGTTAGTCTTCATCGCTTCTCTAAGGAGAATGGGAGAGAAAAGGAAAACAAACAAGAAAGTAAGAGAACGTTATATCTTCTTGGCGAGTCGAAGTTTTCATCTGGTTTATGTTCGATCGCTGTCATATAAATCATTTCGTGTGTGTCTTGTGTCTTGTCACTCCATCTCTGCCAGCGTCCCCAGCGCTTATTCTTCTGTTTTACTTTTTCCCAGTTCTTCCTAAAACAAAACAAAATGTACACGCACAGAGATATATTTCAATTATCTATTCCTGGATTCGAACCCATGGTCTGTCGATACTATTTTAACGTGGGTGCATAAGTGAACAGTCACAGTGTTACATGTATATTTACTATAAAAATAACAATCAAGTGTAAAGATGCATGAATTCTTACATCTGAACTCATTTGTGACCTAGCTCTATCAGGAAAATGGGGAAATATTTTCTTGTAACATCAAAAAACATGCTAGTCTCACTTTATCATCCCGGATTTTTCTCTGAGTTTTCTCCTGTTACGATGAACGGCAAATTTTGCAACGGAAATCTATAATTTAGACGTCTATTTTCACTCAAGTTCTTTCTAGATCTCACGTAGATATAGTATATACAATTCTTTGCTAAAGATGATTTGAAAATTGGTAGATTCAATCTACTGATTCAACTAAACCTTAACATTGCTATCCTGTTTCATGCTTACATGAGTCAGTCAAGATAGAACATGGAGACTTAAATCCTCAACTTGTATAGAAATATTTAACCATGAATTTTCAACATTAATCAAGTTCAAAATCTTTTATGCTCACATGTAGCGGAGAACAGTTAATAATTTGGAGATAAGAAAATCTAAAAATGACTAAAAAATAGAAAAGACTGAAAATGATAAACAAATTAGAAAATACCAGATACATCTACGACAATCTGCACAATGGAAAACAAAAATTATAATAAATAGTTAAAATGTATCACTAAATTATTCCGCGGTAGGTGACCATTACCTTCTGCGGTAGATTGGTTGCCAGCCAAGTCTATATACCCAATCTGTTCTGTTATTTAACCAATAATTGGAGGGAAGAGACGGAGTAATACCTTTCCAAGTTGTATTTGTGCGCAAGTAAATGCAAGGATTTCAACTGGAATTCGAACTCGGCTCCACAATTTCTCGTTCCAAGCCAACAGCGAGTGCACCTCAACGCACATCCATGCGAAAAGAAAAAAAACAACGCTAAAAATAATGAAAGAAAATGAAAGCCAACACTCAACAATATCAACTATGGAAACTGCAAAAATGTAGTCACCGTGTTTGGAAAATAAATCAATCCTATGACGTTAAGTAATTTTGACGTGTGTATCTACATAGCACTCACCAGTTCCACAGCTCCAGTACAAGAAACATGACGAGGTACTCCTGAGGAGTCGTGAATGAAGTTTATATAAACAAAGAAGCAATACATATATATATATATGTTTAAACATTATTTTAATTATTGGCGTAGATATTCTGTTTTAATCAGTATATTTATATCTACCAGCTTGAATATTTTTAAGAAAATTTATGTCATTCTGAAGGATGCAAACCTGCTACCCATAACAACACAGGTGAAGCCGTCAGTTGATTTAATAGGGTTTAGACCGCACAACCACGAATGATTTCATAGTCTTGAAGACGACGAATCAAACATTCTATATACAATTTTCCAATTACTTCTCATATTTATCTGTGTTTTGAGTGCGTATCTTACTGTAAACAAATGTAAACAGTCAGTTTTTCGGAAAGTTCCAGAAATGTAAAAAATGGATTAATAACCAACATATTTGTTTGAACATTATTTTTAAAATATTCCGGCAGTTAGTTATAAATGTACTGTTTAATTAAAAAAAATATCTACTCAAATATGTGTACTGATTAAAAATAATGTTGAAGCACGTAATGTAAGAAAATGTCGGCAATATATGTCAGTGTATATCTATAAATATGTCAGATACTGAAAGCTCTTCCCTCATGAAGGTAGCACACTTAAAGAATGTATTTATATATGTATGTATATCAATACATAAAATGGAATTTCAGTTTGAATTTCTATCATGAGCAGTTATTATTTACATTATTTTCGTAACAATTTTTGCAAAACTAATCACTATTATAACAATACAGTTAAGCAAAAATATCTGACTTGTCAATCCAGAATGACCAATTGCCAAGTATATATACAAAGAGGTGTCCATATATATATATATATATATATATATATATATATATATATATGTCTGTGTGTTGTGTGTGTGTGTGTGTGTGTATGTGTGTGTGTGTGTGTGTGTGTGTGTGTGTGTGTGTTATAAAAGATTAGATTATTACAATGGTTAATACATATTTCACCGCGTTCTGATGTTAATATCGCGACTCGTCAGACCCAAATGGTACAGAAGTTGCTCCTCAAAATATCCCCTGCAAGAAAAAATTCCTTTTCTTTTATTCAATTTTATATAGACGCTCACGTGTCCATATTAGAAAAGACATTTGTAACGGTTATTTACAAAAATTTCTCCCTCATTCGAAAAAGAACCCCAAAGAAAGATGAAAGCAAGGATAAAGAAAAGATAGACGATTGATTAATGTAAAAAAGAGAAAAAAGAGAAAAAAGAAAAAGGGGAAATAGAAAAAACTGAATGGAAAGCAAGATGAGAAAAAGAAAAGGGAAAGAGGTACAATAAAAGTATATACAGTATCGCTAGAAATAAATGTTGAAACCATTTCTCGTAATAGCAGCGTCTCAAACCGCCTAACTGTTCTCTTAGAAAAACATGGAAAAATTTAACTATGAAATTTAATTTCAAATATACTTGGATATATTTACGGTACAAAAACATTGTTTATCATAATTTTAATACAATTTGAAAAAATAACTACTCTTACTATTGTTTAAAAATTAATGCTAATTTTTAAAAAATATTGTTAAAATAATTAAAAATATTAAATTAATAATGAAACAGGAAATATCTGATAAACCTAACAGAAGGGGGAAATACACAAAAGAAAGGAAAGAAAAAAGAAGAAATCACGATAGAACGGATCTTAGAATAATTTAAAAAATTAAAAAAAAACGCTTGATCAAAACCGACGTATATAATTCATTCTTAGAAACGTGAAAATGTATTTTTACACGTTAATTAAAATATACTGAGTATAGAGAATATTTATGGTGAAAAATAAATCATATATCCTAACATAAATTACATTATAACCACAAGTAGTAATTTATTCAAATTATGGTTAAAATAATAATTCCAAATAAGAAAATATAATTTATTAAAACACAATTTTAAAAATTATCTGAAATAATAACAATACTAATAATAGATAATATTAATAATAAAAATAATAACAAAAAATAATAATAATAACAATTTTTTTTCTTCTCACTTTTTGGCTTTCATGCTTCATTTGGAAAAAAAATTAGCCTCCCTGTTTTGGGGCTTTTATTTATTTATTTTATATATTCTGTTATGCGAAGTTACCCTGGCCAAGGTATCGGCCGTCAATGGTGATTTGTTACCCCTCCCCTGTGAAATCTCTATGGTCTGTTCTTCAAATTCAAATTTACCAAGCCGCTTAACTAGATCAATGTTTGGGAAAAGCAATAGTTGAAGATAGTGGAACTTTCTAAATTCAAATTTCCTGTGAAAGAATTGTTTCTTAAATGTGTATATTTTTTATTATCACTTTTTTGCTTTCATGCTTCATTTGGACTTTAACTAAGTTAAAACTTATTTAACTCTCCATCCTTGGAATTTTCCATTTTTTTTTTTAAATAGGAGTAGATAGATCACACTATCGCCCGGCCCAAACTCCTCCTATGTCTATTGAACAGGGGTAGAGGCTTGCCTCTTGTTTCCGGTTTAGGATGTGGTTTCCGGTTTAGGATGTGGTTTCCGGCTTTCTCTTCTCACACTTCAGACATTGATATTGGTGCTTCCGTGATTTTCCTGCTATTTGGCCAGTTGGTGGCAACGGCTCATCACTGTGAGGGTACCGGGTTGGTAGTTTCCTGGTTGCTGCTTCCGACTGGTAGTTAGGAGACCTAACTCTTGTGTAGCGTCAAGAGCGGCTGCTCTGATCAACAGTTGTATAATATCGGGGTTCTGGTAGTGCCATGTCGCGCATGGATAGGTGTCCCTGCAAGCGCTTTCGGTGGGCAACCCTGAAGCCACACCTTGTTGCAGCCCTAGCCAGTTTCCCTCCCAGCACAGATCGTGGATAATGACCGCTTGTATTCTCTACCCCAGGTCCGTTTCTATAAACAAAAACATAACGAAACAAACCAGAAACGACCTTAAACCAGTTAAATTCAAACCACATAAACCCATTAACCTTTCTTTCACTAATATCAGGGGCATTCGTACTAACTTTCCTAGTGTAGAAGCGTTCCTGCATGAAAAGTCCCCTGACATCCTTGCACTCTACGAAACTACCCTCAACTGAGCTATTCCCTCCTCTGACTTCTCCGTCCCTGGCTATCTTCCCATCTTAAGGAAGAATTCCACTGTCCACATGCATGGGCTGGGTGTCTACGTCAGCGAACACATCCCCATAGCTAGGGTGACTTCACTCGAATCTACTGACCACCAATACATATGTCTCCGCCTGTCTCTCCTCAGTTCGGTTAGTAAACTATTTTTTCTTTACTGTTCTCCCTCCTCTCCTGACTGCTCCATACTAAACAGCATTGCTGACGACATAGATAAGGCTATTTCCTATCACCCATTCGCCTACATATTTGTATTTGGATACCTCAATGCCCATCATTCTGAATGGTGTGAAAACGCGGTCAATGATCCATCGGGCGTCCACGCCATGAACTTTGCTATTTTCCAATCCCTTACGCAAGTGTTGAACTTCCCCACTCGCTTCCCAAGCACTCACTCGGGTCATTCCTCACTGCTAGATGTATGTTTCACCTCTGCGCCTGACGCCTGTCAAGCCTCGCAGCTTTGCCCTCTCGGAAACTCCGACCACGTTGTTGTCTCTCTCAGTATTTCTTTCCAATCTCACTCCCCCCAGGAACCCCCTACCTATAGGTCCTCCTACCTCTACCAAAAAGTTGACTGGGATGCCTTTCGCGATTTCCTCTGCGACGTCCCTTGGGGATAAGTGTTCGACCTATCAGTTGATGACTGTGCCTCTGAGATCTCGTTATGGGTGAAAGCTGGCATTGATGCCTTCATACCCACTAGGAAATATTGCTTAAAACCTCATTCCTCTCCGTGGTTCTTTCCGGCCTGCTCAGCCGCCATTGCCCACAGGAACCATTACTTCCGTCTATTCCGGAGACAGTCATCTGATCACAATTGGCGCCTGTATATATCTGCTCGCAATGAGTGCAAGAGAACCCTAAATGACGCCAAACGGTTGTTTGCTGAGAGAATGCGACAGCGCATAGCTGACGGCAAGTTCGGCTCCAAGGACTATTGGAGGATTTGCAAACGAGTGCTGAACAATAGGAAATCTTCAATACCTCCTTTAATCCATGAATTTGAGGATCTCACGTCATCTGCGCAAAAAGCTGAGTGCTTTGCCCGCAGATTCTCATACAACTCCACATTTGACTCGTCCGGAGTACACCAACCCGATTTCCCTATTAGAACTGAGGCCAAACTGCACGACGTATATATTACACCGACAGTAGTATCCCGAGTAATTTCAAAACTCGACCCCCATAAGGCTAGTGGAGACGATGGAATCCCGGTGATAGTCCTCAAGAGGTGTGCTGCTGAACTTTCACCTGTCCTCTCTAAACTGTTTAACTACTGCCTTTCTGCTTCCTGCTTTCCTGCATGCTGGAAGTTCTCTTCAGTCGTTCCTGTATCTAAGAATCGTGGTGAACCCTCGGAACCATCCAACTATCGCCCTATCAGCCTTCTACCGATATTCGGGAAAGTATTCGAGGCCATAATCAATGCTGAAATAGTTCAACATCTCACTGCCCACAAACTCTTCTCTGACAGGCAATATGGCTTCCGCTTTGCCAGGTCCTCGGCCGAATTGCTAACAACCGTAACGGATTACATGCTCCAGGCCCTTGATGAGTCTGACGAGGCTCGCGCGGTTACTCTGGACATCTCCAAGGCTTTCGACAGGGTTTGACACTCTGACCTCCTATGCAAGCTACGGAGTTACGGTATTACTGCTTGACCTAATCCAATATTTCTTAAATAACCGCAAAATTAAGGTCCTTTTGAATGGGTATGCCTCTTCATCTTACAGCACGTATGCTGGTGTCCCACAGGGCTCTATCCTGGGCCCGACGCTCTTCCTTATTTTCATCAACGACCTCCCAGATGAGATCAAGTCCCAAGTAGGCATCTACGCAGATGACACTACAATATACTCCCGAACCATTAAGAAACATCTCGTGGCAAACAGACATAATTTCGCTGCTGAACTTGAACAGGATCTACACTCTTCAATGCGTCTAAGACCAAGCTGTTGTCTGTCAACCATCACAGGCAACCTCTCCTGCTTCACATAAGCATGGACCAAGCGAGTCTCCCTGAGAGTAACACACTACGCCTCCTCGGCCTTACTTTCTCCTCAAACCTCAAATGGAACCACTATGTTGAATCCATAGCTAAATCTACTGCTAAGAATTTTGGGTTACTATGTCGATCCAGGATGTTTTTTCCGCCTGAATCCATCCTGCATATATACAAGTCAACCATCCGTCCGTGCATGGAGTACTGCTGCCATTTATGGTCAGGCGCCCCTGCCGTTCTACACAGTGTTCTCGACAGGCTCTAAAGGAGAGTCAGTAATGTGATAGGTACTGATCTGGCGGCTCGACTGCAGCCACTTTCCCACCGTCGAAATGTGGCCTCCCTTTGTCTGTTCTATAAATACTTTCATGGCTTCTGCTCCAACGAACTTAAGTCACTGGTGCCTCCTCAACAGGTGTTTACTCGTACAACCAGACTGGCAACTGCGCCCCAGCCATTCACAGTCAGGTTAGCCAAATGCAGACGACAATTCTACTCCTGCAGCTTCTTCTCTCGTACTTCCGCCTGTGGAACTCGCTTCCATATTCTTGCTTTCCTGACGGCTACAACCTCCAGAAATTTAAATGCAATGTCAATACTCATCTATTAACCACTGGACTATAGCTCTCTCCCCAACCCCGTATATCCTTCCGTTTTTTTCCACCAATGTATCTGTCATCGCACCTGCATTCTCAGCTTTCTATTGTTCCTTTCTAACTAGTTTGTACTCCTCACTCTTTTCTAATTAATCTTTTTACAGTTATGTAGACCCCGCTCATCAGTGGCATTTCTGCCTTGCTCGGAGTGAAATGATTAAAAAAAAACAATAAAGAGATAACAAATATATGTACACATATATATATACACATACACACATATACATATATATATATGCATTTGCATACACATGCAATTATATATCCATGTATATATAAAAAAATTCTTTCAGACGTAATGATAATTATAATAAAAATAAAAATAATAAATATAATAATAATAATATTTATTCTATTAAAAAAGTAGAGAAATGAAATTACAAAATACCTATAAATATAATAATTATAAAAAATACAAAATAAAAATAAAACATATAACAAGCTTTAGCTATAAACTAATATTACCCTGATGTGGAAAATTTTGCTGTAATATGATATTAACATACATGCCAAAATTTACATTGAAATTTCATTTAAAATATAATGGGATATATTTACGGTACAAAATTCAGTTGTGCAACATAATTTCAAAAGTTTGAAAAAAATAACTACTGCTACTAGTATCCCAAAAATAGCCTATTAATTTTTAAAAAATTCAGTTAAAATAATTAAATCTTTAAAAAATATAAATGAAACGTTAGAAAGATAAACATAAAAAGAGGGAGGGGAGAAACATAAAAAGAAAGAGACAAAAATTAGAACAATATAAAAAAAGAATTTAACTTAAATTGATTTAAAATAAACTTCATATCAAACCAACGTCTATTACAATAATATTCATTCTTAGAAACGCGACATGGGATTTCCTCTTGAATTAAAATATACCCATTACAGGGTATATTTGCGGTGAAAAATAAATCATAAGTCATACATCCTAATATGAATTACAATATAACCACTATGAGTAATTTACTTAAAATAAAAGTAAAATAATAATTCCTAGTAAGAAAAACTAAATACAAATGAAAATATAATCTTAAGAACCCCTTAAATAATAATAATATTAATAATAGTTAATAATAATAAAATAATTATAAAAATATAGTAATAAAAATATATATTCGCAATATTATATTTAGTGTATCGAGGCAGCAAATAATTTTCTAAACATACGCTGTTAAATAAATATATATATATATATATATATATATATATATGTGTGTGTGTGTGTGTGTGTATCAAACAAAATTTCTATCAAACTTTAATAATAATAATAATGATAGTAATAATAATATTCATTCTATAAAAAATGAGGAAAAAGAAACATAAACATACCTATAAATATAACAATTAAAAATAAAAATAAAAACACAAAAAAATTTCAAAAATTCAAATTAAAAATTTAAAAAATCAAAACAAACTTTGCTGTAAAATGATATTAACAGCACATTAGAGAATTTTTGAAAAGGGATACTTTTGAAGATTAAGCTAATGTAAATTAATATAATTTACACTAATTCAAATCGCAATCAGGATTTATCTAAACTATTTTTTTATTATTATTAATATTTTTAAAGAATTATGTCCATGACGCAAACTTCAAATTTCTGTTGTAAACCCTTTAATAGAACATAGGGTATGAGAAAAAAAACATCTTGACCTGTCTATGACACCTACACTACTTCTTAGCCTTCTTATCTCTCTCTCTAAGTCTTCACGGAACTGAACGATATCTCATCAATGCTTCACGGCGACATTAATCACTTGTATAGATGTATAGATGAAACCAATGTCAGTATATTAGCCTTGAAGTAACAATTATTGCTATTCAACCAGAATCCCAGCGATGTATGATTTAAACAGGAACGATTGTATAGAGAGAATTTAAGATTGAAAGTGTTCGTTTTTCTGGCCAAGTAAGAATTTTGTAGTAACACTTCTATTTATACTGCTCCGAGTAATTTACAACTTGAATTCACTCTGACTAAACAACCAGAAATACAAAAATGCGTAGATACATAAATGTGATACTTGTGTTAATAAGAATGTAAGGGAAAAATGTGCAATTTTATATATATATATATATATATATATATATATATATATATATATATATATATATATATATATTCCCTATTTACGAAAACCAAGTGTGATTCAAGACAGAGGGTTATGGAGAAAGAATCAACACTCCATTCAAGGATGTTACCAAAACTCTTGGGGCGATCGGAAATGAAATTGAAGGAAAATTCTTTAGAAGGAGCATGTATTTTTAGATGTTGACTTTCAATTGCAAATTGACATTCTTTACCATTCGTTTAATATTCGTCTTTAAAAATCTCTACAGATGCATGTTAAAATAAAACATATTAGATTAAAGACACTTCGAACTACCCCTTTTTAATCATTCTATTATATATATATATATATATATATATATATATATATATATATATATATATATATATATATATATATATAACGAAGTATTGACTGATGTCAACACCGATAGCCAACAGTTTATTTCACGCTTAAATGCAATCTTCATGATCTGAAATTTGAATTCAATCATAAAACAGACCGGGACGCTCGTTGTTAACATCCGTGTCCTTTTATTATATTGTGGTGATACCGAGAGAAAGGGAGAGACCGGGTGTTTGCTCTATAACGACCAGAAAGCAAATGACAAAAACTCGTCGGTGCGCATCCGAGTTCGCGCAGATATTTCGGTTGAAAAATAAAAATTAATCAAATATTAAATTTCCTTTTCGCGAGCCTACGCGAATTTTATTTACCAGCCAATGGGAAGCCCAGATTCAAATACAAGTGTGAAATTCCGAACGAGCTGCATTTGATCCAAAAAGCAGTTATAAAAAGCCGAGACAGAAGTACCCAGCAGACAGACCGAAGGAGTCAGACCGACGGACAGAAGAGCGTAATTTATTACCTCCTTTGACCAAGTCAAGCGGCTACTATAATCGCCTCCCTTCACCTCTCATTACTTTTTTCCTTGTCTCAAAAGTACTTACTGACCGAAGGAGCGACTACATCAAAGACATTCCTTACTCACGACGCTCCCAAATTCCTAAGCCTTAAATCTCTTTCAAGTTATTATTTGCCATGAACATTTTAATCTCCGTTGGGCCTATACTTCAAGTTATTACTTTAATTGTAAAAACATTAATTGATATGTGTATATATAAAAATGTAATTTTTCAACTCAGTTTGCTTTTCTTGATTTTATAATCATTTTATAACTTATAGTGGGCTATTTACCACAAGGCCAAATTCCGTTAACCTGCAACAATATGCAATTTCCCTTCACTAGCACGGACACCCACAACAACTAGAAAAAGAATAGGTAAGATATCCCCTGTAATATTTCCATACAGGCTCTCTCTGATATTGAGTACTTTTATCCACAAATGTTTATTTTATATGTTTTATTCGATTATGTGGAGACGACATTTGTCTTCGCTGAAAGGGAACAACAGTTGTCTTCCCTTAAATGAAACAACAGTTGTCTTCCATTTCAGGAACTCTTTTCTTTTCTTCTACTCTTTTATTCCATTTCTTTCCTTCGTGTGTAGACGAACGAGAAGTGCTGATGACCAGAGTGTAATTTCTTGTCTATTCTTGATAAAATATTATCGTCCATATGGACGAAATGAACATTCGGCTTGTTTTGCAATGTACTTAATTATTCTGAATGTATTGTATTTATTTTTGTTATATTAAAAAGTTTAGTTGTTATTACCATATAACTTGTCATTACGGCAGTGTATCATGTATACACTATCGCATATATAGCCTGTTCATAACCCATATTAATACGATCGAGTTAAAATCATGAGTCTATCATGTTATAATACGTTTCTAGCGAGTAGTCGTTCGTAGGCTGTGACGTATGTAATAAATACACTCAGTATTGACTCCAGCGGGTTTTTTTCATATTCATTTAGAATTCATTATTTCAGTTTCTATACGAATTAATTTAGTCATTGGAGTGTAATATTTACTTCACAAAATCTTCACTTTTGAAACTTAATTTATTCCGTGTGAACTTTAAATTTTGACGAATATGTAAAGGATTGACCCCAAACTGAAAGTAAAAATATGAAGCCAAACTTCGCGATCTGATGTTAAATTAATTTTCTGAGAAATGAAATTAAACAAACTGCAAAACTGAGAGAAAATTCAGGAAGACTAAGTGGAAAAGTGAATCAGTATAAAAAGAAAGTCGAAATAGACACAGGGAGATAGAAGAAGCGATATTATACACCGCGAAAATGTGACTAATAAAATTTAAACCACTGACCCGGACATGAGGTCCCATCACGCATTCCTTCTCTTTCTTCTCTTGCGCTAATTTATTTTACCTCTTCTTCATCTTCAGCATTCTCTCAGTCAATAATGAAAAAGACAACAACAAGTGCAAGATACTTCAATTGACACCTAAAAAATAACGTCCGATACGTAGTAGTTTCCTTTTATGCTTTACCTTCATTTTCACTTTCTCGCCGGCCATAAAAATGAAAGAAACATAGACTTTATTAAATAAATTCTGCTATTTACAACAAGAATTCTGGATTCATTTAAATACGGACAACATTTTCTCTTTATTCTGTTCTGTTAATAAAATTCCACTTATTTTACGAATTTTTATTCTTCCAACTTCCAACCTTCAAATTTCTGATGATACTAATAAAACTTTAATTGTAGGGATTTTCGGCTATGTTTGTGAATCGGCCTTGTAAGAGATTTGGCTAACCGCCCCCTATTTCACTTTTGTATCCCGACTTACAAAAAGAAAAAATACGCGAGAACTTTTTATGTTTTATCGACAAGGACAGTTTGCAATATCTCAGGCACTAATACAGCTCACAGTATCGTTTCACCGTTCTCCCTATTTCATTGGCTTCCCCGCAAAGAACACACTGAGAAAATCTGATCTCTACATACTTAATAAACCCGCAAAGACCACGCCAAAAATCTGATAAATACATAATGATGACCATTCAGTGTCAAGAAACAAACAAATCAACCTTCCATTCACATAAAACCTCGAGTATCACTTCATAAAATTGCGACTCACCGTCTAAAGGACAAGAAAGAAAGAACAGGAAAAAAGGAAAAGAAAGACAGAGACCCACACGTTTGAATAAACCCTGTTGTTACATTATACGCTAATACATTATCAACCTCTAATGACAACGGGAAAATTTCAACACATTCGCAACTCCGAAGCTAAGTACCTCACAATACACCCTTATTATCATAGGTGAACAAAACCTTACAATTTTATGTGAAAACAAATCTGTCAACATGTTTAGGCTTTTGAATACTACATTGTGTCCGATCATTTAATATGAACATATTTTTTCAGATTATTCATCGAATCTCAAATTCCCAGGCGTTTGAATAATTTAAATTTCGAAATATACGCCGTTGCATTATCAGCCTCTGATGAGAACAGCGGAACTTCAAAGAACTCTTTTCAACATCGAAGCTACGAACTCTTTTAATGTTGGATTACTTATCCTGATACAAGCAGCTGACAACTTCAAATGTTTAAAATTGTAAAGAAATTTTTTATCTTGTCTTGAATAACACGTATTTTATCTTCTAATTATTCTTACGTTACTTTAATCTGACCTTCCATATGCAAAGAGACTGAACATACCTACTCCTTTCAAACAAGATGTTTAATGGAGAAATGAACAAAAATTATTGAAACACATTTCAACCTACCAGGAAAAAAAGTAAAACAAAACAAAAACTACTAAACGGAAAAGCGATAACAGGTACCACTAAAACTTACTGATGTTGACACCGTCAAATGGTAAGGGATGTGATGTGATACGTACGGAATTAAAACTCTCTTCTCTTCAATTTAAAAAAAAATTCAAAATTCCGGGTGATTTTTTTTTATAATCGTGCCGCCCCAAGCAATATATTTTACTGCCATTGTTGTGCAGGGGTTTATATGTGAGGAATGTTATGAGAAAGAATGAGAGGTTGCAGGGGGTGTCAGAAAGAGAGTAGGAGAAGGAAGCGAATACTGATGAGAGTGGGGTGGACGAAGAAAAAGCATGAGAGAGAGGATGTAAGTTAGTGAGACAGGAGATGACTATTGACTTTACATTCAAATTCTTAGAGATTATAGCTTCCGGGAAAGCAAGTATGCGGAAGGGAATTCCACAGACGGGAAGTGCGAGAAAAGAAGCTGGTGGATTAGAATTTGCGTTTACAATTTATTGGTTTCACAATAAAAGGGTGGGACCTAGTTGCTAATCTTGTGGCTCGAGGAAATTCATATATAGGAGGTAGCAGTGAGGTAATTTCTTCGGAGCAGAAGCCGTGAAAGTATTTATAGAATAGACACAGGGAAGCCGCACTGCGTCAGTGAGAAAGCGAGAACTAAGTGGATAGCAGGAGCACCCGACCAGATATGGCAGAAATATTCAATGCACGGGCGGATGGTAGATTTGTATATGTGCAGGATTGTTTCGGACAGGAAAACCCTCCTGGTCCTACACAGAGAACCGACTTTCTTAGCAGCGGATTTAGCTATGGATTCTATATAGTTATTCCACTTGAGGTTTGATGTGAGAGTTAACCGAGGAGACGCAGTGTTTTACTTTCAGGGAGAGAAGCCTGATCCATGTTAATGGACGGGAGGTACGATTCTATGTGGTGGTTATTAGATAGCAGCTTCGTTTTGGAAGCATAAAATGTAACGGTCCATGTCTTACCCCAGTCCACCACGGATTGGAGGTCATTTTCAAGCTCGGCAGCGAGGTTTGATTTGTCAGCCTCGGTTGATTTTTAATCGAGACGAGTGTAAACCGTAGTGTAGCCAGCATATATGCTCACTTGGGATCTTGTGACATCAGGGAGATCGTTGATATTGTTAAAGAAAAGCGTGGTACCTTGAGGGACACCCGTATTCATGTGATAGTATTGGGAGGCTTGTCCGTTCAATACTACCCTCATTGTACGGTTTGAAAGCAAGGACTGGATTAGGTCAAACAATTGTCCAGTTATACCATAGCCCTGCAGCTTGCATAGAAGACCAAGAAATGACAAGGGCAACAGTTCGGGCTTTGCCGTTTTTGTCCAGGGCCTAGTGTATATACTTAGTGATGGTCGTGAGCATATCAGCAGTAGACTTGGTGAAGCGGAAGCCATAATGTTTGTCTGAGCAGAGTGTGGGCTGTGAGGTGTTGTACCACCTCTGCGTTGATGATGGATACTAGCACTTTGACAAAGCTCGGTAGGAGGCTGCTAGGGCAATAATAGTGAAGTCAGTGTTCTCCAATGTTTTTGTATATAGGAAACACGGGGGAGAATTTCCAGCAGGCAGGAAAGCAAGAAGCAGAAAGGCAGTAGTTATAGATTTTAAAGAGAACAGAGGAGAGTTCAGGAGCACATTTGTTTAAGACAATGATGGGTAATTCGTCGCTACCGCTCGCCTTATGAATTTATTTTGGAGACCACCGAAGGAGTAATTAGTATTTCAGTCAGTTGGGCCTGGGTTCGGAGAGAGAAATCTGGTACAGATACTCCAGACAACTCCTGTGTCGAGTTAGTGGAAAATCAGCGAGCGAAGCACTCTCCTTTGTCTGTTGAAGAGGTGAGGACCTCAAATTTGTTGATTAGAGTTGGGATTGAGGGCTTACTGCCATTCAGCACGCGTTTACAGAGCTTCCAGTAGTCTTTGGAGCTAAACGTACGGGATGCTATGCGTTGCTTCATTCTGGCTGCAAACAGCAGCTTAGCTTCTTTAAGAACCTTCTGGCATTCATTGCGAGCCGAGGCAAAAAGGCGCCTGTTATGGTCTGACGCGTGCGTCCGGTAAAGCCGGCAGAAGTGATTTCGGTGGGTGATGGCAGCTGCGTAGGCAGGGGAGAACCAGGGGGATGAGTGGGATTTAAGTCTCAACTTTCTGGCAGAGATGAAAGCATCGATGCCAGCCTTAACCCAAGAGGAGACCTCAGCCGCACTGTCTTCAACAGGAAGGCTAACTACTTTATTCCAAGGGACGTCACTCAGGAAATCGCCAAATGTGTCCCAGTCGGCTCTTTGGTAGTCTGAGTTTCTTGGGTGGGGTGGAGGCGGAAGGAGATATTGACGGAAACTAATGCATGCTCAGAGTTTCCTAGAGGGCAGTGTTGTGGAGGTAAGCACAAATCTAGTAGTGAGTCGTGTCCGTTAGGGTTATTACAAAAACGCGTGGGGAACTCCACCACCTGCGTAAGGGACTGAGTGATAGAAAATTTATAGTGTGTAACCAGCAAGATCTCTGACGGAGGTATCTAGCCACTCAGCTTGATGGGCGTTAAATTTGCCAAACACAAATATATGGACAGACGGGTGGGAGGAAATTGCCTTGTCGATATTGTTGGAGATGCTGTCAAGAACACAGCAGTCGGGAGATGATGGGGAGAAGTAGAGAAAGAAGAGATAGATTACTGAGCTTAAATGTAAGAATGATGTGAAGATTCAAGAGAAATCATCCTAGCTAGAGGAAGGCGAACACTGACGTAATCCCCAATCTCATGCATGTGGACATTGGAGTCTTTTTTGAAGACGGGAAGGTAACCAGTGATAGAAAAGTCAAAAGAGGGAATTGAGTGGTTGAGATTTAAATTTTGACGAATAGGAAATGGATTGATTCCGTACTGAAAGAAATAGACAAAGCCAAATTTCGGGAATCGATCTTAAATTACTTTTCTAACCAATGAAAGGGGACGATTTGCAAAACTGAGAGAAAGTTATAAGACTATGTGGAAAAATAAATCTCTATGAAAGAAAAGAAAGTCAAATCAGACACAGAGAGATGAAAGCAGCGATACCATTCACCACAAATATGTGACAAACATCTTCAAGCCACTGACCCGGATATAAAGTCTCGTCACACAAACGTTGCCTTTCTTGTCGTGCATGTTAAATCTTTTTACCTCTTCTTCATCTTCACCATTCTTTTAGTTAACAAGGAAAATACAACAACAACAAGATACTTCAACTTCTATAAATGTTCCCTGTATTTTTTACCTTCCTTTTAGCTTTCTCGTCTGATCTAAAAAAAAAAGAAAAGAAAGCTAGACGTTATTAAACACATTCTGCTATTTACAACTATAATTCTTGATTTATTTAACTACGTACCAAATTTTCTCTTTGAAAATTTAACTCCTAAAAGTAGATATTATTCTGTACTCTTACTAAAATTCTACTTTAACATGAAAATGAAATACATTTATTCTTCCACATTTCAACCTTCTTCCACATTTCAACCTTCGGAGAATTCTGATAAACCATTAAATTGTAGATAGTTTGGCTATGTTTGACACAAGGCCAATTTAATAAACATTTGTCTATATACCTCCCTCAAGTAATGATTCCGTCGTTATCGAATTCGTAAACGCATTTGACATTTTATTTTCAGATCAACTTCTATGTTTTGTCTGTTCGTCTCGTTTATTTATTTATTTATTTTTGTATTTTTCAGAAATTGTCCTCGTACATTCGACGTAATTGTCCTTGTTGAGGCATTGTCCTGTGAATGTCGGCTTGCGGTATAGAGATGTCTTGAACCCCACCTCTGTTCGTGTTCTAGAGCTGTTTATTTTATTGAATGTTGTCTTCAGGAAATAATAAGTATAGCTTTCAGAACTCAAATGTAAGTTCTATCAATGTTAAACTACATTAACACTGCCTACATAGTAGATTGATTCGCTTGAGGTTGTCAATTCTACTAAAACGGATGAGAAACGTCGTATAGCTAAAGCCTGAATCGCCTTAAATAAATTGGTTTTAGTTTGGAATTATTTAGCTATACAAAGTTTACTATCATTTTTAGTAGAATTCATGTCACTTAGTAAATATCCAACATATTTTATAAATGAATGGTTGAAGACTATGAATTCATTTTTAGAGGCCTTGACATAATGGACAGAATTTTTTAGATGATATAGGATTACGTTGCCATTGCTAATGTGGGAAATAGGTATAGTCATTATGAGTCAAAAGTTTTGCAAGATACTGAAGTGAGAAATCTGATCCAATTAAAACCTAGATGATGATGTTTGCTGAGGGAAGTTCTCATTACATAGCCAATCATGAAAACAAAGAGAAAGGCATAAAAGTGTCACCCTGACTACTACTGCATTAGTGTCTCTGTCTGGGGATCTAAGCTAATATTTATCATCATGGCAGTTACTGTATGAGAGGTGGCATGCCATACGCTATAATTTATTTTCCATTTCCTCTTCAATGTACACAATCAAAGACTACAAAAGTCTACATATGTTAGTAGTTCTGTAGATTTTTTGCCTCGATATCCTCGTTAATTTTTCAAACATTTTGGAGTGTTCCAATGGTTGATCTATTTATTTTCAAAGACATGTAATTCTTCGGGGATGAGTCGGATTCTTCTGTAGTAATTTTTGCTGATTCTAGATCACTTATATTTAGGAAAGAAAGTATGGAGTCTTTTGTCCATGTTTCTGTAACTTCCCCATTATATGTGGTACTACATAATCAGAGTACCATAACGTTGAAATCCCGAAACTTTCACTTTTCCGGAAGCATATTAAAAAGTGTCGCTGTTTTTTTTTTCTAATGATTTTAAATGTGATTCAGTTTATTCATTTACTACGTTTTCAGGATTAATGTCAAGAGCATATTTAATGATTTTCTCAAAATTAATATCTAAAATGTTGCAATAATTTATAAAAAATAGTCTTGATATTTATTTAATCTTTCAGACTGACTATTGGCCACTAACTTGGACGTAATTTTCTGTGCTTGATCTCATTGACAGCTTTTCAAGCAATCACAGATTGTTTGTTGAAAGCAGCAGATTTTTTTCTGAATCTATTCAATTTTTTATTCATTATAAATGTTCTTTGATGTGAAAACAACATGGGTGAAGGATTTTACTGTTTTTGTCATCATAGGAAGTTATATATATATATATATATATACTAGAGAATTAATAAGTTATCAGGATACTATTTTCATGTATTACATTACGTTCACTATAAACTTCCTTTTGGAATGTCTAAAAATTATTTTCATTATCATAATTTACTATAAATGTCATTACTTGACAAACAATAGCAATCACACCGCGTGGTATTGATAAATTGAGGGTAGCCACTTAGATTTAATACGAGGTTTTTTTTATAGAAATATAAGTGTACAGAATTTTATAAATAGATAATCAATACTTGACTCTTAAGAAACGTATAATTCTTGGTCGAAATTAATTGTTATTCATTTTATTTTTTATAATTAGTTCCGGATTTTATGGTGATATTTAATGGGTTAATCTACTTAGCAAAATACATATAAATCGATGATAAACCTATCAATGAGTTGTTAAAAACATAATGGCCGATTTTAGAAACAATTTTATTTTTGATTATTTTGAGCATTTATGCATTTTTGTAAACTATCAACGTGATTATTTATTCCTCGTTGATAAAACATATTGGCTGTGATGCAACAAAATCTTTGAATGTTGAATTCACCTCTTGTTTGGATCTAAAAGTTTTACACTTTCAAATGTGCTTTAATGCGTAAAAATGATAATCAGTGAGCGAAGTAACAGCAGAATATGGAGGACGTGGTGAACTCTCGTATCCCAGGACTGTGTGTTTTTTCAACATTATTCTTGCAACATTTGACTCCACATTATCATGAAGTAGAATTAGACCACGTCATGTGGGCTTCATTTTTGCAGGCGTGGATGCATTTCAGCATATTAATTGCAGTAAAGAACATCATTAATGTTTTGATTAACTTCCAGAAATTTGTTGTGGATAACACCGAATTCAAACCATTAGACACTCACCATACTATTTTGCTGTTGCAACTTTTGCCTTGGAAATAAATATTTGAGAAACTCACCAAAATCAAGCTATTAACCTAATCGTTAACAGCTATAAAATTTATCCACTTTTCATCACAAGTGACAATTCGTTCAAAAAAGAGATCATTCATTCGACAGAGAATGCATCGAACGCACTCTAAAACGCTTGAGGTTAGGATTCTCGTAGAAAATATGAAAAACCAATTTATCGAGCCTTTTTCCTCTGTAAATGTCGTGAGACTATTTTAATGCTGAGAGAATGCGTTTGAGTTTTGCTCAACAACTGCTTGCAGTTGTTCGTTGTCATGACTGCATGACTATTCTGTAACATCTTTATTTTGAAGACTTTCATCCTCAGTACAGAATTTCTAGCACTACCATCGTACTGTATAATAACTTGTAGACCCATCTCTCTATGCACTGTTGATATTTTCAGACGTTTTGAAGGCACTGTGCTTAAGTTTGAACCAAGTTTGTGAAAATGGATTTTCAATATGCGGCCATTATTTTTTAACAACCTAGGATATTTGACTAGTTCAACATGGTGTCATGTTTAGCAATGTTATCTCGCTATAGCAATTAGAACTGAGTAGGGATTCCTCACTTGTTACTCTATATTCAAGGTCTGGTTATATATTAAGTTATGCTTTTTGGAGTGTCTATTTAATCATCATACAATATTCCTTCCAAAGTGAAAGATCTGCACATTAGTCATAATTTATATATTGAGTTAATATCAGTTCTTATGAGTAGACGTGGGTAAATTATAAGACCCTCAAGTCATTACTGCTATTATAAGAAAATATCTGTGACTTTAAAGAAGACACATAATCACAAACTTTTAAATGTTTCTATCAATTTCTCTGGTCTTACACCCATATTATGCAGACATCAGAATGTCTTATAACACAGAGGAACATTTAGAATTATTATCGATCGTATAGAAACCAAGAACGGATGATTATATTTAATATTGATTAATCAGGTGACGTTCACGCAATATATTTCTTTTCAAAAGAGACAAATATCGGGGACTTATGTAATAATTCATTGACGATAATTTCCTACAAGTCGATCCCAGTTACGGAAAGATGTGATTTTAAAGCAAATACAAATGTCATATCCAGCAAATAAGAGTCAATAGAGGATTCGTTAGGATTACCAATGGATAGGCGAGTTTGAAATTTAGGGGAAAAGTCTGCTTAACTAATTTCCCACATAGAAGCAATAATTTCTAGATACGATCGATGACGTACTGGAATTAATTCCGATATGGAAGCCTAATTGGAAATTCTAATTATAGCGGCGTCTTCGATTATTTGCGAAATTGATATTCTCTTCAGCTTCTGGTGACACAGTCAAATTGGAGGAAAAGTCACACGTTATTTCGTTTCGAGCAACTGTTATAAGCCATCATTGATATTTAAATAAGTTATGCAGTCTCCTATATTCTCTCTGTATATTTTTTGTCTGATAAAATTATATATCATTGAATTGTTTTATTAAAAAATATTTCTTTGTGTTAATCCTGCTTCTACTTTGTCCTCCGTATTCTCTTTTTTCTTTTTTGATCAGGTTCTGAAGATGACCAAGAAGGTATTTTAATATAAAAACTATAACATGATCATATTTGCAAGGGGGTTAAGTTCAATCAGATTTCAACACACTTCTTCTTTCTTCACACGCTCATTCTTCTTTATTTTGTCCCTTTTTTCACTGTTTCCATTTACTGCTAATTGTTTCTTCGTTCAATATAATCTTTAACATTTTTTCTGGCGTTAATAGCTAGAAGCACATGATTGCAAATTTCTTTAAACCAAACGCTTTCACATCCGTGTCCTCGAACAATTTAAACATACAATTGTCGAATTTTCTCAATCATTCCTTTGATTTTTCACAGCATTAATATCGCTATATTATTATTTGAAAGAATTCCTAGTATTACAGATGAACTCTACTGGATTTTTGTCCATATTCGACACATATCTTCGGGCTCAGTCAAATATCTCGATTATAATCTAATATATTGCTAATATTTAAAGAAAGTGTAATAATTATAATATAATTTACTTCCGCACGAATCTTTTCTCTTGACTCACTATCGAAAGCTAGTGACAACAAATCTAAATATTCAGAAATAATGTTTATGAAATAGTATTATATTAGCGGATACTTGCATGCTTTACCCCTAATTTTATAGCATTCTTTTTAAGATATCCTCATCAATAATATATATTGTATTTCTGTTTGTTCTGCTTTTCGTCACTTACTCTCTTAGTCCGCACATCCATAACTCTATGTTAATATTCATAAATAATGGACTATATCCGTTTTCAGAGCGGAAAAACACGAAGCAGTCATATCAGAGGCGCTACTTTGTTTCGGTAATAAAATAAAAATCTTAAGAATAAAAACAACGATATAAGTTTTAAAATTTTGTTTCAGTGAAATGCCAAAATGTAATTATTTGCTAATCTTTTCACTTTGAGGTTATTACTCACAAAAGCATTATAAATAAAATTATTTGCATGGCAGGTATATATAATAATAATAATAATAATAATAATAATAATAATAATAATAAAACCAGAAAGAGAAAACTTGTCTATTAATTGATATGGCTTGTCCAGCGGATTGTAACATAGCAACCAAAGAATTTGAAAAACTGTCAAAATATAAAGACCAGGAAATTGAAATAGAAAAAAATGTGCAAATTGAAAACAAGAGTTGTGCCAGTGATAGTAGGTGCACTTGGAATGATACAAAATGGAACAAAACAACACATTGAAAAATCCTTGAAAACCACAGCTTAAGTGATATACAAAAATTGGTTTTATTAAGTACAGCCCACACACTAAGGAGAACTTTGTCTGTGTAACGCTAGGGATGGTGGGAAAGATAGAGAAAACATGAAATGGAGCCATAACAACACGCCACGACCTGCCTTAGGTCTTCCCGCAGACTTGGTTAGTAGTGCGACCATAGCAAAAATCGAAATATGATGGAAAATGACGTAATAATAATAATAATAATAATAATAATAATAGATGGTTACTCATTTTCGAGCATAAATGATTGTTAAGAGAGCCAGAACATTTCTGATGCAGAATCCTGCTCAAACACATTTGTGTCTCGTATACACTCAAATATTCCGCCATTCATTTATAATACAACAATACTGAGCAGTCCTTAATTACAGTATCTAGAATTCAACGAGGCTAGTACGCTCAATGACTTGAGATTTCCTGATATAACAACCATAAAGTCCTTCTAAATCTTCACCTCTACACCACTTCACTTACATGATTTGCATAATAATAATAACAATAATAATAATAATAGTATCACGACTTACGAACTGTTGACAACTATTCTGACAAAAGAGACATATTGCTTTGGAAATTCACATATTAACTCTTGAGCAAAAAGGTTGTAAACGTGAATCATATGGACGTAAAGAACAATTACTTATTAATAAGTTAGTCTTAGAAAACTACTTAATTACAAAGAATAATCTTAATATTGCCTGGATAGTTTATAGTAAAACATTAGATAGTGTATCATATTTCTACATCTGAAAATCTTTAAATGCATACGAGGTATAACCCGTTGTCATTAATTTCATCAAACAATGTATGTCGATTTAGATGAAACACTTTACATCATTCATATAACTGGTATCCATAAGTCTGGTAAAATGAACATCCAGAGAGGAATATTTCATGGTGGCTCTTTGTGACATTAACTATTTTGTATCTCACTAATAACATTAACCAGCTAACCTAACAGAATATAATGAGGTGATAAAATTGCTCGAACGAAAATAAGTCATCTGTTTTCCTTGGAGAAAATACAGTTGAATGTTAGGAATGACAATGAGTTACAATGTCTTCTGCAAACTGTAAAATATTTCAGTCATTACACTGAAATGATATTCAAATTGGATAAATCTGCTAAAGCCATAATTTTACGAGGATCACTACAACAAACATCCTCTATTAGCTAAGACACTGGGGTAAGAATAACAGCTTTGGACCAAAAAGAAAATTATAAGTACTTACATTTAAATGAAGGTGAAGGAATTCACCATAAGAAAATGAAAATAGCACGTAAAGAGTATTATAAAACAGGACGTCGCTTATTAAGAACTGAATTGATTTTTCAGAACAGAATTGTGGCCAATAAGGACATTGTTATCAAAGTGGTTTAATTTAGTTTCAACATCTTGAACTGGACTCTAAATGGCATCAGAAGAATGGATTCTAAAGACAAAAAAACCTTCATTCTAAGAATAAAATGCATTATATAAAGGCTGATACAGACTGTCTATACATACCCAGTAAAGAATATGGAAAAGCTCTTATTCTGAAAGGATTGTCATACAAGACAACAACTACTGGTTTACTAATCTACATAGAAACAACGAAGAACTGGATGAGACAATTAGTCAAACAGCATAAAAACAGAAATAAAAAATATTCAATAATATGAGAAGATAGTAGATACAAAAAACATTTACATTTTTTGATACAGTAAAAAAACAAAAAATACCAAGATCAAACTGTGGCTACAAATAAAATGAAAAAAAGTCAAGGATAAAGCTCTTCAACAGATGAAACAACGCTGGCAGGACAAACCTCTGCATGGCCGATTCCCAAAAAGCGTTAATAAACTTGAAGTTGATAATGTTAATACTCATTGAACATTACGAGTATCTGTATAAATGTCTGAAAGGATTTATTCTTGCTGTGCAAGATCAAATTAATTTCACTAGGAACTTTCAGGCGAATGCGATACATAATAATGTAGATTCAGAATGCAATTTCTGTGACAAATACAATATGTCATCTTATTTACGGATATTCTGTAATTGAAATAAATGAATATAAAAATCCTTATGATAGGGTGAGGCAATATTTACACTGGCAAGTGTGCAAACGCTTTGGAAAGCATTTTAACAAATACTGGTATGAACATCATCCAGCACCGTTTACAGAAATATATGTCAACATTCTATGGACTTAACCTATCTACACAGTCACGAATATTGAAGCAAATAAGCCGAACATTGTTGTAAAAAAAAAAAAAATTCAAATTGCCTACTCAAATTGCCTGTGCAGCGGATAGTACCTTACCAACCGAATGATTTGAAAAATTATCAAAATATAAAATCTGGAAATTGAAACAGAAACAGGTAGAAATTAAAAGCAAGAATATATTTACTCATAGTAGGTCCGCTTCGAATTATAAATACTTAACAAAATATCACATTGAAAGAATCTATGGAATCTCCAGCTTAAAACATATTCAAAAATTGTCTTGATAACTACGGCGCACACACTAAGAAAAAATTTGTCCATGTAACACTGGTGACGCTATAGAAAATAGAAAAACAAATGTAATTTTGCCATAACAACACACCACTTGCAGCTATAGGTCTTTCCGTACACTTAATAGAAAGTCTGACCATAGCAAAAATTGAATTATAAGGACAATGACAACAGCAACAACAAAAATAAAAATAATAATAATTGTAATGATAACGATGTGTTTTTATGAGATTGGGAATTTTATGGCATCTGTACAAAAAAAAACAAAAAACAAGCGGTGCCAATGATTGCTTTTTAATATTTTTCTGAGCTGAATATACCAATGAAAAATCAATACATGGAATTGATAGACTAAAAAAACACGTTGAAATTGTGGCACATACTTTTACTTTGATAAACCTTGATATTCTGGTCATTTCACATCAAATTAAGTCATTTTTGAATGAACGTATGGAGATAGAAATTGGCATGTGGTGTTAAGTCACTTGGATAACTAGAAATGAAGGGATGCAACATTATTGTTATGTATCTAATCTCATAGGTGTGAAAAGGGTTTTCGAATCTTTGATTCATTTACAAATGTGCCGCCTTACGTTTCAAGATAGGAAAAATAGTTGAGCAGAGCGAATATCATTACCGGATAGAAAAGTCATAAGGTCATTAAATGAGGGAAATAACTAGTTTAGCCTTCTAAAGACCGACGAAATGAATTATAATGAAATAAAGTGTTGAAGAAGACTATTTCAACTGTGCAGAGGATCAAAATTAAATGGTGGAAATATTATCAAAGGAAATAATATTTGGGTAATAACGCTATTCTCCCACGTTTTATATTGACATAATACAGAATTAATGAATAAGAATAGAAGAATACTCAAGTTCAATATACATTAAGCTGTGAATCCAAACAAAAATCTTGGTTGTGTCCATATTCAAAGAACTAAGGGAGGTTGATTGTTAATGAATCGTGGAAAACTGTCATTGGCTTTTCTGGAGCTTGAGAAATATATTAAGATTTCTGATAAATTTCTTCTGACATTTGCCCAGGGATTGGACGGCGATTTGAAAGAGTTGAATGCTGTACCATTGACTGTAGCAAAGAAGCGGCGTAAATAAAAACAGCATGACCATGTCACAGTAAATAAACTTCATGTTCAAAAACAATTGCTTAATCCGAGATGTGGTGTACTGTTTTTTTAAGAAGAGAAACAGAATCACTTATTTTAGAAGCGTCTGAGTATACCATCAAAATAAATGCAATCAAAACGAGTAGAAAAAAATTATAAATTTTATGGTCAGGCTGATGAAACCATTAACATGAACTGAATTTACCAATTTAGAATAGAAGGACGAACTGTTTGGTTTAGTAGGAGGATATTGAGAGTAGATTCAGTGTAAAAGAGAACTGATATTCATAGATGCAGCGTTGGAAAACCACACCCACAAGATATATGGGGTTTCTCAATCTACAACTATCATGCCATTTAATTTTGAATGCACGGCCTGACTGAGATAGATAGTTAGAATAGAATGATTTCACTTATGGATGTTGCTGTTCCATGATAAAAAGTAGACACCAAAGAAACTAAAATTATTGAACATTTTTAGGGTCGGGCTAGAGAAATCAAACTAAAAGTACAACCAATTCCTGTAATAATGGCTGTGCTTGTCACATCATCTAGAAACTTGAAAAGAAAGCATTAGGATAACTGTAAATCCTCATAATTTATTATGCTAGAATTCCCCAAATAATTTTGAGTTGTTAGTATTATCGTTGACAGTAATGCCTCAATAATAAGATTATATTGATTACATCAATCTGTACGCCAAAATAATAATAATAATAATAATAATAATAATAATAATAATAATAATAATAATAATAATTATTATTATTATTATTATTATTATTATTATTATTATTATTATTATTATTATTGGAAAATCATTTCTAGCACTAATATTTGTTTAGTTTTGTTTATTACTGGCGATAATTTTTTTAATTATTTATGTCTTGATTGATGTATTTTAATATAGTTGATTATTTCTTAAACATTTATCATTCAAAGAGTTTTAGCAACATTCTCTATAATGTTATAAATCTGTCTTTCTCATATTTACCGAGTGTAACTCACTTAATTTATAGACGAAGAGGTGTTTATAAATTTGTAGGAAAATGTTATATATTTTGCTTATTCACTACTTATATTAATTCAAAAAATTCAATTTCTTCTAATATTTACCGATCAAATATATTGTTTTTAACAAAAATATGTTCTTATATATATATATATATATATATATAATTCTTATTGATTTCTATTATTATCATTGAAAATAGTAGTAATAAGTTTTTAAGTACTGATACATTTGATAACTAACAATTTACTCCAACTTGAGTGCACATGTAATTATGCTTCGTGTAGATAGCAGTCGTCAGCCCGAATGAGTAGTTAAACTAAGAGAAGAAAAACTCTGATTGTAAACTAATGCAACCTTATCCAACCATGGGAAATGACAAATCCACACTCCCTACGACCGTCCTGTGTCATGTTAGTTCTGACAACGTATTCGAGACTGTTACTTCAATGTAGGCTTGTCTAGCCAGAAAAGATTCTGGATCAACACTAACAGTTAAAGCATAAATTTTCAGACGCTATCCATGATTTATCGAGACCAACTTATACCACAAATTATGTGAACTATGCAAGTAATTATATAATAATAATAATAATAATAATAATAATAATAATAATAATAATATGCAAACACTAAGAAAAATATGTAAACAAACACTGGTATGAAAACCATCCAGCACCGGTTACAGAAATCGTAGAGGTAACCATTCTTTAGCATGGTACCATCTACACAGACAAAAAAATTGAAGCAAACACGCCGGACATTATTGTTAAAAACCAAAAAGAAAAACTTGTCTATTAATTGATATGTTTTGTCCAGTGGATTGTAACATTGCAACCAAGGAATTCGAAAAACTGTCAAAATATAAAGACCTGGAAATTGAAATGTGAAAATTGAAAAGAAGTATTATGCCAGTCATAGCGGGCGCACTTAAAATGATAAAAAATTGAACAAAAACTACATTGATAGAATCCCTGGAAACCCCAGCTTAAGAGATACACAAAAAATTTTTGGTTAAGTACACACTAAAAATCTGCGTTGTGGTGCAGTCGATATCGGCTCGGAAAGAGAAGTCGGGGAGACGAGTTCGAATTCCAGTTGAATTCATTGCATTCACTTGCAAATACCCTTGGGAAAGGTATTAATCCGTCTCTTCCTTCCAGTTATGGGTTAAATAACAGAACAGATTGGTTTCTTTCGCCTTGGCTGGCAACCAGTCTACCACTGAAAGCAATGGCAATCTACTGCGGGATAATCTTCTGCCCAGTCAGTCATGTCTCTTTCGAGACATGATCGCCCAAGCGTGATTCACATATGGCACTTAACTGACTGACACACTAAAGATAACTTTGTCTATGTAACACTACGGATATTTGCGGAGATAGAAAACATTAAATGAAGCCATAACAGCACACCCCAAACTTCTTTATGTCTTCCTGCAGATTGGGTAGGTAGGGCGATCATAGTAGAAATCGAATTATAATGTAAAATGGCATAATAATAATAATAATAATAATAATAATAATAATAATAATTTTCATAATTATAAGTTTTAATAAGTTTGATTATAATTTCTACGATATTCTTTTTTTAGAAAGAAGACTTATTTATTTATATATTTATTTTTATTTATTTATTCATTTTATTTACTTATTTAATTTATTTTGATAACCCTATTTTCTTCTAATTTAATGAAAAATAACTGAATATACAGTGAACGAACAAATTATTTTTATTTTAAATATCAAAGCACCAATAAACTTAAACGTATGTCAACTTTTTCTTTCTCATAAATATTTTTCTCCTTAATTATTTTTGTTACAAGGACTAATGATAGTTGTAACATATTTTTTTAACAAAATACTCTGATGTTTTGTTTTGTTAAGCGGCTGATACACCCAGGGTTTTTTTTAAACCAGCGTCATTCTCTTTAAATTCCAATCCCGTCTCTGTCAACTGTCGCTTGGCAACCCATTTAGGAGAAGGAAAACTCTGAACAACAACCCGCAACTCAAGGTGTTAATCGTGCCTACTGCGTTATGAGGTCACAAACCATCCCTTACAGGCTTCGGGACCTTTTTTGTAAAAAAAACCGTTACCCAACGTGCCGGGTCACTTTGGGTGGACTTTTGGACCTGTTTGTCACTCGCTGGAAAAATAGGAAAATTACAAATAGAAATAAAAAGTACATGGCTCTTCCAGTGGATAAACAGGGAGCTCGTCCTTTAGAAGGGAACATACCTGAGGTCGAAAAATCTGCCATATCCCCAGAACCAGGATAATCCTAATGATGGCCCTGGAAATTCCCCAGCTAGATCTATAATCGTGTATTTAAAGAAAGAAAAAATAAAATGGTCTTGCAAGGAGTACAAAGTCGTTATGACTGCATTTCATGAAGCGTTATTCAAATCTCAAAAAAACATCACTCACCAAACATATGATTTATGGCGAGAAAAGGTTGGACAAACAAATACAAAGTACATTGACGAAAATAAATTAGCCAATGTACGATGATACATCATGCGAAATAACCGATTGACAGAAGCTGAAATTAATGAGATAAAAAGAATTGCAACCAGAATAGACGAATCAACAAAATATGAAAGGGATCAAAAATCAGCAATAAAAAGTAGTAACATAAAAAAAGCCACAGGTCATAATGTAGAAACGGTGATACACACAAATTACTGTGAAGATAATGCTGTAAGTTTAAAAGTGCCGGAAAGGTGTGATCTGAGTCAGTTACAAGACGACAATAAAACGAGTTCAAAACACATTGAACAGAATCATTTTACGGAAAATAAGAACAGTATAAAAGAAACCAAGGAAGAAATTAAGAACCATATAAGTCAGATACGAAATATTGCAATGGAGGAACGAAAACAGCTCCCAAAATTGCAACCAAATATTATAACCCCCAAAATATTAGACTCTACAATACAGTACTCGAATTAATTTTAAATGAAGGAGACACTCACATAAATCTCAATGAAACAACATATGCATCAGCAATAGCTGCAACAAAAATTGAACATCAAATTAAATACAAGGCAGTCTCGCAGACATGAAGATCCACATTGGGAAAGAAAAATAGAAAAAGAAATCGAACAACTTAAAAATGAAGTATCAGTACTCGATAAACTGACAAGAGGAATAAATGTAAGAACTAGAAAAGGCAGAAAAATCGAAAGAAAATGCAACATTAGAAATAACAATGAAGTCCTATCAACGAAGGAAAAATACAACTGAAGGCTCAAAGAATAGGACGCTATGAGAAATGATCAAGATTATACAGACAAAACATGATTTTTCAAACCGATGCAAAGAAATGGAAGTTGTTATACAGTTCTGGGGAAAATGGGCTTGTCTTCAAGAACATAACAAAAAAGTAGATTAGATTGCACAAGAGATAAAACGAATGAAAAATAAACCAGCACAGATTTGGGCTATATTCACAGAAGATGATGTTAAATGTGCACTGAAAAAAGCCCACAATTGGACATTTCTAGGAACAGATAAGATTCCTAACTTTTGGCTATATTATTTAAGTACAACACATAAAAATCTAGCCAAAGGACTTCAAGAAATGATTAAAGACCCACTAAAATTCCTGCATGGATGACCAAATAATTACATTTCTTCTACCCAAGAATAGTGATACAAACAACCCGAAAACTACAGACCAATTACATGCCTTCCGACAGCATATAAACTATTAACATCTATTTTAGCAAAACAGACATACTTCTTCTTGGACTAAAATGGCACAATACCGCTTAAACCAAAAGGGTGCAAACGTGGCTGTTATGGAAGTAAAGGCCAATTACTTAAGGGCAGAATGATCCTGGAAAACAGTTACAATGCAAAGAAAAATCTTAGTACTACCCGAATAGATTATCGTAAGGCATTTGATAGTGTACCACATTAACAGATCTTAAAGACTTTAAATATATACAAGATATTACCCGTCATCGACAATTTCATTAAATAATGTATGTCGATATGGAAAACAACCCTTTACCTCAATCATATAAATGGAATCTATACGTCTGGTAAAATAAACATCAAAAGAGGTATATTTCAATGTGGCTCTTTGTCTCCCTTACGATTCTGCATATCATTAATTGCACTAACCAGTCAACTTAACAAGACAGACTGTAGTTATAAAATAGCCCAAAAGAAAATTAGCCATATGTTTTTTTATGGATGACTTTTAGTTGTATGCTAAGAATGATAACGAGCTGGAAGGTCTTCTGCAAACTGTAAAATGCTTCAGCGAAGACATTGGAATGAAATTCAATTTGAATAAATGTGCTAGAGCTACAGTTTCACTTGGAACGCTACAACAAACATCCTCAATTAGCTTAGACCCTGCTGTAACAATAAAAAAATTAGAGCAAGAAGAAGCTTATAAATACCTAGGTGTAAATGAGAGTGAAACAATCCACCATAAAAATGAATGAAATAGTGCGTAAAGTGTGCTATAGAAGGCTTCGACTGATATTAAAAACTGAATTGAATTCTCAGAACAGAGTTATGGCCATTAATAGCCTTGACATCCCAGTTGTCCAATATAGTTTCAACATCTTAAACTCGACTCTAAACGACATCAGTCAAATAGATTCTAAAAAAGAAAGCTTCTTTCTAAGCATAAGATGCATCAGCTAAAGGCTGTTGTAGACCGTCGATACATACCCTGTAAACAAGGTGAAAGAAGTTTAATTCAGCTGGAATTGTCATACAAGAAATAGAAACAAGAAAGGAGTGGATGATACAATTAGTCAAACAACATGAAAACAAAAAGAAAAATATATTCAATCATAAAAGGAGGCAGTAAATACGAACACGATTTACATTTATTAGATTCTGTAGAAAGGCAAAACAGAAGCGAAGAACCAAATACTGCGGCAAAAATATGAAAATGAAAGGCAAAGATAAAACAGATGAAACAACACTGGCAAGACAAACCTCTGCATGGCCAATATCCAGAACGTGCCAATAAATCCAATGTTAATAAAGTGAATACTCATCAGTGGTTACGTGCATCTGGATTAAAGTCTGAGACTGAAGGCTTTATTCTATCAGCGCAAGACCAAAGCCTTTTCACTAGGAACTTTCAGGCAAATATCATAATGTGGATCTAAAATGCAGTTTCTGTCATAAATACCAAGAAACATAGACCATTTAATCTCAGGATGTTCTGTACTTGACCCAAATGAATTTTAAAATCCTCACAGAATGTGGCAATATTTACATTAGACAATGTGCAAACACTATGGATAATCTGTAAGCAAACACTGGTATAAACATCACCCAGTTACAGAAATAGAAAATGTCAGCATTCTATGTGATTACACCATCTACTCAGACAGAAAAAATGAAGCAAATAGACCGGACATTATTGTTAAAAACAAGAAAGAAAAAACATGCCTATAAATTGATATGGCTTGTCCAGTGGATTGTAATATAGCAACCAAAAAAGTCGAAAAACTGTCAAAATATAAAGACCTGGAAATTGAAATAAAAAAATGCGGAAATTGAAAACAGGAATCATGCCAGTGATAGTGGGTGAACTTGGAATGATAAAATATGGAACAAAACAACACATTGAAAGAATCCCTGGAACCCCAGCTTAAGAGATATACAAAAAATTGTCTTATTAAGTACATCTCGCACACTAAGGAGAACTTTGTCCATATAACACTAGGGATGATAGGAGAGATATAAGAAACAAGAAATGGAGCCATAACAACACACCTCGACCTGCCTTAGTTCTTTCCAAAGACGTGGTAGGTAGTGCGACCGTAGCAGAAATCGAAATATGATGATAAATGACAACATAATAATAATAATAATAATAATAATAATAATAATAATAATAATAATAATAAATAAATAAATAAATATATGGATAAAACTTCCCATGGCCCAGAAACATCAGAGTTTTATCCAGCTGGGAAGAGTCGTGTTTTATATGGATGATGAGCTTTTTAGTTTTTTGTCGAAATTTGTTCTATAGGTGGCATCTTGTAAAAAATGTCTACATGTCAGTTAAAGATAAATTGCAACAAATACAATACAAATGCAACAAATACAATGAGTATTTTTTTACAAAAAATACTCATACCGGTTTGGTCATCACCCACGTAAGCAAGTGCCGTGTTCCTCAGAGAGCACACTCTTGCATTAAAGATGCGTCATCTGATCTCTGAAACCATATAAATACTAATATTGATATCGTTGACTTTATACCAAATCAATTAATCAAAGAAAAGTAATCATCCAGATTATAAACAAGTAAAAACATCATTTTCACTGCACTCGAAAATTCACAAAAGTACATTATCGTCAGACATACTAAATATGTAGTTATATCAGAAACTGAAATAAAACCCTATCTTGACACAAATATGCTTACTAATGTCACTAAGACTATCATAGGAAATGAAAACTCTCAAATACAGACATACAGAAGATAAAACTAAATATAAACCAAAGTGCAATCAGACATATTACAAATAAAAATAAGACAAGAGTAGGAATAGATAATATTAGAGAGGTTGAGATACAAATTAAAATAAATGAGATACAAAATAATGATCTCTGAGGAAATAAAACGGAAGAATCTCGCTGCGTCATAAACAATTACACAGATTCAGATTTTGACACAGATGGAGATTAATCAAATGACATTAACGCAGAATTATTTGAAAACAAAGTTAAAAGAACAAAACTAAATCATTCAAATAATCAGAAAAGTAACTCACACGCAAATATCAGAAAGAGAAAGGCTACCAAAATGTCATATGACCGATAACAATAAACATAATTTTCCAACAATTAACGCTGCATTACAAATATTGTTAACGGACAGATAAGGAAACAATCATCACAGAAGTAAATAATGTTATATATGCAACAACTTTGCAGATAATGAAAAACTTAATATCAAAATAAATAAAATATTAAGCAACAGACAAAAACTCACTTGACAAGATTACTGCTAGAAAATGCGAATATCAAATGTGAGTTTTTAGTATGACCAAGTCACTAGTTTGTTGCGGTCCGTTGGAGCCAGAAATAAATGCACAAAGACGGAATTGAATTAAAGAAATATATTACAAATACAGTAGTACAAACATATACCAATGAGCGATTATTAGCTACGCTTTTTTAGTTAACTGTCAAAATGATGACTTCAAAGCCAAAATGTTGTATTTTGGTCCAAAGTTCAACATTTGTTTCCAAAATATTCTTTTTTGGTCAACGGCATATTCTTCGTTGCCAAAATATTCTACTTTGGCTAACAGTACAATGTTGTCGCCAATTTTGTAAGCCTAAAAATTTACTGCGTGAGTAGTCCCCAAACGGAGGTTAGAAATAATAGTATATCAACACGTACAAGATTTGCGCGCTGCGTAAAGTACATATACTGTTAGTGGACTGCTAGTCAGTATGATCACTCTTTCTACTCTACCACAATTTCCTCCATCAGAGACCAAGTAATTAAGAGAATAGGAACATCCCATTCTTGTAAAAAATTTATATATATATATATATATATGTGTGTGTGTGTGTGTGTGTGTGTGTGTCTGTGTGTGTGTGTGTCTGTGTGTGTGTCTGTGTCTGTGTGTTCAATAGATGAATTGTCGTATAACTTAGGTAAAAGGTAAAAATTAAAATAAGAATGACATCATTTAACAGATATTCATTACTAAAATAAAACAAGAACATCTTGGAATGTAAATTTATTCGATAAAATCGATATTGGCTTCAGCCACAGCCTCCAGATGATTTCAGAAATTCTTACATATAGGCTACACGATATCCTTGTTTGAATTGGTGAATGTTGCCATAATCGTTTTTGGTTTACAAAGAGTTTCGCTGGTCTCACGCTTAGCTGCGGCAATCACCTGATAATCACGGTGAGTTTGGTGGCCAGATGAGAGGTGTGATGCGGTTTCAGAAGTTGTCTGACAGTAATGAGTGTGTACTACTGCTTGCCCTGTTATCTGATTCTTCCTGAAGTCACCCTCTTGACCCAAAGAAGCATTACTCGTTTTGAGGTTGGGAAGATGAATGGAACATCATGTCGCTGTCAGTAGTTATCACTCTAAAAACCTTAGTAATTACAATCAGAATCATCCAGCCCTCCGAATTCTCTGCATTGTCCATAGAATGTGAAAGCATTCGTAATGGAGTTCCAAGCAGAACAGCATAGCATTTCCAATTTTTGGTGCAGTGAACAGTTTCATGGTGCTTTTTATTCCCAAGTGGTGCCCAATTTAGCCAACTATAATATATCTTGAGTAAATCAGGAAAATTAACGAGCATGCACCTATTTAAATATATAAAATGGCAACAATTTGCGCATCACACCCACGCACACCCACGTTACTACACACACACACACACACACACATATATATATATATATATATATATATATATATATATATATATATATATATATATATATATATATATATATATATATTACAGGAAAGTGGAAAAACACATAGATGAAAATCCACTTTTCAAGACATTACATTTATGAAGATGCTCGATACAGAGTAGAGTTTAATAGTGTAATTTTGTTATTACAATGGTTTATAAAAGCATAATAGCACCACGCAAAATTTTTTATGATTCAGAACAATACTGTTCTTCTTTAGGTGGTATGTTAAAATAAATGGTGAAAATTATTTATTTTCAAAATATATGAATTTCATGAAAATTAGGGAGTGGTATTTGGGGAATCCCTTTAAGTGTGTCAATATTGTTTAATCAAAAATGAGAATTATGCAACCATGAACTTTTAACATTCAAGTTATGAAAGGGATCATGATGATATGGTGTCTAGATATGTCCCTTTTTAATTTTGTCTGGATAAGTGGTACCTTATATTTTTTAAATGATTAGACAATTTTTAACTGGAAACTAGATTTTAGTTTTTTTATTGAACAATACATTTTTTAGTTTTCAAAATAACCATGAATTAATCTTATATTTTAAAAATAAATAATTTTGAACATTTATTTTAATATATCAACTGAATAAGAACAGTATTGATCTGAAACATGAAAATTTTTGTGTAGTGTTGTTATGTTTTATAAAACATTGTAATAAAAACATTACAATATATATATATATATATATATATATATATATATATATATATATATATATATATATATGACTTATATCTGTAAAACTGTACGAGGCATATATTCAAAGTGCATGAGATTGACAAAAAACAGATTCAAATAAATTGTATTACCATTTGGTCTCATTTTAAGACATAAACTGAACAATATATTTATTAGTGTTTTTAGAATTTTTTGTTGATGAATTTGCAGGTGATAAATTCCATCAACATTCTACCTTTAGGCCCTCCGGTGGTCATGAAAGTCGAATTTGTTCTAATTGGCTCAATGATTTGCATGATAAAATAATTATTTTTGTACTTCAAATTAAACTCCTTCTCAAGTTGTATTTTACTAGAACTCACTTGCTTTGCTTAGAATTTCTCGTTCTTTGCTGATACCACCTCAACTAGAATCACATTTCTTGTCAATTTTTACGTGAACTATCAAATTACTGAAAATGATCAATGCAAAAATGCTTCCCTGTGACTTCCTGTTTTACAGGAAAATCCGAACTCACATATACTCATATACACACATTACACACACTCCATGTTTCTGTCTCTCACACAAACACACATAGAGATACACACACACTCAAATAATTTATTTATAAATGATGATGAATACATCTGTGATATACTATCTAATATTTTAAACGTCATTCCAAACATAAACTATTTTTCGTAGTAATGATATAACTCAATTATAGAAATATAAAAGACTTACAGTAACAAAACAATATATTACAAAACAATAAAATTTAGATAGAAACAAGGGGAAAAGTGTTGAATTACCACGTAATATAAAACATCGGATATGGTAGTAAATGTTGCTCAGTTTTCTTACATATTAAGATACTTGAAAAAACAGAAATGTATATATACAGATAGATGCAAAATATATTGTGGACGTAGTTAGTAAGGAACAATGAATTTCTAAGGAGGACCTATTAAAAATGAAACTTGTTCTTTTAAAATCAGACAAAATAATCAGTATACTATCCTGGAATATACAATGTAGACAAAAACTCTAAAACAAATTTACTTGTAAAGGCAGAATTAGAAACGAACTTTTATAGACAGATGGTATAACAGACTATGAGATGTACTGAAACAAGTAGAAATATTGCTAAAAAGCCTTGATTGCTAAGGTCCTGATATGACAAGTTATATAAAGTTGGCAGATTATTGTTAAAACAAGCTTAAATACATGTAGCACAAGGCTGAAAGTATGGGAATACATTGAAGATAAGACTGACTAATCAGTCTTAAGTGTTCTTATAAGACAAGCTTGCTAAAATTTGTACCATTCTAAACGTAGCTTAAATGTGGCACAATGCCAAAAGTATGCGGTCCAGTGAGGAAAATACACAATATTCAGTCGTAATTGTTCTAATGAGATATGCTCGCTAACTATTACACCATGTCCAGATGTAAATACATGAAAGTTGTTTTAATTTTCCAACATCAAAATTGGGTAGATAAATTTTACAAAGGCATTAGGGAACTATGTAAATTGTAGCAGAATGGGCCTGGAGTTTTTTTTTTCAAAAATGCATTGCTTGTAGTTTTACTACAGATTTTTACAACTTTATAGTGTTTCGAGCGCGGTTTGGGACAAAACAGGTGATACTACACTGGGTCAGGGTAAATCATATGCAGATTCGGTCATGCATTAAAAGATAATTGAAAGTATCAATAACGAATACTGCAAAATAAAGAAGAAAATAATAAAAATTAATTCTGCATCAGGTAATTGCTCAGATTAATAAATATTGTTAGTTACTCACGATATATCTTAAACGTAAAAGAAATAATAAGGTATAAGTGATTACACTTTTCTTTGATTCAAACGAGATTTTCCTGCATTTTAATATCATTTTAGATTGTAGAAGGTGTCATTCTCTGTCCCATCGAGCCTACAAATTTCGATGCAGCACTTTTGTCCTCTTTTAAAACAAGTTTTTTGAAAGTCTTTTATTCTACGCCCTTCAAATGCTTAGTATATGTTAAGGAGAGTTAAAAGTTAAGAAAATATATGTGTGTATGCGTGTGTGTGTGAGAGAGAAAAAGAGAGATAGATAGAGAAATGTGTGTGGGTGTGTGTGCGTGTATACTCAATAACCGATACTCAATCAAAATAATTTCAGAATCTAGTGACTAGATGGATGACTTTTCATAATCCCTCAATATAATAACATTTCACAACTGTGTTCAACAAATATTTCTTTTCAAAAGTATGTCGAAAATTTGTTACTTGTATCAGAAATCATATAGAACATTTTGTTTTCCTACATTGTAAATGTTCGCAAAAAATCTCGCGTTGAGGCAGTTGCCATCTCATCATCGAAATTGTAATTTCCTGAAGGAAATTAAGTGTCCAGCCCATATGACTCTTTCAAGGGTACGTCATCAGCAGACGAGGATAATCTTCGGTTTGAAGCTATCGTATAGAGTGTTCATGTTGCTTTAAACCCTGATATTATTTATTATCGAGTGCCTTTGTCGATATGGACACTTTCGTTCTCTCAATATAGCTCTAGGCTACTGAAGAATTGATTCACTACACATGAGTCGAAGTTAAACTCTTGGCAGAAAGAATCTACAGCAAATTTAATTTACATTTGATCTCAGAAAAAAAGAGCTCGGGGCTTAAATGCAGAAGTCAAGTCAAATAATATATCGTTGTCATTCTTTATCATATAGAAAATATCAAACTCAGTGAGTGTTAGACTTCAAAATATTGCATTTACTATTTAATTCGAAGGTAGATTGTTTGCCAGGCAATAAAACAGATTTCAGCAGAAATATATGCAAACGTAAGCTAATAATTAATGAAAAACCTAGATGAAACAATAAAAGAAATTGCTATGAAAGAAAGCAAAACGAACACTTAGACTTAGAATAAGACACTATTGCAATTTCTAGGACACGTTATCTAAAACGAAGATTTTGAGAACGTGACATTCCCAATTTACACTCAAATCAACAGAGACATGAAAAGAGAGAACAATCCACATAACGACCCTGTTTAATGGTTCGTAAAAAGATCAATTCAGAAGGATAATAAATGGACTAACCTTAAACACTCACGACATAAAAGAAGAAAATTTCGGTATATTTTTTACTGAAACGGTCTTAAGATACTGAAAATAACTCATGGAGCATTTTCTTTGTATATTCTCGAAAATTGTTTCCAGTGAAATAATCAAACGATCTCAAAGACTGTAAGTACGAGCTACAAATAAATTATTTTATATCTACATCGAATTTTGAGATGCTTAAAATAAGGGAAAATTGACTTTTAATCCTCCAATAAATGTGTAAATATTAACAATATTAAATTGGAATATATTACTTCTCCTAGAATAGTTAATAGCAAGCATGCCTCTCTAGATAGTTACTAGAGCCAGCGATCTGAGTTCAAACTTTAAGTTAGTCTATTTTGTTCACTTTCGAACAAACACCTTTGAAAAACGCATTTGTATATTTTTTTTCCTATTCATGCAAGGATTAAATTGCAGGATATATTATGTTATTAAGTTGATTGTCTTAGTGAAGAAAAGATTTCAATCAAAATCAAGCCTAAATATGGATAAGCTTTTTCAGGTTATCTTGACGTAGATTTCTGCTCCGGTTACCGTACAGATTTTGCACTCACGCCATTTCATATTTATATATATATTACTTCTTTATATTTATAATTATATATATGAATATTAATAAGAATAATAAATACCGTTGCTCTTTCCTGTGTAAATTAAACGTCATGTAAAGTTGCTTTGACGCTGTCACCGCTCACTTGCATATTGATTACATATCTCTTATATAGAAGGACAGACTGACATTCCTTCGAAAATGTTTGATCATTTATAAAATTGCTTGCTCCGGTCAACGCTTGCTCATACATTATTAATATACCTATTATTTACAAGCAGAGATTGAACAGTTCTTGGATTGAGTAAGAAGGCACTCCATGCCAAATTATGAGGTATGATTGTTTCGTTAGATGTTAGAGAATGGGTAATGCCCAGAATATCCCAATGCAGGCATGACTTAGCAAATGACAAGTAAGCGTAATTAATTTTAAAATCGCATCCATTATTAATTTCAACAAGAATAATATAGGATATAAGACCCATTTAATTGTGGCACGTAAGAAAGACAAAGAAATCATTAAAAATGAAAAGGATTTTAAAAAATGAGAAGTAATGCATTATCAACTAGGGTCGACCTTATTTACTAATAGAAAATCGCGTCCTTGCGTCGATCAGTCAACCGATAAACATAATCAAATTTTGTATTATATATTTAAGTACAGATTTTTACTCCTAGTTTTTATGCTTATAAATATTATTTCTTTTAAGCCCGATATTCTTATATGAAGGTTTTTGTTCATATACAATTATGTTATATCAAATATCTACAAAGCGCTCAAAAATTACAAAATTGTTTTTATCACAGCACTGAATATTCTACCGGTAGGTGGGGGGTGATCATCAAACATGGTGACATATAGGAATGGGAAAGTTAACATTATACTCTTGGCACGAGCTTTTCTTAATTTTTACGCGCACACCCATACACACACAGTTGGATGTGGGTGTTTTGCATGTTTGATGAGATAGAAAAGGAATATTTTGTTCTGCACTTCTTTTGTGGCGCGTCTTGTTCTTGAATTTGTTGGCAAATTTGTTGAGTTTTTGTCGATTCTAGCGTTTTTGACAATTATCAAAGCATTGTTAAAAACAAAACATCATTTTCCGGGGAAAATCACGTCACCAAATCCCGTCAACAAATCTCGTCGCATTGGCATTTCTGTTCGAAAACACTATCATTAAAGGTTTTATGTGAAACTATTGAGCTAGTTCTTGTAATTGTATGTGGCATGTCCCTTCAGGACGTAGGTTTTTGCAGCTTTCCACCTCTTCTTGTCCGTTATTACTAGCAATAAGTTTTGTCATTTTATTTCTCCCAAAGTCTGTTCTGCCATTTACTTGCTCAAAGCAATCAAGTATGTTACACGCTGCATTCCTATATCATTCTCGTAGTTGAGCAAATATTTAATTAATATTATTCTCAGCATCTTTCTGTAGAACCATATTTATGTTACTTCAAATGTCTTTTTTTATCTTTGTGAAAATCTTCCTGCATCTGCCGCCATGAATGAGGGGAGATTCTCACGTAACTGTTCAATATTTCTTTTTCTTTCTTACGAAGGGTTCTGTCTCTTTATATTCAGCTTAGCTTCAGAAATACATCCTTGGATATCACAAAACGTCTTTCAGGATCTCAGTGTCGCAGTTTCCGTTCTTTGTTAGAAACATACCTGAAAATTACATTTTTGTACTTGTTTTATTTTAGTATCGTCGAATTGTAATTTATGCTTGGGACTCATCCTTCTGCTGATGACTATGAATTATGTCTTCTTAAAATTGATTATAAGTATTTTATTTTTGCTTAACTTCACTACATTGTCTACAAGCTTTTGTAGATTTTCGTGTCATCAACACTGGATTATCTGCATGACTTATCTTGTTAAGATTTTTGCCGCTAATAATGAATACTGATACGACATCGAATTATCTCAGAATTACATCACTGTATAGGTTGAATAAACCCAGTGAGAAAAGACATATTCTTTTTTGTATACTAGCTAAACTAAGTTTCTGTCCGAAAGCAAGTGGTTTGCTGCCAGTATAAATTCTTGATTATTCTGTTTGTTATTTTTTCCAATATGTTAAATTTACTAAGAGATATTTATAAATTATTTTCTCGAACGCATTTGTGTCATCTATAAAACAACGGAACATCCCCTTCTGCATTGTATTGCTCTTTCTGATAATATTATGAACTTAAATATCGTGTTGCTTGTTCCAGTGTCCTTGATGAACCCTCAATAATCTTGTTCTGTTTCTGCTGCATGATCTGTTAATCAGAATTCGATAGATGAGCTTTGTTTTATGACTAATTGGGCAGATTTTGGGTGGAAATAGCATTCCTTTGCGCTTGTCCGTGAAAAAAGATCTGCTTATGTATTATGGTATGTCATCACGGTTGTAGATTTAATGTATCATTTTCTATAATCTCGTCTATGAGAAAATCGTCTAAGGCAGCCAGCATCCCTATTACAATTTTGTCTTTGCTGCTTTGTTTTTGTTCCCTGTGGCCACTGCTGTTTCTACTTCGGTTTTTAATATTTCCACACCGTCGATATCTACGTATATTGTTAGTTGTTATCATTTGTCTTGGAAGTATTCACCGATATATTAGCTCCATCTCTCTTGTAATTTTTCCATTTATAATATCAGCGCTTGGTCATTAAATTTTATGCTGCCTGTTGATGAATAGGTCTTTTGTCTTGTTTCTTCTCTTATTTTTTGGCATACCTCATTTATCTGTGGTCCTTATTCTTTCCATTTCTGCACATACTTTGGTGAATCATTCTTCTTTTGTCTGTCGTCATTTGTTCCTTATTTCTTAGTATTGTTTTTCGTATTCCATTCCATGTTTTCGTATGGTTTTTACCAGCTTTTCATCATGTCGAAAATCTCATTTGTCATCCATTTCTTTTTGCGTCTTCGTCCCTTTTCCTTTCGTATGATCTTGTTTTCTCATTAGCGTATAATGATGAATTATGCGATTAATATTAACGATTAAATTAAGTGCTTTCACATTGAAATGAATATACTGATATATAAGAATAAATATTTCTTTTGTCAAATATTTTTTCTTTTAAATTATATTTTGATTAATAAAGCTATAAATATATTACAACGAATATACAGATATAAATATATGTATATTTTGTATCAATTATATCTATGTATATATATATATATATATATATATATATATATGTGTGTGTGTGTGTGTGTGTGTGTGTGTGTAAGTGCGTGCCTCTGTGTGTGTGTGTCTGCGTGTGCATATTTGGGTAAGAACTTTTCTTTTATGCAGGTTTTATTCAAAACAACTAAAAAGACACTACGATTAAGGATTTTAATTTATTTTCACTGCATTCATACAAATGGTTTCATCTGGGGGCATTAAGGTAACATTAGTTGTGGATCACAGCGACTTCGTCTTATCTATAAGGAATTATCAAAGAGAATATTTGCTAGTTTGAATATGTTTTTCGATAGAAAAAAGTAAGTTCAAAATTACGAATACGGTCCTTACGGCGTGGCTGTAATCATAATTCATTTTACTGTGACTTGGTTTTTACTTTTTTATTGTCGACTTTTCCATTAAATTTTAATAGCTTTCTTCCTTCAGATGAGCTATAATGTTGGTGTTTTCTACGAGTATGTTGGGAATCGATATGATAGGTTTCCGTCTGTATATAAATGGCTTTTAACAGACTTATGATTCAAGAGATACAGAATAAATTTTCTTGATAAGCATTGTGTTGAATGTCTAATGAATTTTTTCCTGTGAGGAAAGCAGTTTTGTTAGTAGCATGCAAATTCATAAACATATTTCATCCTTTGTAGTTGTGAGCTTGCAGTTCATTTGTTATTCCTATCAATGAGGTTGGCCATGTTATAATTTTATAATAATAAACGTAATCTTCTTATGCTCGTTGATCGTAGTTGTATATTTCTTAATAATGTTTCTAAGGGAAAATTAACATGTAAATAACAAAGGATTTTTTCCGCAAAAAGTTATTTAACAACTGAAGAGAAAGTATCAAAATTCAATTGTAAGAATGGATTTGTGAATGTTTGTAAAAGCAACTTTGCAAGATGTGATTAACGAACTTAGATTTATCGAAATAAAACAAATGCAAGAATATTTATATATCTGGTAAGTATTTTAATAGAGGAGGAATCTATGAAAGCAAAATCTCAAGTTATATTGGAATAACAAATGAAGAATTCCAAAAACTATGCAATACTTTACAGAAAGTGTGTTGAACTGCTATGTAATATTACTTCTCTTATTTAGCCGGGGAATCAATATAATATTCTTACAGATGAAGAAGAAGCTTGAACCAGCAGAAATATGGTTCTACAGAAAGATGCTAAAAATACCATTGACAAAACATATGAGAAATAGAGTAGACAGATAAAACTATTATAACAAAGAGATGAAATTTCTTGGACACATAATGAAGAAAAGGGTTTTGATATTCTTATATTAACAAGGACTAATAAAGGCTTCTGCAAATGGATCACAATAACGGTGTTGATAGAAAATGGAACAAGACACCTTACGAAGAGCGAAAAGAATATGTGATTGTGGAGAACCAGAATCATCACACTATCCTCTAAGAAAGACAATCAAAAATATTTAATCCGTGTCCATTTTTATCCCTATGAAAATGGATGACTATAAGGTGCATTTTAGACACTTGATAATCTTTTATTACGTAAACAATATTTGGTGTATGCAATGAAAAATGCTTTAGCTGACAGAATTGTATTGAAGTATATTAGTATGTTTAGATATGGTGATAGCATTATTGATGAAGAACGCTCAAGCAGACCCCAACCACTCAAGATATTGATTGAGAATAACCCACTTTACAGAACGCAAGAATTGGCAGAAGCACAAAATTATCAACATCTACCACCCATGAACATTTAATTAAGCTTGGGTACTCAAATCTCTAAAGTGTTTTGGTACCACATGATATGAGTGAAAATAATCTTTTGGATTGCCTCTATAGCTGTAAAATCTAATAAAAATACACATGTTTGAGACTAACACACGCCACCCACGTCTATTGAACAGGTGTAGAGGCTCATCCCTTGTTCCCTGTTTAGGATGTGTTTTCCGACTTTCTCTTCCAATCTTTTCACCTTTTCTTTTTGTTTATTTTTTTCAATTTGAGTAGATAGACTGAACTATCGCCCGGTTCACACTCCACCCATATCTATTGAACAGCTGTAGAGTCTCATCCCTTGTTCCCAGTTTAGGATGTGTTTTCCGACTTTCTCTTTTCCAATCTTTTCACCTTTTCTTTTTGTTTATTTTTTTCAATTGGAGTAGATAGACTGAACTATCGCCCGGTTCACACTCCACCCATGTCTATTGAACAGCTGTAGAGGCTAATCCCTTGTTCCCTGTTTAGGATGTGGTTTCCGGCTTTCACTTTTCCTATCCTTTCACTCTTACGTAGCCCCTTGCACACCAGTGGCCTTACCGTCTTGCCGGGAGTGATATGATTAAAAAAAATGTGATGGGTGATGAGAAAAACATTATTTACTGCAATGTTCAGTGAAAAGATCCTAGGATTATTGAAATGAGTTAACTTTAGCCACCCTAAATATAGGTCTTCATCCTGAGAAAGCCATGTTTTATATCTAGTGGGATTAGAATTGCATCATGTACTATGAGATTCTGCCAATCAACCGGTCAATTGATTCAGAATGTACTGCTCCTAACTGGATGAATTAAAGTCAGAAATTAAAAAGAAAAAAAGAAACAACACCTAGAATTAGCAAATAGAAAAAGTGTAGTTCAAAAAGTGTTATTTCTTTTTTGCGACCCGGCAAAATTGATGAAGCTTTGCTGGTATATGTTAATTCACCCGCCATACTTAAGAGATATTCCATTTTCGGATTTTTATTCATTTATGTCCTTGAAAAATAGCCTCTATGCTCAAAACTTTAACACGTTGGATAACATAAAAATAGGACTTAATGTGTTCTTTGGTAAGAAACCACCAAAGCTATGATAAGACGAAATCTTTAAGTAGCAGAAAGACAGAGAAAGATTGTACAAAAATAATTTCCCTTAAATATTGGCATTAACTTTCTAGACAGCCAAATATATATATATATATATATATAGAGAGAGAGAGAGAGAGAGTGTGTGTGTGTGTGTGTGTGTGTGTGTGTTTGTGTCTGTGTGCATCTGTTGTGAAGGCAAAAGCAGGTTATTTTGATGAAACTGCAATATAGATAATTATTAAATATTTATAAACACATTTGATGTTCATGTTATTGTGCAGTATTAACAAAAGAACTATTCTATTTTCATTTACAATTATTCATTTGACAATAAATACTAGTATGAATCATTCTTTAAAACACTGGAGTCGCCTAATAATTATGGGCGCTAGTGTACATAAATATATATAAAAGTTTAATTAAAAAGAACGTAGTAGTTAAAATTCTTTTGTCTGCATTCTGGTATTCTTTGGGAAACTGAATATTTGAAACGATCTAGCGTGACATTATGTGTAACCGTATTGAAAATGAAGTCACACAAAACGAATGATATTTATTTATTATTATGTAATAATATTTTTATATTATTATACAAAAGAAACAACTATATTAACTAAAATATCATTCATCAATGGAAAGGATATCGTGAAGTGCATATGATATAATTAATGTGCGCACGTATTAGATTAGTATCTTCAAGAATAAATAAATTAATTAATTAATAAAATAAATCACATTAAATTTGTCCAGCTACGTTACGTATGACGTCATGTGAGACAATTTCAAATTCTCAGCTTCCCAAAGAATACCAGGATATTGGCAAATAATTCGAGCTACAACACAGACACCATATTGGTTCTTCATAATGATTGAGAAAGTTGAAAGTACGTGAACAAAAATAATAAAATATCAATTTTGGGCAGTTTATTCACAACGTCGAGTCCAATACTCAACTTATCCGAAATTTGGAAAAGTATAATAAAAATATGAACTAACATATTTTGTCGTTTTTTTTAATTCAACCTTTTTTCATGCACACTTACTGTCTAAATATACCTTATACACCCACACACATACGCATACACATATATACATAATTAATTATTATTAATTAATGTACACACATACAGTGGGTAGCAAAAGTATTTATTACATGTTTTTTTAGATTTTACATAAAAATATTGTTCAATTAATGATAGTTACTTCAAATATTTTAATGAACATTATCTTACTAAACTTAGAGAAAACTGAGAAACATTCTTTTATTTAGTTCTACTGCCAAATACAAAATTTGTTAGTGTGCAAAATAATAAACACTTATACAAATAATACGGTAAAAAGGGTATTTTAGAACTATTTTCATGTAAATTGTGACGGTTAGTACTTCACCAAACACTTCTTAACTTCAATATATGTATTAAAAAAGCACTTCACTCAATTGGCAGATAGTGATAACAGATCTGATGAACAACAGAACTTTCCGCTATCTAAACATTTTTAAATGGTTGAAACAAAAGAATTGTCAAATGATATGCAACAGATTATAACGCTGCCCGAAAATGGTAAGGGTATCAAAACATTGCCCAAGATTTAAATTTTCTTGTGTAGAGAGGGTGATTTTGTTTGAAACTGAAAAAGATGATACTACTGAAAAATATTCAAAGGAGTGGTCGTTCCCGTGATTTTAACAAGGCTAGTGAAAGACATATAGCCCGAATGTGAAGAAACAACAATTTTTGCCTCGAAGCGAAATTCAGAACGACCTGAAAAATGTCGGAATTGAAGTAAGCAAAGTTAAAATTATAGAGATCATTTAATCGTATAAGCCTTTATTCGAGATCACTAAGAAAGCCTTCACTATTTAAATGTGAATATGTGCAAAACCTTTATAATTTTTTTTTTAATTTTGAACATGATTCAGATGAAATTTGGAAGAAATTTGAACATATGAAATGAAAATAAAACTGTCTCAGAGCAGCATGTTCAAACAAATATGGAGCAAAAAAGGAACTGAAAACCACCCAGTAAACACCATCCCAACTGTCACGTAAGGAAGCGGACGTGTAATGATTTGCTATAACGGAGTAGTGAAAATAGAAGTCACCGAAAGAAGAATTAATACAGTAAAATACAAACAAATCCTATCAACCCATTCATTGAATAATGGAGCAGCTTTCGGGTATGACTAAGATATTATATTTCAGCAGGACGGCGATTCAAAGCACAGAACTAAAGCAACTTAAAATAGAATTGATTTTCGGAAATGACATAGCCAGTCAATGAATCTTAGTCCAATAAAAAATGTATGAAAAAAATTCAGAGTTCACGCAAGAGATCCAGGTATATGATGAAATCGAAGAAAATCGCTGAAAAATAATGGATGATACTGGTAAAATCTACATGAAAGAAACCAGCAGAAATCTACAACAAACAACTAAAGGCTGTAAGGCTGAACAGAAAATATGCTACTAAATAATAACAGTTCGTGGTCAATAATTTTGCTCACTGACAAATTCCAGAATTGGGATTAAAATTACGTAAAAACAATGATTCTCAATTTTTGCGTTTAGCAAATTAATGTTCATTAAAAAATTTAAATATCATTTAAATTGCATGATTTTTGTGAAATTTACAAAAAAGCAATGAGATAACTACTTTTGCTATACACTGCGTGAGTATATACACAGAAATATATATGAGCAGTATATATTTTCATGGACTATCGCGTCGATTTCGACTTATGAGTGTCTCAGTTAGACTGCCACACAAATAATTGTTTAGAGTGGTGATGGCTTGTGTAGCACCATCCACACTTTTTGGAACCGCTGATAACAAACAATCAGTGCAGAAGTTCTCTACAGATTACATGAACAGTAGACCTCAGTTATTTAACCCTTAACTGTAAGGAAAGAGACGGATTAATACCTTTCCCAAGGGTACTAGTGCGTAAGTGAGTGCAGAGTGTTCGACTAGGCTCACCGATTTCCCCTACCAAGCCGACATCCACCGCACCACATCTGTCAATAAACGCTTACAGCACCTGGTATTCCCAAGCTGTCACCCATCGAAGTACTGACCAGGCTCAACGTTGCTTAACTTTGGTGATTGAGCGGAAACCGGTGTATTCAAAGTGTGTATCCCAGATCATCAGTACGGTTAGACTCCGATTGCTTTTTTACCCAGGATTGAAACCCGACCGAAATGGCGTCAGTCGGCGACTCTACCCCTGGATATATATATATATATATATATATATATATATATATATATATATATATATATATATATTGAAATATCGCGTCTGTCTTAATTTCTTAATTTTTCTTGTATTTGCTCTATATGTATTTATATGCATATATGTTTAGAGCTCTCTTAGAGAGTTATCCTACCACTATATGTAAAGGATACTCCTTGAGATTCTTCTATGCCCACACTGCATGCTGATATATATATTTATATATATATATAAAGACTGTTAAAACGCTTAATTTGTGCTCTCTCATCTGACCAAAAATCCAAAACAAAATCAACAAGAACCGTGACCGAAATCACCAATGTTATGTACTATATAAACAAAAGTGTCAAACACTTATCTTTATGTCTACAAACCAATCCTTTTAAGTTAATGTACACTGTAAAGCTAGTTAGCCTTTAATATCATACATTTGGTTTGTATATAAATTTAAATTGTGCAGTATATTTTTAGTCGATACACGCATTTATTTTTTTTTATTTTGGTCTCTTTTTTCAGATATGAGAATAGCTATAAACTGTTTTAACTTGTTTTAATCGTTACATTTCTATATTGCGAAGTGAGAGGATCTGTCGTTGACTGGACAATCTTCAAGAGTATTCAAAAATTGTGACCATATTATTTTTGACATATAAATCTACTATGACTAGTTTAGCTGTAACCTGTTATTTTTTTTATTTATTAAGGAACAATTTATACACATATTCTTAAGTGTCTGAAAAAGCGTTGTCCAAGAATCGTTTCCGCACTAAATACTTGTTAAAACAATAAATCATATATTCTTCATGCGCATAAATCAACATGAAAAGCTACACATCTGAAAGGGCTTCGACAACAATTATTTCTTTTTGCTTCATGACACAATATGCATCAAATAAAATGCTTAGAAAGAAGGAGTTCGGCAGATGAAATATGAAAAGAAAATGTTACACGACTGAAGAAAAGTAAAAGAAATGAAATAATGCATGAAAAGAAAAAACGAAAACTGAAAGAACCCAAGATTAAAAATAAATAGAGATATATAGATGTCATTAAAACCGGAAGTGAGGTGTAGCAAATGAGAAACAAAAGGTGATAAAGGAAAAGAGAAATAAGATAAATATAAGTGATGATAATAAATAATGGAAGCAAAAAGATCAACAGTAAACAACTGCGTGGCAGTAAATTTTGCTCTGATGAATTTGAAAGAGAAAAAGAATATCAAAAAGATAATTTGAAATAAGATGACAGGGATTCACAGTTTCACACATTTTTTGAGGTAGACAAAGATTAGTCAATATTTATTTCACATAATTGCAGAACTATAGCACGAGATAAAAAATGATTGAAGAATAAATCGTGTCAAAATTAACTGATCATTTATCTTAGCTAGTCATATATTGAGGCTGAGAATATCACACACTAAATACGTAAACAACAAATAAGTTTTAGAAAAAAACAGAAAAAAGAATACCTATGAGAGAATGAGAAAATCGAAATTTCTAGACTGTATACAAAATTTGAGACTCCCAGAACAATGAAAACACAAGGGACAAAGGAAAGCAGCGCATAACATAACTAACGAGTTTGTGTAATATTTGGCAAGATTGGAATTAGGAGATATAAGAAAAGGATTACATTTTACAAAGAACAGGGACGTGTTATTATTCAAGATTACATATATAGTGATTTGACATTTTGCGAAAAATCAGTTCGATAAGTTTTCTCTTAACAAATTGACAGACACCAATTTCATAATGATCAATCTTTTTAAGAAATAATTCTAATATGATAGCTTTGCATAAGATATATATATATATAAAATAAAATAAATTTCGATGTTCAAAACTGTTGAATGATCATTTCAACATGAAATCCCTAAGAAAGATTTCACACACACACACACACACACACACACACACACACACACACACACACACACACACAGATAAATATATATATATATATATATTTCATAAGAAACACGCTGTTATTTGAACATTTTTAAAAAATATGAAATCAGTTATTTTAAATCGCCTGAAGACACTGAAAAGTATAAATCTGGTTGATTAAGAACTCTTTTCCAATTTATATATATATATATATATATATGTGTGTGTGTGTCTGTGTGTGTGCATGTGTGTATGCATGTGTGTGTGTGTGTGTGTGAGAGAGAGAGAGAGAGTATATGTGTTTATGTGTGTGTGTTTGTGTGTGTGTGGTACGACATCGTTACATAAAAAAAACTACATGACATGCAAATTCAGCATGTAATCTCCTACGATGTAATCTCTTTATGAAGCAACTCATTTCATTCTATGATAGCAGCATTCCTGAAACACCTGTTTGAAATGAAGAGCATCTGCCACATTGCAATCTTTTGGATTTCCCCGACGTTTTGAAATCTTGTTTTTTTTTTTTCCAATATAGAAAGAGACACACGGAGCAAGAGCTGAGAAATAAGTTGTTTTTCGCGCTTGATCATAAACTAACGTAGCAGCAATGGTTACAGACGGAAACCCTGAGGTGTGGTTGCACAACCACATTCTACGCACTTTCCTGCCAATTGATGCTATAAGCAACGGAAATTAGCGCGAAATACGTGATACATTTCAAAGACAATCTGTGTCAATTAACTTCGCTTTGAGTACTTTATTTCCGTTTTCAAAGCTACATTCCCTATACATTTCTTCAGACCTCATATTTCAGAAAAAAGTTAACTTTGAGAAAGTAATAGTACGGGATGAAGCCCTAACTAAAGAATACTTATCCTAAAAGCTTTGACGTAATATCCTCTGATTAATACTGATTTTAATTTTAGATTGTGTAGCCAATCGAATTTAATTACATCATTTTTGTTAATGGGTTCATGATAAACTTTAAAGTTTAATTGTTTTTACGTATTAATAAGATGTCGCTTACAAAAGAAGGAAAAGGAAAGAAATAGAAAAGAAAAGTGTATCTCTATCTTTCTTTTAATGAAAGAAGTCCTAATGAATGTATCAATGACAATATTGATAGGAAGAGAAGACCATTCATAGAATCAAGCAATTAAAAAATAGAAAAAAATGAAGAATTCTACATAGTAATCTTAATGAGATAATGATGATCTTAAGGAGTCACTGATAATAAATTTAGTCTTACGATGAAACATTCTAAAAAAAAGAAACTAATGAAATATCTATCATGTAATTTAAAGAACCAGATATTTAGATTCGTGGATATCATTTTAGAACTGCGTAAAAATATCTCTGATATGTTTTAAAATTTTGTTAAATTATTTTTTAAATTTTTCTAAAAGTTTATCAAAAAACTGATTATGTATCAGAAAATAAAGGTTGGCAGTTTTTTGATAAATTGAAATACAAATTTCGATTAATTTTAAATTTTGTTGTATTAAAATGAAATTAATTCATCTCTGTTATTTGATGACCATGTAAAAACAGTGACTAATGCTATTATGAAATTATCAAAAAGTAATCTGATTTTACCAACCAATTTCAACAGCAATACACTGGTCTATTAGTATAGCTGTTGGCAGATTATTTCCAAATAACCAGATGGATTTAAGTATGAGTCACTTAATTTTATGTTCGTTTCTTCATGGGAAAGAGAAAAATGTTACAGATGAGGAAAATAGTAAACGGAATAATGTAAATATCAGCAGACATCTTTCCCGTCTTAGTCATAAGTAGCATTTTAATCAAATTTTACTGTATGTATATTAATAAATATACGTGTATGATGTGTATATCTATATATACATCTTCATGCGCATATTTATATAGATGTATAACATTGATAAATGAGAGAAATATTACAAATATAAAGAAATCTATTCAATATAACAGATCAATATAAATTATTTCAGGATGCACCGATTTTTAATTTGTGAAAAAAGGAATCATATTCATAACTATTACTACTCGTAACCACTTAGAAAATTCTATGCAAACTGGGAACTGGCTAGGATTACGTGGCTCTCCACGATGTTGGTAATCATGTGTTGGTACTAATCAAATATTTGGAATCGTTTAGCTGTGTTCCCTTCCATTGAAGACACATATGTAGGCAATGGGGTTTAAATATGTATAATTAGAATGGAACATATTGGTAGCGATCTAACCGCATATGTTAAATTAGAGTTTCATTTCGAAATTCATTTCGAAACTTCCCGAGAATTATTCGTATCTAATAGAGCCTGTAGAACCCGGAGTAGGAAACGGCCAAAATGTTGTAACACTAACAAAAAAGATAAGGAGATTAGTCCTAATATAAATAGTGTAAACACTACCATATCGCAGCAATTATCAAATCAGTACGGACCCAACATGGTACACAAACAATTGTTTGTAAGAGATCTAACATAGATTAGCACGGATATCAAAACTAACTGATATTGCTATGCAGATGTAGACACTTTAAACCAGTTCCACCAGACTTATCAACCACGACATCAGTCATTTTTAGTAGAGCGCAAAGAATATCAGAAATATCAGAAAACTCTCTCATGATGGATAGGGTTCTACTCTACCGTTGGAAGAAATATCGATTTGTTAACATCCCGAACAAACAATGGCATACTTTAATAGTATAACACTATGCTCAGACAAATATATAATCCATGCCGACCTAGATAAACTATACAATGACAAATTTAAAATATCCAAAGCACATCAAATAAGATAACAAAGTCAAAATAACAGTAATAACACGATTCAACGCGCTTCGATAACTGGTGTCAATTTACCAGTTTGCACCTGTGTGCCTCTGAGGAACCTCTACTAAATAAGGGTCTGAATTTCGACAAGACTACCAGATGTATCTGATACCGATAAATAATAACTAGTTGATAAGTTTTCCTTGCGGGACAACAAATAATCTAAGATGGAAAGTGAGGCAAGCAATGAAAACGTTTAAGCCTTCCAAATCTTACATGACAAGAGAAGAAAACATGCCCCCGCAGTGATATTACGATCTTCAAACGATCAACTGAGAATGACAACGCTATATTGGTGATGTAAAAGTTGGATTACTACAAGAATTTGGTAAGCATAATTGTTGCTGGTAGCTATAACTAAGTGAAAAAGGATCCGTCGATAAAGTTTGTCTGATAGTCATACTGTACAAAATAAGATCTACTACACACTAAATAATTACTAACAGGTCACTCAGCATTACACCAAACTATTACATATGTATACTCCCCTAAAATCACAAAACTGATATTCTATTGAGTGTCAATTAAGATTCTAATGGCTGGATATGCTATACGCTGAGAACATTCCTTGGGGGATATAGCGAGCTACAAAAGGGGAAATAACTCCCATTCAAAAAAAAAATGGAAATACATAGTTGACACTTTCATAATAGAGTTTCCCTAGAAAGCTGTTCAAATAATGTTTGTCCATATAAATACAGTAACACCTTCAAAGTGGTTAACAATGAAAGAAGAAATCAAACGTCAGTTGACTTTTCTGTAGTAAGAACTCTCACAGTAAATGTGTTGAATGTACTAGTGAGCTACATTTTGCATGACAATATCTTAACTGTGATTCTCATTATTCATACAGCAAAAAGAAAGGTATCATCAAGGCTGTGTATAAATCATTATTGACGACCTAACCCCCCCCCCCCAAATTGGATCAGAATCCATGATTCCTTTCAAACTAAAATCTACTGTGCATACATAATGTCAGCTTTTGCATTCAGAAAGAGAAAAGTCAAGGAGAAAAACTCGGAAACATAATTTACCCACTTTCCTTATAGCAAGAGCTGATCAGAAAGGTTTCTGAAGATTGCCCATCTTAAAGCATCAGGATAATATTTAGAAGTAGCTCGATTGTATAAGGACTTCTCTGCAGATCCATGCTTAACGCATAAATGAACATGACCAACAACTATGTATTTAACTGCATTTAAGGCAAGTAACAGAAAATAAGAAGCCATCCACATTTTAAAAGTATCTGGTGGAACATCGGAAGGGCGTATTAAGGAGAGAAAAAACGAAATCAAGCATAGCTGAACCTATATGTAGGGATGGTATTCACTGAACCGTGTAGAATGAACGTCAACTTATAAATATAGACCATTTTTTAGTGTTTCATTAAGAAAATCACTGCAATGCTGCAACAGACGCACTGCAACAATATAGATTCGATTTTTCGTCTATAATACTTGCACTTTAATAAGGAATGAAATATATTTTCTTCAAAAGTATATTATTTTACGTGAGTTTCTTCAGTGTAAATATTATAAATCAAAGCAAAAAACATCATCTTAAAAATGAGTAATAAGTTATTTTTAAAAAAACATATGCTGAATATTTGCTTTGTTCACAGTTTTAAAACAAAGAAATAGGCGCAAACGTGATATTTTATAATACAAATTAATGGAAAATCATTTATTATGAACGTTGCTATGTAAAGTTAATGCCATGAATAAATTTAAGAAGTTCAATCCGATATATTTAAATATTTAAACTAGGTATAAATCAGGTTAACATGATTTAGCTTTAGATATATCAGATTCGTAAGAGTAATTTTATTCTAAGTGATTCTGTCTTCATGTACAAAAGTATATTTATGACAAATTACTTCACCATAACAATAGTTATCTATTAAATTTTAAAGTGCGAAAACTTTTCTCACCGAATGATCTCCAGATCTCCAGATCTCCTAGCTGTTGGATGGCCGAGGTGGCAGAACGATACCCAGATGATGTCTGCTAGGTATATACAGCACAATATCGGCGTAAGGGATATTAATACAAATAAGACAAACACCAGAAGAGAGTACTAAAAATAGTATCAAAGAGGTAGCGTTAAGTCGTTAGAGTTACAGAAAGCACAGTTCTATACTTATATTCAATGACACTATACATTCTGGAAATTAACAACTTCCGACCAAAGCGGATGCCACACAAGGTCAATTTAATTGTGGATTCCGGTTTCTTAAGCTTAGATAAAAATATCCCATAGAACCAGGGTCAGGCTCTTGTGTATTCAACCCACATGATAATTTATTCTTTGGTGGAGACCCATCTGGGTGCCTCTCTGCTCGGAAGCAGAGAATTAACAAAGAGAGAGCTCGAATCAGGTTTCAATGAAACTCCGAATTCTAATGCTAATTGTTATCTTTTAATCAAGCTAAGTCCACATACTATTCAGTTCTTGAGAGAGCCAGAGGGGTGTTAGCTGCTCCACAACACTTCCCCACTAAAATGCTTTGTCCCCTCGACGTGAAATTTTCATCTTTTTGGATTGATTCCGATCGTTCGCGTAGCTCTTCTTTTTCGCTTTTCTAAGCGTCTTTGTGGTATATCTGAAAACATCGCTACATTGAACATGTCATATATACCATCTATGGGTTATTCACTACGCTGAGTGATTTTTCATATTTAGTTCACGTGCCTCCTTATAATTCATCTTAAATGAATAGCATGTGGCTCACTTGCTTGTCTAAAATGCTTTCTTCCCATGACTTTCTACTGAGTTTGTAATTTTTAAAATAAACACTGTCACAAGGGTAAAAGCGTTTGCTATCGCTGTTAGTTTTGTCACTCACATTGCTTTTCGTGATTTGGTTTCAGTCTATCGAAAACTGATTCGATCTTCTTTGCAAACAGTATTTCTGCAGGAGTCATTCCTGAATTTGCGTTTGGTGTGATAAGGTAGACAGATAATAAAATCCGTAGATCCGTATTTCTTGTTTCTATTCCTTCCGCCTTTTAAAAACTTCTATAAATCCTTCTACCAAATCTGACATCAAATGAGTCACTGTATGCATTTTGCAAAAACTTGCTATTTCCCTTGATGTGAACTGCGCCCCGTTGTCTGATAATATCGTATTCATTACACTAACTCAAGGAGGCAATTCATTTAGAAATTCTATAGTGTTTCTTGGCCCCGGTAATTTGCATCTGAATACTTGCTATCTACCACAATAAATTAGCATATAACTCTTATCGGCTCTGCATGATCAATGTGTTGCCTAGACCAAGGCTTGTCTATTTTGGCCATAGTTTAGACTTTATGGGTCGTGATTTTTCGCTAACTGAAACTTCTTGCAATTTTTTACCAAGGTTTCAACGTTTTTATCCCTTCTGTTCCAATACACGAAACTTCGAATAAGCGCTTTCACAAGTGAAATGCCCGTGTGTTTCGTATGCAAACTTCGTAGCATTCTTTTTGTTAATACTGCCGGATTACCCCGCCGCGTTCACCGTACAATAGTATGTTTTTGACAGACTGAAAAAATATTTTTCTTATTTTCTTTTTTTACGAAAAACTCTTTCTTTTTGTGAGTTATAAACTTGTCATACTTTGCTTTAGTTCTAATCTCATCAATTGTAACAGGTAATTCTCTCACAGTGTCATACATAAAGTTTATTATTTTTTACTCGCAAACAAATGAAACTAATATTGTTTTTTTCCAGTATTTCGGTCATTCTAGAAATCAATCTCGATAAACCTTCTGTATGCGTTATATTTTTAAGGTAAATACTTTATTTTAAAGGAAAAGTTAAGTAAGATAGTCACCTATTGCAGATTGTTTGCAGTGTGCTTTGAAATACCTTTCTTCGAGCCGAACATAGCAACTGATGGTAATCAGTTTAAAAAATCATTCTGCCTTAATTAAACTTGTGGAATATTTTGAAGCAAAAACCATTGTTAAACCTTCTTTTTCTATTTAGAAACACTTATGTTCCAGTCGCAGCAGCGTATTTGAAACCTGATAAACAAATTTTAGATTTCCGTCATTTTGTTTATGAAGCAATACGACTTCGCAGAGTTGCTAGCGTCACTTGCTACGTATGTTTCCTTACTCCAGTCGAAATTCATTAATGATAGATCAGACATTAAAGCAGTTTTCAATTTTTTAAGTTATTTTAGCATTCTTTAGGTCATACCAACTTTACATCTTTTTTCAACAATTTCTGTAGAGTTTCTATGAGTTCATTCATGTTAGTAATGTAGTTACTGTAGTAGTTCGCTCATCCTTAGATTACGTGTAATGATGCAATATTTGTAGATGTCGGTAGGTTTTTAGCACTAGTTCTGGAAGAATCTGGTCTTCTACTTTGTTATCAATGATTTGAATTAAATAATTAATTTTTGGTCGAAAAAAATTACACTTCTTAATATTGAGATTAAAACAGTAATTTGTTATACTTTTAAGCTCATAATCCACGTGTTTTGCTTGTTTATTAAGGTCTTTGCTTTTAATTAACATTTCGTAATGATATGCTAGCGTAATCCAAACCACTTAGCATCGTGTCCATTGCTTGTTGAAAAATTGCCGATGCTAATTTTACTCCGAACGATAATTTCTTAAATTGTCTGTATTTATATTTATTGTGCTTGCACACACCTCGTCTATCGGAATTCGTAGACATGCTTCTGATACGTTTAATCTATAAATCATTTTTCCTCCATTCAACTTTGCAATATATCTTTAACTGAGGGTAAAGGGTAATTATGCTGTTTCAGGCAATCATTTAATCCTGCAGAGTAATCGGCGCAGAAACTGATTTTATAAATTTTTTTCTTACGTATACTGTTCGCCTCGCCTATTGATTGTAATTTGTTTTTCAATAATGCCTAATTTTTCTAACCGTTCCAACCCTTTGTCTATGTATTCTACTACGGCGAATGATACTCCTTTTTTTTCTACTTGTTCAGATGCCATTGGCCACATGAATTCCGTCTTCCAGTTTCACCGAAATGACGTGCCTGATTACAATAGGCCCCTCTTCGTCTCTGCCTTCAAAAGACTGGTGTTACATGTTCTTTAACTCAGTCTTTGTTTTAAATTAGAACAAAATCCCAGGCCTTCAGAAAAAATATGTGGGTATCTTGATTTTAAATGTTGTTTGAAATTTTCTGTATCATTAAATGATCTAACAACATTGTTGCAAAAATATATTCATAAGAATATTGAATAAGTTAAATTTTTCTATCCAATCAGTACCGAAGTGATTCTGCTTTTGTTGCATGTCATAGGCTATTAATATTCTCTCCTTTCTAGCAAAACCAAAGTTTAAATGAATTTTAACAAAAAATTCAAATTTTTTACCTGATATACATTTGGCATTTTTTTTTAGATCTGCGTAATGCCGGCTTACAAATTTTATTCCAAATATCCGTATGAATAATTGTCGCGTCTGTGACTGCGCCAATTTGTACTTTTACATTTGTGTCATTCAATTGGGCTTTTATGATTTTAATTTTCCTGCGACTTTTTCACTCATGGTTTAACGAACCATATTTTTTGTTTTTCTTTCGATTTATCTTTTCCAAAAAGAACCTTTGACCCTTATAATCACAATTATCTTCAAATGGACAATCCTTATATAACTGTTACTTACTCTGTTCACACTCCCTTTTCACTATATTTCCGTCCGTTGTCTAATAATCATCATCGTTTTTTATAAATTTACGCAACGCCATCGCGTATTGAATAAAGAACTACATTCTCCAGAATATTATATAATAAATTGATAGTTTATTTAGACGTAATTTCTCTAGAATGTTTTGGTAGAATAAAATTTCTGTATTTTTCGTGTTCCGAATAACTAAACTTCCTTAATAGTAAGCAAATTTTCTTATCGTCTGTTTAGTTCTAGAAGTCTTTAACAGATGTCTCCTCAAACCTACAATAATAAGCATCAAATGTAACCTCCTCTTCAGCGTCATATATCAAATTTCCAATTAATTTAAACTCAGCATCCTAAGAAAATGTATCTGGTTTATATCGGCTTGTTTATCTTTTTGAGAAAATTTTCAACAGTATAGCAATTTGTTTTTCTTGCTGTTTTCCAGCTAATGCTTCTTGCCGTCTTTCTGCAAATTCTTGTTGTTTAATTCAAGGATGCGTTTCTGGAATTCCTCTAATTTTACATTTGCGGTTGTTTGTTGATTATTTTGTAATTATTGTTTTCGGGTAACACTGATGTTCGAGGTATCGATGACAAAGCTGTTTTTGTATATTTGCCTGTTTAAAATCTAGGAAGCCAAATCTGTTTTATATAGATTTTGTTTCTTGATATTTTCGTCGTCAGTCCATTGTTTCTGCCAAAAGTTATTTTTCGGACATACTGATTTCGCCAGTTGAAAAAAAAACAACAAATATTTGTCCACCATTATTATAATAAATGGTAACTTTTTCATTTTCAATCTGTTGTATCAGATTGTATTTTTCGAATGTTAGTTGCCAAACTGTAATACTGCTGAGGTTGCAGGACGATACCGGAAGTGTTTATGAGTATTTACAGCACAATACCCGTGTAGAGATATAAATACAAATAAGACAAACATGAGAAAACAGAACAGGAAATAGTGTCAGAGAGGTGGGATTAAGTTGTTAGAGTGGCAGACAAAACTGTCCGATATTAATCGTCAGTGACACTGGGAATTCAAGGATTTACTACCTTCCCACTAAGGCAGATGCGACACAAGGTCAATTAAATTGGGGATTCTAAGCCCTTAAGCTCAGCCAAAAATATCCTGTAGACACAGCTTAAAGCTGGTTCTGGATTTTGACTATTCACTAGAAACGAGATTATAATCTTTAGCGGTCCCTTCCAATTGGAAACAGAGAGTTGTCAAAGAGAGAGTTCCGATCACGTGTCAATGACACTTTGAACTCTAATGCTGAATGCTGTTAGTCTTTACTTTTGTATCTTCTGTCCACAGACGATCCGCTTATTTAGAGCGTCAGAGAGGTGTTAGCTTTTTTCAGGCCATTCTTACATATGTCGCCGTACTTCTCTACTAAAATCAGTTATCTTCCTTATCCTTACCATGATATGCATTTGAACAGATTTTTCAGTCTTCCTGTTGAAGACAGGAACTTTGAGGTCTCCACCTGCGTAAAATTTAGCATCGATGCTTTCATTCCATCCCGAGAATTCTGGATTAAATTATATTAGTCTCCTTTTTTTCTGCTTGCTCAGATGCGATTGCCCACATGAATTCCGTCTTCCAGTTTCACTGATTACAATAGGCCCCTCTTTGTCTCTGCCTTTAATGGATGCCAGCGTGTTCTAAATGATGCTAAGCTGTTGGTTGACGATGAAATGAACCATCAAACCTCGATCCATTTTCGATTCAACAATTTCAGGTTCTTGCTTCCACACCATAAATGGTCGATTGCTTTGCAAGTAAGTTCTCTTCCAAATCTACACTTGAATCGTCCGGTGTACCTACACTAGATTTCCCATCTAGGAATGAGGCTTAACACAGTGATGTATATATAATCCCATCCTTGGTGTCTAATATAATTTCTAAGGTTGACTCCCTCAAGGTAAATGGAGGTGATGGTATTTTAGTCATTGCCCTGAAAATGTGCCTCTGAACACTCTTCTATCCCCTCCAAACTACTCTACATCTACTGTCAAGATGCTTCCAATGTTCCTACTTGCTGGAAGGTCTCCTCTATAGTTTCTTTTTAAAAAAAAATATCAGCAGCTCTCTGATCCTTCTAATTATCACCTATTAAACACTTATCGCTCTTTGGCAAAGTGTTTGCAGCTATATTCATTGCTTAAATAGTTCATCAAATCACAACCTTACTGTCTGACAAGCATTATGGCTTTCTCTTCACCATGTCTACTACTAACGTGCTAACAGCCCGCCCTGAATATATATATATATCAGGTTCTTCATAAGAACGGTGACGCTAGAGCTATTGCTATTGCACAAGCTACAGTGGGGAAAATAAGTGTTTTGTCTTCTGTTGATTTTCCTCATTAGTGATCTGATCAGCCTTGTCTTTCTCCTGCTTTTTATAGGTGCCTCACATCATTAACACCCCGGAGGGGGCGTGGTGTAGCCCAAACGTCTAAATTTTAATTATCCTCCGAAATACGTTTTATCGTGGTCGATTTCGCACTTGGGATTTTTTTCATTTCAAATCTTTTGCCAACAAGTGAAAAGAATATGACAAACCCTTGATTTGAGATGTTTTATCGTATTTGGGTAGACGAAAACATTTAATTACTATTTTCTACTTTTTTTTTCTTTTGGAAACATGTCTGCTTTCAAACGTTAATTCTTAATAGTCGAACGAATTTCGTGACAGCGATCGCTATTGTATTTAAAATTAATCCTAGCCGTTTACTCGTTTTCGATGTTCCAAAAATATTATCTATGCCAACAGCTTGTTTTTAATGATCGTAAAAATATTTATCCATTTCTTTTAGGAGGTCTTTTAGAATATACCTTCACTTAACTCAGTAAGATGGTACACTTGTTTTACATTTCTAGCAGACAAAAAATCAATTACTATTTTTTCCTTTGTTCTTGTCATCAGTATGTTTCTGGTCTATCAAAAATTCGTGTTTTTCGCCTTCTTTTTCAGTTTAATGGAGCCTTTTTATTATTGTCCAAGTGTCAGAAAATTGTACAATTAATTGTTCTGCTATGCTTTTATTTTATTTAAGCAATTTTTACGTGGGTAGGTAATTAACAGATTAAAATATATATAACATTTCATACAACCATGTTGAGATTGATAGAACCAAAGTATACATAAATATTAATAAGAATACAGTAATTAAAAGTATACCAAAATAAAGATGATCAATTCTTCTGGTCAAATTATGTTCTCAATATGTAGTAGTTTTCAATTAGGTAGAGCCAACTAAAGCAGTGAACTATTGTAAAAAATCAAAATTTCGAGTATTCGATTTCGGTGAAACGACGACATTTGAGATAGGTCTCCAGTTCTGGACGATGAATATATTATAACATTGTCTTTAGTCAACTACGTCGCATGTCGTTTGCACAAAATAAACTTACCTTTCAAACAGAGCGAAACCCATGTGGCGAGCTGTCGAAAATATACCAAATCATCTATTATTTATGGTGCATAGTACTTTCTGGAAATCCAGTTCACCATGCTGTTTGGAGTAAATGATAGACTTAATGAGGTGCTTGCATTTCAAAATAGGCGAGCAATTGGTTTTGTACACGACCATTAAAGCTTCAGAGTGTAGCATCATAATAATTAAATGATATTTGAATTCTAAATGCCGACATTTAAATAACTGTTACCTGTTTGAAGCGTGAACGTCAAATACGTCGTATTTACGTATATATTTTTTCTTAGATTTTGAATTTCATGCACTCAGATTCAGCGAAAATGTATTTGTCCAGCGATGACCTATTGCAAAGAATATAGCAACATATAATATCATTTAATTGTTAAGTAGCGTTGTCAAAGTGTGTTATGATTACTCACTGGCGGCCAAGTTGCAAAAAATGAAGCGATACAATAAAAAAATATCAACATAGCTGAATTAGTTTGGTTGAATTAACTTGTAAGGCAAGACTTAAAAGCTGATATGATTTTAGAATAGAAGAAAGACAAGGAATTAGGAGTCTCGAATACACACACACACACACACACACACACACACACACACACATATATATATATATATATATATAAAATTAACCTAGTGAGTAAACAAACCTACAAGGTTTCACCTAAACGGATCTTCAGAGAAGGTTTACTTTGACAGACTTGGCAGATTTCTTACAGAGACAGACATAAATGGTTTTGTCATCTGTATAGATGTCAACTTGGGAATTGATTATCTGAAGACAATCAGTGAAGATAAGATAAAGCGTATAAGCTAAGATAGAGACTTGAGAGAGACCAGCGTATTTATGAAATAATCTGGAAGCGTGCCATCAGCATTCATTTCAGGATTTGAAAGGAACGATTAACAATAGGAAAATAGCTTTGTCTATATTGCCATAAATACTCTCTACAATGCTGCAGTCAGGAGAAAAAGAGAAGCGGTAAAGAGAAAAGTTAACGTACTGAGTTTAGCAGAGAGAGACGTGAAACAAATATAGCTTTGAACTCAAGAGATCTTACTAGCCAGCAGAAGTTGTTTGCTGATATAAACATCCAGGCCATGCATGTGAACATTGGAGTCCTTCCTAAAGAGTGGAAGGTATCCAGACATCTGGAAATCGGTGGAGGGGATTGTAGGTTTGAGTTTAGTTTCTCTGAGAGCTAGGATGACTGGGAAGCTTTCCTAGATGGAAGATTCCACACTGCAAAAGTTGATACAGTTTCCACGAAGGTTAGAGAAATTTTGAGGGGGTTTAGTTGATTTTTGTCTAGTTCGCTTAGTCATTGATTAATTGTTGTAATATTGTAGAATAATTTCATTAAGTAGGGGTCAGCAACATATGATTGTTAAATCTTATCTTCCACATGTAAGAAGTGTTTCGAAAGAAAAATTTCACATCGTTATCTTCCAAATGATTTCGAGCTATATAAACAATACTTTTGGATATATATTGCCCCTATTTTTTTGGCAGTTGCAATTACTTTTGAAGGATCATTGTTGTTAGTATGAGGGTGACTGATGCTATTTAGGTGAGCTAAACATTTATTTGATATCATGGAATTATAATTTAAACTATATTTATCTATGTTCTGAACGCAACTATAACTGACATTAACATTGATTTGTTGATTTTATTAGTGTGGGTGAATAGTAAAAATGTTGGTTAAATACGTTTAGGAAGAATCTATCACTTTTTGTTTGAACATTACGACTGAAGTGTTGGTTAAAACAAATAAAGTTACGTTTTAGTGATTTCTGTCTACCTTGTTTTTAACGGAGTATTCTAAACAAGTGTTCTATTTACTTTTATATGCATTCAATTTTAAAATTGTCAAAATTTTTCTTAGTGATAGAGTTGGTATTTGAGTGGATTTGTTGGTGATTCTCTGGGAGTGATTTGATTGCCTATTGATGTATGTCTGGCTATGTGAGTCCTTATGGTACTGTTTTTAGAGATCATTGCTCAGGTCGAAGGTAACATCTAAAAAGACGACTTTACTATTAGGGATGGTGGAAATATTAAGATCATGGTTTTTGAAAAATTTCATTAAATTATAGTCATGCCATCGACGTAGGACAATATGTATATTCATTAATATATATATATATATATATATATATATATATATATATCCGCAGACAGTTCTGGTTCGCTGTATCACAGATCATCAGTACGGTTAGACATCCGATTACTTTTAACCTAAGACTGAAACACGACCGAATGGGCGTAAGTCGGTGATTCTACCTCTAATGTTTTGGGCGCTCGGTAGAAGGAGGCAGACATTTTAGCATATGATGTATCATACGCCAATAGCCAGGGTGCTCTAATTCATTACTGAATAAGCAATGCGTAGATGCTAGAGTACCTCATGTTTTTTCAAAGTCTACCATTCTTCCAGAGTGCGCAGTCAGGATGTGAGAGCGTAAATAGTCATCCGCAGACAGATCTGTTTTGCTGTATCACAGCTAATCAGTACGATTGGACATCCGATTGCTTTTAACACAGAACCACGACCGAATGGCCGTCAGTCGGCGATTGTACCTCTGAGCTATGGGTGCTCGGTAGAAGGAGGCAAGCTTTTTAGCGTATGATGTATCATACGCCAATAGCCAGAGTGCTCTAATTCATTACTGAATGAGCGATGCGTAGATGCTAGAGTAGTTACTGTTTATTCGAAGTCTACCATTCATCCAGAGTGCTCAATCAGGGTGTGAGAACGTAAATAGTCATACATATATATATAATATTTTTCACGCTACACTAAGCAAAAGAGAAATCTAAGGCTGCTTGCTAGTCGAGCTATTTTATCTAAATTTAAGGCTACGAGTCGTGGCATCGACAGTATGTATATTTATTAAAACATATATATAAAATAGTGGTGACAGTCTGTTTCATGCTTGAATGCAATTTGAATGATTTCAAGACTGAGTACAAACTTGAACCATATATATATATACATCTTTGACCATGGCTAGGTCTCCATGATTTGTGCTTGTTTCTTTAAATATGACGAAAAAAGTATATCTTCTGAATTCTTATTTTTCATTTGTCCGCACATTAAAAGACATAAATAAGCCCAACCAGTTCTCTATAAACATAAGAAAGACCTTCGGAGTCAACAAACGATAATGAGAAAATCTTGCAGGAAAATATTTTTAAGCTATTACAAGTACTTCTTATAAAATTATAACAGCACAATTTACAGACGAGAACAGATTGTCTAACGCGCCTACAGAAACTTTCGAAGAATGAATACAATAAAATAATAAAACATTTCAATAAACCACTTTACCACATAAATTCGAGCCCCTTTCTAAATGATAAAATATTTAAGCCGAAAACATAGACGAAAACCAACACAACTGACAGTTTCAACACAAAAATTAATAGCCCAAAAAGTAGATTCAAACATGGGAAAAGAAAAATAATAGATTAAAAATAAATACATTATCTGTTATATTTATTAAATACCCGCCACAGGATGCAATATGTGAAAAGTGACAATTTTTATGTTTTCTATTTCGCAGATGATCGTTGTTTTTTTTTTTTGTTTGTTTTTTGTTTTAATTTGGTGACTGCTCAGTTGGGAAAAACGTCTGTTAGATACATAGAACACTATAATATGATTCAGTTTAGAACCAGCATACTGCAGCGGTTCGATTTTGCACCGGATTCCCCAATAGGGAGATTACTGAGTGTTTGAGTGTTACTCTGGGGAAAATGAAGATGAGTCGAAAAGACCTGGTTAATATATACTGAACATCATGGAGTTTGAAACTTTCACTAGTGTTGGTGTCGTTATACTTCTATTTATCTAACAAGAAGGCTTTAGACACAACAGAGAGTCGTATATCGGGTGGTTTGAAGGGTAGCGATGCTCTGGTTCCTGAGGGTGCATGCTGGAAGACGCTCTGTCTGGGAACAAATCTCTCTACTATGCTGTGCAAGCAGGGGGACCTCGTCATAGCTCTCAGACAAATTTCGGCGATCACATCATATCTTAAAAGTGTCTGCCTAATTTCCCTGCCTGAAACACCTTTGATCAATGTTTGTTGGATGCATTTGAGCAGGATACCAACAAAATACCTTGTAACACTAAGAGATGAACCGAAAGCTAGGATTATGGCTGCATTCCTTAACTGAAATAAGAAGACTGTTCAGAAGAGATGCAGGAGATTCCGAAGACGTTTGGAGTATATTATTGAATAAATTTGCGCTTTCGTATTTCAACATTTTTTGTGTAATGTTGGTAAATATATCTGTTAAAATGAGATGTCAGTGTTATTTTCTATTTTCATTCTTTGAAACCTGTACATCCACCTTTGCAAACATAAATAATTCCGTGAAACATATTTCACTATACTTTGTAGACAGTCTATTATCACAATATAGCTTATTTTGCTGGTGTCCACACCATGAATTTTTCAATCATTCAGTCTCTTACGCAAGTGGGGGATTTCTCCACGCGTTTCTCCAATAACTCTAATGGAAGGGACTCACTGCTAGACCTGTGCTTCACTTCCACCCCAGACTTTTGCAAAGCCAAGCAGCTCTACCCTCTCGGTAACTCTGATCATGCGGTTGTTTCCATTAACACCTCACTCCACTCCCACTCCACCCAAGAAACTCAGACCAGCAGAATATCCTACTGCTACCAAAGAGGAAACTGGGACTCGTTCCGCGACTTCCTGTTTGACGTCTCTTGTAACAATGTTTTTAGTCTCCCTGTAGAAGACTGCGCATCCGAGGTCGTCTCTTGGTTTAAGGCTTTCATCGATGCTTTCATTCCAGCCAAGAAATTTCAGCTTAAACCCCATTCGTCTCCCTGATTCTCGCACGCCATTGCCCACCGGAATCAATTCTTCCGGCTTTATAAAAGCCACGCGTCGAACCGTAACAGACGTCTATTTTGCCTTAGCACGCAATAAATGCAAAAAGATACTTAACGATGCTAAGATGTTGTTTGCTGCCAGAATGAAGCAGCGCATAGCATCCCGTAACTTCGGCACCAAGGACTACTAACTACTTTGTAAAAGTGTGCTTAACAGCAGTAAAACCTCAATACCCACTCTAATCAATGAATTTGAGGTCCTTACCACTTCATCGGACAAGGCTGAATACTTTGATCGCAGGTTCTCCACCAACTCGTGACTAGATTCGTCTGGAGTATCTACATCCGACTTCCCACCTAGAACTGATGCCTAAATGAATGACCTCCTCATTATCCTCTCACTGGTCTCTAAGATAATCTCAAAGCTCGACCTTCATAAAGCGACCGAAGGAGACGGAATCCCAATCATTAGTTTGAAGAAATGTGGACCTGAACTCTCCTCTGTCCTCTCTAAGCTCTACAACTACTGCCTATCTGATTCATGCTTTCCTGCCTGTTGGAATTCTTCCTCTGTATTTCCTATATTTAAAAATTCTGGAGAACCCTCAGGCACCGCTAACTACCCCCCTATCAGTCTCCTACCGATCTTTGGCAAAGTGTTGGAAGCCATTATCAAAGCCGAGCTGAATCAGCATCTCAGAGCCCACAGGCTCTTCTCAGACAAACAGTATCGTTTCCGCCTCACCAGTTCTACTGCTGATATGCTAACGAACATCACTGTGTATATATGCCAGGCTCCTGACAAGATGGCGAAGCTCGAACCATTGGCCTGGATATTTCCAAAGCGTTTAACAGAATCTGGCATGCTGGCCTTCTTCACGAGCTGCGGAGCTATGGTATAACGGCACAATTGTTAGACCTAATTCAGTCAGTCCTCTATAATCGCACAATGAATGTAATATTAAACGGACATGCCTCTCAAAGATACCATACAAACGCGGGTGTCCCTCGAGGCTCTATTCTGAATCCTACACACTTTCTGATCTATATTACCGATCTCTCCGACATAATCAGATCCCAAGTAGGCATGTACGCCGACGACACCACCGTTTACTCTCGCCTCGACCTAAAGTCTGCGGAGGTTGACAAAGCGAACCTCTCTACTGAGCTCGAGAAGGACCTCCAATCCGTGGTGGACTCGTAACATGTAATGCTTCCAAAACGAAGTTGCCATCTATTAACCATTTTAGACAATCGCTCCTACCCTTCATTAGCATGGAACAGGCTGGCCTCCCTCAGATTAAAATATTATGCCTCCTTTGTTTCACACTCTCAGCGGACCTCAAGTGGAATGACTATATCGAATCCATTGCTAAATCCGCTGCTAAGAAGGTCGGTTCACTGTGCAGGGCCAGGATGTGTTTCCTGTCTGAATCTATCCTTTACTCTTTACTCTTTTCTAACACTGCTTATTTCTAATAAAATTCGTTCATACTCCCGGGAAATCTTTCGCATATTATAATTGATAGATATAAGAAATGAGCTGTCTTTGACAGATGATGTTATTGTTCATTTCTTGTTGATGCCAAGTACTTTCAATCTACTTGCGAGATCATCTTCATTAGTTGTAACAAAAAATAACCGCAAAACTGCGCTGCTAAAAATTACTGTAAAAGAAGAAAAATACATTCTTTATTATCAACCTATCTAAAAAAAAAATGATACCCTAGTTATATTAACGTAAATTTCAATCACCCAACCACTATTATAAATCGAATAACCAGCATTTTTAACATTAGAAGTAATCGCTCACTTTCCAATCTCAAAATATTCAAGGAAAATAAAAAATGATATAATAAAGCCCCCACAAGATACGGTTTCAAGAAATAGATTATTATATGAAAAACCAGTTGTCAATTCTGAGCCATGTACTGCGAGAAAAAGACGTAGAAAAAAGAAAATATGGTTTAAACACCTTACCACAGAAATTAAGAAATCATTTCTAAAAAATAAGCAAGCATTTCCAAAGTAAAATCTACACAAAATCTTTAAAAGAACTAAACTTAATATTAGTTATTCCTGCACACACAATATGCACATAATCATACCTAATAAAAATTATAATGAATTAATGAATAGGGCTGACCGGAGGTTATTCTATAATATGAAAAAAAAGGTTAACCATATAACTTATTCATATTATAGAAAAAACTTTCCGTTTTTTATCTATGAAATTTAATTAATTGGGAAATCAATTAAAAATAAATCTACGGTGGCATTGATATTTAATCTATCATTTTAATATTCTTCTTCTTCTATGCGCCTTATCCTTTCAGGACATAGGCGAGCATGGCGTTCCATGTCTCCCTGTCCCTGGTGGCTCTTAGCATGCTTTCTCTTGTTACACAATCAATCCACGTTCTGCCATCTACCCGCTCAGGACAGTCAAGTACGTTAAACGCTGTTTCCTCCTGTCTCTCCTTCCCTCTCTCTCGCTTTTAGTATGAGATTCTGTAAGCCATTCTTCCTCATTGCATGTCCAAGGAACTTTAGTTGTGCCTTCTTGATGCTCAGTACTAATTTTCTTTACATTTCCATCCTTTTCAAAACCTCATAATTTCTCACATGCTCGATCCATGATGTGTGCAGCATACTTCTGTAGAACCACATTTCAGTTGCTTCAAGTTTTTCCTTCATCTTCGATGATATTGTCCAGCATTCACTACTATATTGAAGAACTGACATCACATAGCAATCCAATTCTCTTATTTGTTTCTAATGATTTTTTTTCTATTTTGAATACTCTTCTCAGCTTCTGTAATGCGTCCTTCGCTATGCCAATTCGGCTTCTCATTTTCCGTCTTACATTAGAACACTTCCCAGGTATTAACAATTTTGTAACTGCTGGATTTTATTTTTACCCACCTGTATTTTTGGCATTTTGGGCAGCTCTTTTTTGCTGTTGACCACGCATTTGGTTTTCTTGCAATTTTTTTGTAGTAATTAATTATCATTCTTTTCAAATGATTGTTTGGTGTATTTTTCACTCTTTTGCTCCTGGCTTCTTAAGTAGTATGTAAATCGACTTGCTTAACTCGACCGATATTACACAACTGTTAAAATTTCATTGATTATTCCTGTAATTTTCTTAACGCCAAATTCTTCCAGAGTTATCAGCAACTCTATTAAAATGCCGTGTGTTCCAGCTATTTTGTTCCTTTCCAGTTTGGCTATTGTAGCTTCCACTTCGGAATTTATTATTTTCGGTTGGTCCTTATATTTGCCTATTAACGGTTGTTCTCTGGCTGTGGAATAGTTATTTTATATATTCTTCCCATCGCTGGAATATTTCCTCTTTCTCCAATATGATCGTGCTATCCTTGGATTTTATACAGCTTATTGTGGAGCAGATCTTTCGGTCCTGTCAGGTCTTTTATTTCTTTACGCACGTCTGCTATATTAGTCCTGCTCAATCTTTCTACTTCTGAACATTTCTTGTTGAGCCATTTCTCTTTAGCCTGTCTGCATTTACTCCTTATTTCCTTGTGTAGTTTCCATGTCTTGACATTAGTTATTGTCTCCTTTGCATCATGTCGAGAATTTTTAAGTCCTCGACTCGTTTCTTTCTCCTGTGTTTGATTTTCGTTGAAGCAATATAGTTTGCTGATATCACTATCGCTTCATATAACGAGTCTCATTTTGTGTTTCCTTTCCAACTTGTTCTTCGTATTTATTTTTCACGCTGCCAGTGTATTTTTTCTGCAGGTTGGGATCATTCACGAACGTGTTATATTGCAGTCTGGGTGCTGCACTAGGCTTCTTCACCCTTAGTTTACAGATGACTAGGAGGTGGTCACTTTAAAAGTCCGCATGTGGATAAGTTTTGCACTGAACTACTGCATTTCCGAATCTGTTATGGTTATATTGTCTATTTAGTTTTTCGTGTCGCCTAATGAGCTCCTTCGTGTTAATAGACGTCGTGGATCTTCTTGAAACCAGGTGTTAGCTATTACCTGGCCATTTGCTGTGCGCCATTTGACCCATTTTTCTCCTCATTCGTTGCGTATTTCTAAAGTTACTTGTCGTCTCCCCATCCCTCTCTTTACCTATCTTGACATTCAATTCAGCCATTATGATTCTATTTTCTTGGCTTTTGTACGGAGACTACGTTTTTTTCCAGTATGGAGTAAAATGATTCTGTTTCTTCCTCAATGTTTTGTATTATATTGGAGCATAAACTGCTAGAATAGATATGTTGAAAATCTTTTCTCTCAGTTTGACCAAGAAGACTCTCTCGGAAAGCTGGCAGTATCCATGAACGCATTTCTTCATTTCTTCGTACATTATTAATCCTACTGTTTTTCGTTATTTCTTCCCCCTGCGTATAATAACCTGTGTTTGTCGTTGCCGAAGTCTCCATTATTAGGCTATATAGTTTCACATTTCCCAGAATATTGATGTTCGGTCAGCTCATCTCCTGCTTGATATTTTCGAGTTGACTACAGTTGCTGAGCGTCCTGAAGTTTCATGTCTTTAAGGTATTTCTTTCTTTGTTGCTCACTGTCACAGAGTAACAGTCCAGAGATACCTGTTGCTGAATTCTTTCCTTCCCGGGCGAGTGACAGACTCCACAGAATTGCGTCCCCTTTACGCCGTTGGTGCTAACAGCTGCAGGATGTCCTGTTGCCCATGTCGCTCCTTACCGGGCGAGGAATTACTTTTTCTATAAGTGACCCACTTCACGCCGTAGGGTTTTATATGTCTCTTTTTAAAACTATGATTGTTCCCGGAAAAGATAGTGGAGAGGTATCCTGTTGCCTTCTTCACGGTGATTTATAGAGACACCGCCTCTAGTTAGCTGGCCAATAACTCGTTCAGAATTTATGTAAGTCTTGTTTTTCGTCTACATCGGGTTGCTAACTTCCCGCCCAACTCACAATACAATGCAGTGGGTTAACCGGTTTACTCGCCAGCGTTTGGATGCAAAATAAATAAATAAAATAAAATAATAAAACAAAAAATAAATAAAAAATATTATTATACATACCTGTGTAGGTGAGGAGGATTAGACATAACGCGTTATATTGTATATATTTCCGAGACTTGTTCGTGCAGCAGCGGGTGGGGTAGGAAAATTATTTTTAAGTTACAACGTACTACCATGAAGGAGGTGCTGCTTCATAATTCAAAGATCCTACTGAATAGATTAAAATTTACGAAGAGGGCATGTCACTTTTTTCTTCAGGTTCTTTTAGCAGTTGGAGCTAGTTATATAACTGTCTTCTTACCTATATATCTGAAGAAAAAAGGGAGAGGGATTGTCGAAGATAGTTAAATGGTGAGAGGTAACTCTACACTCGGATCTGCCATACTGTTACTCAAGCTGGTTACGTACGTTTTGCAGTTTTCTTGGTTTCGCTTGCCTTTTTGGTAATAAGTAAAAGTATTAATTTAATTTCTCAAATTCTTCTTCGATGTTCCATGAGATCCTCTACATCCTTCAGTAGAACCTCGTTTCTTGTTCTTCAGTAGTCTTCATTAGATATGAAGAGATCGACTAGTTTTTACTGTCATGTGGGAAATCTGTTACCACATAGCATTTCAGTACTGTATTCTTTGCGTTACACACATTTTTCCTATTTCTTAATATTTTGATTAGCTATTTGAAGGCATCTTTCGCTATCCAGATGAACCTTCAGTTCTCGGTGACGAACTTTCCGTCCTCTGTTAAAACACCTCTCAGGTGTTTAAATTAGAGAATCTTTTATTTTAGTATCTCCAATTTATAATTTGCGTGTTGGGCACACCGTTTTCATGACAAACATTCTACCACTACAAAAACAAACATTGCGAAATTGTCGAACTGACAGAGGAGGCAATGAAGACTAAGTGACAGTAACTATCTGACGTATAACAAAATAAAATAAATCTCTACCAATCTATTAAATGTAATAGAAATTAACGAGAAAGTCTGGGATCAGTTAGTTATTACCTTCTAAACGCATGTAATGCCGATTCAACAAATCTGTTTATATATTTTTCTCTCTCCATCTTTATTACCTACACACGCGCACATTTCAAATTTTAATAAAATGCGTAAAATCTAACTAAATTGACTAGTTGAGCTTATCTCAATGAGAATCTAACAGAGAGATGCATCAGGCGTCCTAGAGATAATGACAATGTGCCGTTGAAACGGCCACCACGTCCACCTGAATTGACACCTATGATATTAATCTGGTTTCTGTGAAAGCACAGCTCTATATACTCATATTTCTACAATACTAGAGGAGCGTAAGCAGAGAATCGCTGATGTGTTGGAGAATGTTATGTAAGACATGCTACTGCGTGTTTGACATAAGTTCGTGTCACAAGTGGTGCACATATCAAATATTTGTAAATCTTCGTGAGATTCATTGCCAAATTTACAACCTTTGAATTTGTTGTTAATAAATAAATATTTTATTGTTGATCAGTGTTTTGATGCATCGGGTATTGGTTCGGCATGAGGAATTGGAAAGTCGTGTTCAAATTTCAGTTGAATTCGTTACATTCATTTCTGCACGAACACCTTTGGGAAAGGTAGGAATCCATCTCTTCTTCCTCCGACTAAGAGTTAAATAACAGAAAAAATAATTCTGTAGCCTTCTTTAGCAGCCAGTCTACTTCAGAAAGAAATGCCAACCGACTGCGGGGAAATATTCTTCTTAGTCAGTCCTGTTTCGAAGGACAATCACGTATGGCAATTAAATGACTGACATTGTTCAACATGAAAACTATTTGATTTATATTAACAATAAACACATATTTTTTCCTCACCCTTTCTTCAAATCTGATTTTCCATCATGATGATGTGTAACTGCAGAACAATTTTTAACCGAATTAAAATTTATATGACCTCTGTTTTTTTTATTCTTGTGAGAATCGTAGCATCAAAGATGTACACTGCTGTTAAGAATTTCATTGATTTTTACAAGGAAAATTTTTTCATCCATTACATTCTACAAATGTCAATATAATTGAAAGCATTGAAATTTGTAAACTCGAGCCAGTGTAGGAAATTTCACAACGATCCTAGCTCTTTGCCATAAAATAGTTATACATTCGTCAATGAAGTCAGTATCATTGGTACTCTTACATATTGATCAAAAGTTTTTCACGGAAAACACTAAACATTGACGTTAGGAAAAATAAGATTCATCTGTCCAGGCGGTGTTTTTTTATTGGGACAATACATACTTCCGATGTTTAAAGACGTTTTTAGTGATGCACATTGTTTAGAATCAGTGGATAGATATGACTGCGTCCCGTATATACTAAAAGTCAGTCGTATTTAATATTTATTCCTACTTCACTTAGAAATGCTTTCTCACAAGGTTAAATCTTGCCAATAAAAATTTGCTTTTGGTTAATTTTCTTCCTCAGAAATCTACAAATCAATACTTATTTATTTTTTAACAGGTCTAACTTACACTCATAGACGTTATAGAAATGTTTAACTTCTTTGAAACATAACAGTTTAGTATTTATCAGATTGCTGTTATTGTTTTCCTTTTTTCTTCTACATCTTCTTTTGTTGTTATTATTCTTGTTCTCGGTCTTCTATATGGCGTCTCCATTTAAGACAAGTGAGTGTCAAATTCATCAAGTCCAATTTCGTCATGTGCGCTGGAAATTTCAGAAATCTCTTTCTGATATTTTTTCTCTTTACCTTCAAACTTTGATGCTTCTAACATGTTCTATACAATGCACTTTTTTAATCCTTCTGCAAAAGCACGTTTTTATTGCCTCACCAGAGGAGATACTCAAATTGCATTGTCATCTTAGAAGACCAATGTTACATAAAATTTCAGTATAGTTTTATTTGTTTATAACGAAAACTTTAATTTTCGAAAGCCATCTTTCACTATTCCAATGCGGCTTCAAATGTCGGTGTTACATTTTCTCCTATCTGATTTTTTTTCTGATCTATATATCGTTGATGTCTATTATACAATACCAGGTTCTTAATTTCCGAGCACATGAAATATATTTTCTATGGCAGCAGTGGCCTATTCAGGCACAAATGTGTTTGCTCAACACAGAGGTACATCCACTGTAGTTGCTACGGCATTTATTCTGAGCTAAATGTTCATGGATAATCATCACTTTGAGCAAGACCACTTTGCCGAAGGTTTCGATGTTACCGACTTGTGACATATTGCTAGTACGACCAATTAAACATTTGAACAAATCCGTTTGCAAAACCTTACACACGCAGCTTAAAACAATAAGAAACATGATGTATAGACATTTCTTAACGGTGGAAGAAATAATGAAAATTCATATTGTTTTATAATGAAAGAAAATAAATCTTGATGGTCCGAAGCGATATCAATATGATTGTAGTATAATTTCCAAAGCTATTTCTATAAGTGAGGGAGCTAAGTACAATGTTATCGAGAAAAATCTCTCTTAGAGGAAAGACCGACTTACACGTGAATGATAAGAAGTATGTTAGTCTTCTTTGTTATTTGCTCCTGAGATTTGAATCAAATATTTCAGAAAATTAGTAAATATATCTTTCTACGCAAGTTTATTGAAATGGATTTGACAATGACTCTTAAAAAAAGCTGACATGAAATGACATGATAATCTGAAAACACGATGTATGAAGTTTTAAGGTTGTAAAAGCAATCTCAAGCACTATGAAAATAATGTTCTAAGTTCACTAAAATTAGTTATTTCCTGTATTGCTTCAATTTTTTGTGAAGCTTTATCTGACACATATTGTATTCAAACGATATTCATTGATTTACTCACAATGATTGAAATTGAGTTTATTATTTCATTTCATAAAACGTTAATCATATCTTCTCTGATGATGATTCCAAAGCAAAATACATGCTTGTGAATACATTATTATGAACATAATTAAAAGTAAAGTTGAAATTTAAATGACTGTTATATAAATATGGATGAATCATTAAATGAATATATTCCTATTTTATGTCATACCCTTTCAGCTTCTTTAGCTGCATATAATATTTACGTCTATGTATTCTTCTAGTTGGATTCGTTGCATTCACTTACGCGCATATAACATTAGGAAAGGTGTTAATCCCTATCTTCCCTCCAGCGATAGGTTAAATAGCAGAGGAGATTAGATACTATAGCGAAACATTATTGCTTACTCGTGTATCAGGCATTGCTCATAACTGACGAACTAAACTTTGTCTCTTTACTATTCCTTCTAGTCCCTAACTTGTTCTGATATCAATTTGTATAAATTCACTGGTTAAGTTACTCATTCTTTCCATGCTCCCGTCTGGCTTTCAGTGGGACTTGGGTGTATCAAATTCTTCAACCTTTTTTTTTCAGAAAATATAGTTTTTCCCTCTTGGCAACAAAAATGTATTGGATATATAAATAAAAAAACATATACAAATGTTTATGTGTATATATACAAACAATATAATATAAATTAAAAATATAAGCTTAGTAATCTATTGTTAATCCCAATTTCATATTAAAGAACAAGAGATGGATTTGTTTTGTTGCATGCAAACGTGAATATGTTATAATGTAAAAGAATCACATGACAGCAATAAAAATAAACAGCTGATCTTTAAGAAAAACAATGAAAACATTTAATTGGGTTATAGCAATTTTATGAGGATTTAAGATTTAATGATACATGGCCATACCAAGAAAAATGTGCATTGTTTCAATTTCAATAGAAATAGGAAGGTTTCTACTGATATATCTATTACTATACAAAAGTACATAAATACCTTGAAAATATTTTGGTAAACAATCAAATCATTTCTATAAATCTACGTTACAAAACTGAGAAAATGCGCATATATATATATGGCATGGGCGTGTATAATGATAATGCATACACTAAAAAAAGACTGCGTGCTTCTACCGAGCGCTCGTAGCGCAGAGGTAGAATCGCCGACTGACGCCAATTCGGTCGGGTTTCAATCCTGGGTAAAAAGCAATCGGATGTCTAACTGCACTGATGAGCTGTATTACAGCGAAACAGATCTGTCTGCTGATAACTGTTTACGCTCTCACAATTTTATTGAGCACTCTGGAATAATGATAAGCTTTGAAAAACAGTAGCTATCATTCAGTAATGAATTAGAATTCTGGCTACTCGGAGTGTATATTGATAATATGCAAGCTTAAAAAACTGCCTACTTCTACCGCGCGCCCGTAGCTCAGAGATCTGCGGATTAATATATATATATATATATATATATATATATGTACGTGTGTGTATTAAAAATTTAAAATGTTGTTCAGATATGAATTGCTTATTTTCAAGTAGGCAAAACTTTTGACAACACGATCATAGAGATGATACACTCGACAATGTCTGGAGAATCTGCATCATATGAAATAATTCTGAATATGTTTTTTCCTTAGAATTCTCAAAAGAAATGTCGAGCAAGACATTTGACGATTCCATCGGAATTATTTTTTAAGAATAGGTACGCTAAATACAAATGTCAACGAGATAAACTACATATCAATCGAGAAATATTGCTTACTTGCTTGTCAAGTATAAGTGCAAATTTCTCTCTCTCTTTAGAAAGATATATATATATATATATAATATGTGTGTGTGTTTTGTACGTATATATATATTTTGTGCGTATATATATATATATGTATATATATATATAGATGATATGAATATATATATACAAATATATATACACGCACAGACACACACACATATGAATACATTAAATATATAATATTTAAGTAACACTAAAATGCGTAATATATATATATATTAACTAAGTTGTTGAACTCGTAGATTTATTTACATTTTTGTTCATGCATTTACTTTTATAAAGAGTGCTCGATACAAATGTAAAGCGTTATACTGTAATGGTTGTTACAATGTTTTTAAATTCATAGTATCATTTTTTGTGTAGTGAAACTATGAATTTAAAAACATTCTAACAACCATTAGTGTATATATATATATATATATATATATATATATATATATATATATATATATATATATTTGTAGATGGAGACAATCTGAAAATCGAAATAAAAACTGCAAGGCGTCGGCGCCCCTTAAGTTTTAATTGATATTACTGTCATATATATATATATATATATATATATATATATATATATATATATATATATAAACATCAAAGTAGCGATAGGTAGCTTTCACAACAGTTTATTTACAGGATATAAAAACACGAATACTGAAAGCGTTCAACTTCATAATCAAACAAATCTGCGTTCAATTCAATTCAATTACCAATATATATATATATATATATATATATATATACACTGCAATATGAAGTAATTTTTACTTGTGCTTATAGTCATCGTCTCCTAATTCTGTTTAAAATAAGTAATAGTAAAATTCACAATTTATTGAGGTACCTTAAAAGAGTATGAAAAATAGATATTGAAAATAAAAATTAATAAATACCATAACATTTCATAAATTATTGAATTACCTCTGTCCTTATATAATTTTTTTCTGTTAGAAAATTGTAAAAAACATTTAAAAAACATTTTTATACTATTTTAATATTTATTTTTTACAAAACATCTCCTGACGTAAAGTTATAAAGCTAAACTAAGATTCTATAAAATATTGGATAATTGATAAAAAATATAGTGTTAAATTTTTAATTATACTATATAGTTAAAAATGAAAGAAAAAAACGGAACGTATGATTAAGCTAACATAAATTTATGTGCTAAAATGACCATTCTTCATTCAAGAAATTCACAGAAAACTTGTTAATCCTTGAAATATTTTAGTCAATGGCAGAATGATCGGGAAAATGTAGCCAATATGGCGAAGTCTCGTATCTGAAGTCAGTGAGCTTTATTTTAGCGTCATCCTGTCAACATGTGATCGATCATTGCAATGAAGCATAATTGAACATTTTTACGGTTAGATTTTGCTTAGCTAATTGTGCATTTCATTCACTTGATGGCAGTTAATTTCGGCAGTGTTCATTCCAAAAAGCACTCATGGATAACGACAGTGGCATATCATCAAATATTTTTCATAATCTTCTGTTGTTGACATTAGGATTTTGGAATATGTTTGAACAAGAATTTGCGCATATCGTTTACAATCGTCATTAAACCAACACGTTTTTATCACCTGTGACTATTCAGTCAAGGAACGGATCCATTTAGAGCTCATTTACCGAGTTTCTTCAGCGTGCTGACTTTTTGACTTGAATTTTCTATCCTGTTCTTAGTGAATTAGCAATGACAAATACTAACATCGATAAAATAGATAAACCGCATGAAGAATTAGTGTACTATAAAAGGTTTCGTGAGTATTGAGTATTTTCCCACCGATTCTATTTGGTTAAATGATCAATTAAGACTTACGCTTGAGTGCGATTTCGGCAGATATGTTTTGAATTTCTTCTTTTTATCAGCGTCCTGTTCACTTCAAATCAATTTGCTGAAGGCAGTCGTCCATTCGCGAAGGAAAGTCCTTTTATCCTTTCTCTTATCTTTTTACATGTTCCCGAATAATGTGTGTCTGGTATAAATCATCTAAATTTCTGTTTTTCTTATCAAAAGAGTTTATTCTAAAATCACCGGGGAAAGTGCTTAATAGCCCACCATCTTTTTTCCAATGTTAGAATGCGATAAAAAAACGACATCTTTTTATTAAATTAATGAGTGGTATATTTAGAATCGGCACCAGTATTTGAGGTCTTTCAGTAAAGCAGATACTGATTTGAACAGTCAAACATCTTTAATTTTATAGTGTATCACAAATTATTATCTCTCCGAAATTTTCCAAAACTTGTATATGAGCATTTAAATAATTATGCGAATTATTCTATTGACATACGTGTTCTTTATTTTGTATCTCTCTCTCGCTCTCTCTCTCTCTCTGTATCTATCTATCTGGCAATACACACACACACACACACACACACACACACACACACACATATATATATATATATATATATATATATATATTGTTTTTCCAAGTCTGTTAAGTGGGCAGTTGTTATTGTCCCTACAACTACTTTCCTTGTTAATTATGTTGTTTTTCGCATTGTTATTTAGGTTTCTGGGTTTTGCTTTTGTGTAATTTTCTAAATTACTATTACGTCTATAATTAAATTAGACTGACATCTTATTGAAAATTTGTAGCACGAAAAGGATTATTTAAAAAACAGAGGAACATTACTTAAATGGGCAATGAAAAACCTATATTTGGTTCTACTAAAGTTATGTTTAAAAAAGCTGAAATATTCATAAATTTATATGTAAGTTGGAAAACATCAAAACATTTAACAAACCGGTAGCCCCGTGTGAAATTCAAAATTGCGAAATGAAAACGACCCTAATATAATTTGTATGCAGGTTGTGCAAGAAAGAAATGTAACTATTATGCTGTTCCCAGAACAAAAATTTACTAACGGAAATATCAGAAAATATGTCCCGATCTAATAGTAAGCATAAATACATACTAGGGTCATACAAATATAGATGAAATTGGTGAGAGATTCTTGAATATTACCTAATTTTGAAAATGTTCAGTTGTTTGAAAGTTTCAGTCGCGCGTTTCTAAAACTCCTCGTTCGTGCGTTTAAAAAAAGGAAAATTAGTTTTTGTAAATCGCCTGACGATACAGAAAGCTTGAATCATTTTTTGCGGAAAGAGCACATTTCTAAATGAAATAATTATATATATATATATATATATATATATATATATATATATATATTGTAACAAAGTTGTGGAACTCGTAGGTTTTTTAACCTGCTATTCATGCATTTACTTTTATAAAGAGTGCTCGATACAAACGTACGACGTTATATTGTAATAGTTGTTACAACGGTTTATAAATTCATAGTATCACTACACATAACTTTTCACGTTTCGAAGCTAACCTTGTGTTTTGGTTGCTTCTCATCGGGTGAAGAAGTTGGAATGAGGATTTTCTGGTGAAAAACGGTTTATTTGTCGTGAATATGCTTTTCTTTAGGTGGAAGTAGGATTGGGAGCTTATTTGGATTCTGTTGGCCTCATTTAAGTCTTAGAGTTAGGTGTTGGGAGTGGTGGTTAAGTTCAGGACAGGTTTTCTATTTATCTTGTCTGGATGAAGTAGTAGTGGAGTCGTTGTTAATTATATGAGTGGTGTGTGATTTTTGGATGGTCTGTTCGATTGTTTTATGTCTTTTAAGGTGCTGCTATTTGGTTTAGATGATATGTGATATTTAGTTTTAGGCTGGTCACTTTTTTGTTTAGTTCTGGTTATTTTGTATTAGGATATATGTTTTTTTTGTTTTTTGCAGAGTCGATAGTTTCTTTTATTTTTCTACCATTTACAGGTAGCTAGACTTACTGTTGGTGTGGTGTGGGGTTTGATGGCTTTCATTTCTACGTCTTTTGTTCTATTTATTAATAGGGTTGATTATGTGTATTTATTGCATTTTGTGGGGTCGTGTGGGTGGGTTACTTTTTTGTTGATTTAAATTTTAACGAGAAATATTTGCGATGCTTGTATAATACTGCTAATTCATCTCTACGGTTTAATAGATCGTTACAGTTGGGGTACTTTAGAATATGTAGCTTTTCACTTAAACATAAAGGACAGATGTTGTCAAGTGAATTGTAAGATCTAGTTTTTCTAGGATTTTTCATTTTACTTTGGGTTTCTGTTTTGAATCCTTTAGCTTCAGAAAGTATGTAGAAAGGAATATTTGGTTTCGGTAGAGGTTGTTTTTTAATGAAGTTAAGTGCATGTACCAGCTCTGCTTAAAAGTGTTCTGAGTTGGTGGCCAAGTTCAGGATAGGTTTTCCTATTTATTTTGTGTGGGTTTAGGCTGCTGGTGCCTTGCGTGTTGTTATTTGGTTTAGGGGGTGGTAGGTGTTGTTTTATTTTGTGGCTGGTTGCTTCTTTCTTTAATTTTGTTTATTTTGTATTGGGGTGTGTGTGTTTTTTTATTCTTTTATTTTTTTCCATGTAGCTATTTTCATTTATTTTTCTACTATTTTGCTGTAGCTGCACTATTTTTTGCTGATATGGTATGGGGTTTGTTGTCTTTTTCTGTTTATTTATAGGGTTGGTTGTGTGTATTTTTTCTGTTTTTGGTGGGGTTTCGTGGGTGGGGTGTTTATTTGTTTACTTAAATTCTAGCGAGAAATATTTGCGATGTTTGCATAGTACTGCTAATTCGTCTCTACGGTTTAATAAATCGTTACTGTTGGGATACTGAAGAATGTGTAGCTTTTCACTTAAACATAAAGGGCAGATGTCGTTGTGAGTTGCAAGTTCTGGCTTTTTCTAGGATTTTCCATTTTACTTTGGGTTTCTGTTTTGAATCCTTTAGCTTCCAAAGGTATGTAGAAAGGGATGCTTGGTCTTGGTATAAGATATTTTTAAATGAGGTTAGGTGCAAGTACCAGCGCTGCTTAAAAGTATTTTTAGTTGATCCGATATACACTTTATTTATAGTTGGATTTTCGATGGATGTTATGTTGCATTGATAGATTATTGAGTTTGTTTTACATTTATTTTGTAGTGGGGAGTTGCTAGGGTTTCTACAATTACACATGTTTTCGTTGTTGTATTTGATTGTGTTTTGGTTGTCGGTTTTATTTTGATCTACGTTTTGATTTAGGATATATTTGCTATGGTTTGTTATGATTTTTTCTAGGTTGTTTGTGCAGCTGTAGCCTAGTTTAAGTTTAATTTTGTTGAAGATTTTACTGAGAGGTTTATTTGTTGGGAAATGTTTTTTAATTAAGTTCAGGAACTTTTGTCCTAGCTTGGTTTTGATCATTTGGTTGAAAGGAGGTATGTACCAAATGATTTTTCTCTTTCTATTTTTCTTGTTGAGGTTATTGTTTGTTATGTATTGGATGTCTTGGTTTCTGTAGCCGCTTTTTTTAATGTCTTGCTGTAGAGACCTTTGTGTTCGTTAAATATTTCTTTGTTGGACGCGTTTTGGCTGATTCTATGTTTTATGGAAGAGGGTATATGTTTGATTATACTAGGGGGGTTAACTTTGGGTGGATATATAGTGGGCATTCATTGGGTTTTATGTATGGTTGGTAATTGTTGCTAACTAAATCTAGTGTGATATCGAGGAAGTTTGCTACTTTTAAATTTGTGTTGACTAATAACTTTTAGGTTTAAATCTTTGAATTTTCCATGTATTATTTTTCTAATTTAGTGTGTGGAGTTTACTATTATCATTAGACCGTCGTGTCTATATGACCCTATGTCTTGTGTGTTAATGTCTTGGTGTGCGGTGAGATTGTACAGTGTAAATAACCCGATGAGATCGGATGACTCTGCGGAGTCCAGCGCACCCATTGTGATGTCAAATATACTAATATTTTTATTATAGGTTTATAATAAAAACGTACTTATCTGAAATCTAGAACCGTTCACAGAGACAACACTTCCGATGATCTCCCACTAACCTAACTGCATGGATTCGGTTAAAATTGCATTGTTTTTAGGCTTTATATAATTACAAACAAAAAAATCACTGACTGACTGGGTGCTAATAATATAGTACCGAAATACAACGGCTCTTGTGTTGCAGTAAACTATGCTTTTATTATAAACTTATGATCAAAGTATTACCATACATAATTGTCTAATAACTATCGAGTACTCTTAATAAATTAAATCACTACAAATAGTGGACTGATTGCTCATTAATTTGTACTACTTCTAGTATGCGTGTGTTAATCAGAGCAATCTCTCTAGACACTACACAAGATTTCTGGTTCCTAACTACCGATGGGGAAGCAGCAACCAGGAAACTGCCACCCCGGTATCCTCAGTATAAAGAGACGGACCTATCGTCCACATATACCACTAAAATTCATGACAACACCACTATTATGGACTCAGAAGAAGAAAAAACCAGGAAAACTTCGTGACCAAGAAACAAAGGTAGTCAAGAGAAGGAAGAAGAGTATGAACCAGGCGACATAAACTTCTATCGACTCCTATTAAAAATGTATGACTTATTTAAAGTTGATGTATATGTTGTGCTTAGTCAAAGTCGGTGTGTATGTGTTTGCATGTCTGTGTTCAGTTAAATCGATGTGCATGAGTGTGCATGTGTGTGTATGTGTCGGCGTGCACATGTGTATGTATTTATACATAGGATTAAAATATATTTTGATAATATGTTATGTTTAAATGAGATAAATATTGTGGTGATACCGACAGAGCAAAAGCGAGGGACCGGATGTTTGCTCTATAGCGACCAAAAATCAAATGAACAAAATTCGCCGTTGCTCATCCGAGTTCGCGCAGATGTTCCGGTTGAAAAATAAAAATTAATCAGATATCAAATTTCCATTTCGCGAGCCTACGCGAATTTTATTTACCAGCCAATGGGTAGCCCAGAATCAAGTACAAGTGTGAAATTCCAAACGAGTTGCTTTTGATGCAAAAAGCAGATATAAAAAGCCGAGACAAAAAGTACCCAGACAGATAAAACAGGCAGAGATCAAGGAGAAGAGTGCAACCAATCCTCTTGACCTAAGTCAAGCGGCTACTACATTCGCCTCTCTTCACCTCTCATCACTTCTTCCTTGTCTCAGAAGTACTTACTGATCTAAGGAGCGACTACTTCAAAGACATTCCTCACATACCTCCGTTCTCCACAGTCCTAAACACTAATTATCTTTTTCAGCAATATATTTGTCATGAATATTCTAACCACTGCTGGACCTATATTCATGTATTATTTTAACTGTAAAAACATTAATTGATATGTGTATATATAAATGTTATTTTCAACTCAATTTGCTTTTCTTGATTTTATAATCCATTTATAACTTAAATATTTTTCGGGTGAATTGTGAAAGTTAACATAATTTATGGAGGTTAATATGTGATGTAATTTTAATGCTTATTTAACGAAAGTAAGTAAATGTCATTGTTGTATTGTAAATATTATTTATCATTTGTTTGAAAAAATTACATATGTATTTATTTATTATAAATAATGAAAGGTTTTGATTTATTGATATACTTTAAATTTATTTTAAAAGTAATTTTCTTTTTAATAAGTGTGGAATACACAAGATCTTATTCTGTATATTACTAACTCATTTGATTAATTTTTGTTGATAATATCCGTCGCTGTTCCGAATACAATTTTTATTAAAATTTACATATATTTTCAGGAAGAGTTGTGAGAGTTTCTTTAAAAAATTTGAATATATTTTCAGAAAGAGCTGTGAGTGTGATAGACTGGTAAGAATAGCGATGATGAGGGTTGGGTAGATGGGAAGAGTCTTTGAGAGAATGGATGCGAGTTAGTGTGTTAGAAGGTGTCTATTGACCTTACATTTAAACTCCTGGAGATTGTAGCTGTCAGGGAAGCAAGTGTATGGAAGAGAATTCCACAGGCGGGAAATGCAAGAAAAAAAACTGTTGGAGTAGAAATTGAGGTTACATCTTATCTGTTTCAATGTTAAAGGGTGGGACCTAGTAGCTAATCTAGTATCTCGTGCAAATTCGTACCTAGGAGGCACCAGTGATCTAAGTCCATCGGAGCAGAAGCCGTGAAAGTACTTATAGTATAGGCACAGGGAAGCCACGCCGGTGGGAGAGTGACTGCAGCCGATCTGCCAAGTCGGTATCGATCAAATTACAGATTCTCCGTTGTATTTTGTCATGAACCCCAAGGAGAATAGCAGGGGCACCTGACCAGATGTGGCAGCAGTATTCAACACACGGACAGATGTTAGATTTATAAATGTGCAGGGTAGATTCAGACGGGAAAAACTACCGGCCCCTGCACAGAGAACCGACTTTCATAGCAGCAGATTTAGCAATGAATTCGATATAGTCATTTCACTTGAGGTCCGCTGAAAGTGTGAGACCAAGGAGGCGTAGTGTTTTACTCCCTGGGAGGCAAGCCTGGTCCATGCTAATGGGAAGTATATGCGATTGTCTATAATGGTTAATTGATAGCAGCTTCGTTTTGGAAGCATTAAAATTTATGAGCCATTTCTTACCCGAGTCCACTACGGATTGGAGATTGGTTTAAATTCTATGTCAAAACAGTGACTTTTTGACTAAAAGTGATATAGATTATGATATCAATAATATTATGATAAAATGATATCAGGTAAAGATAACTAACAGGTTTAGAATCCTGAGTTCTCTAGCATCTACTTTTTGAAAAGTGCACAATACAACATATGTCGTAGTGAATATTATAATTAAATTTGTTTTTTTTAATTAAAATTTATTTAATTTACATTGCGACAAGGAAAATTCCGTTTTGAGATTTTACCTCGTTATCAGGAAATGTGGATTAATTGTGTTGAAAATGATTTACATTTAAATTAGAAATTTTCCTGTCGAAATGTAAATTGAATGAATTTTAAATAAAAACAAATTTAATTGTGTGTGCAAATATATATACATATAATATTTATTTAGAATTTATAACATGAACATGTTATAATATCACAAGAAATATAGTCATTTTGTTTCGACACTGTGTCTTATTAAGTGATGATGTTGATTTCAAGTTGAAGAGTTTTAAATGTTCAAAACTAGACAAATCCTTTTCATCAGAAAAACGTAACAATTGAAGGGTTTGGCTAGTTTTGAACTTTTTCAAACACTTCAACTTAAAATCAACATCATCACTTGATCAGTCACATTTATATATATATATATATATATATATATGTGTGTGTGTGTGTGTGTGTGTGTGTGTGATCTATATATCTATACATGTATAATAATCTGTATATATATAAACTATATTTATACATCTTTCACGATATACATACTCGCTATCTATCTATCTATCTATCTATCTATCTATCTATCTATCAATTGGGGATCACTCCGTGTTCCGGTTTGTATATTTTTATTCAATATAAGTTACATTTTCTACCTCCATATCTGCTTTTGTTATTTATTATTTTGTATTTTTGCTCAACAAAATCAACCCTACAATATATATATATATATATATATATATATATATATGTATAAAGTCCCAAAAATGCTGAGCAAATAGGCGAAATCCACAAAAAACAGACCTTATTAATATTAATTTCATTAATATTAAAACTGATCTAGTTGGAGGGCTCGATATAAATTATATTATCTATTTACAGACCAAAATATAGAATGTCAAAAATTGTCCAATATTTACATTCGTTAAATTGTCATATCAGCAAGGAAATTCTCGGTTCATCACTAACAATCGAAAACAAGAACTTATTAATTCAAAATGCTACAAAATTTATATACCGGAAGAAGCACGAAACATATCCATACACAGAAAGTAAAAAAAAAATTGGGTTGCATGAAGAAAAAATTATTATTTAAATTTGTCGGCCAGACATAAGAAAAGTCGAAAATGAGAAAAAGGGATTCATCTTCTAATATCGAGTCATGAAAGTGTGTTTCTGCTTTTCTGTTTTCTTAAGTCTAGCCAACAAATTTAAAAAAATCTTTCTTAATCCCACACCTCTTTTTATGGTCGCGGTGGAGAGTGACAAAAAAGGACTACAAATGAACTTCAAGAAAACTGCATACATGGTCATCAGCAAAAGGTGCAACCCAAAACGCAAAATACAGTTGGAGGATACCAGAATCAAGCAAGTACAAAAATTTAAATACCTAGGAAGTGTTTTAACAGGAGATGGAATGTGCGACACAGAGATCCGAAGGCGAATTGGCATGGCAAAGGACACTTTCCAGGAGCGTAAAATTTTACTAGAAACAAAGAAAAGATTGCTGGATTGCTATGTGATACGCCAGTGAATGCTGGACAATATAATCGAAAATGAAGACAAAACTGGAAGCAGCGGAAATGTGGTTCTACAGAAGGATGCTGCGGATATCGTGGACTGAGCGTGCAAGCAACGATGAGGTGTTGGAAAGAATGGCAACAAAAAGGAAAGTAATACTGAGCATCAGGAAGAGACAACTGAAGTTCCTAGGACATGCAATGAAGAAAGAGAGCTTGGAGAACCTGATACTGACTGGCCAGATAGAAGGAAAGAGAGACAGAGGAAGGCAGCGGATAACATATTTGCAGGGCCTGATCAGGTGGATGACGGAACGCGGGTTGTCAGGAGTAACAGGAGCAAACATACTAAGAGCCACAAGGGATAGGGAGACGTGGAGAACCATGATCGCCTACGTCCTGAAGGGATAGGGCACATAGAGGAAGAAGAAAAAGTATGGATATGTTTTTAAGCTTCTTTCGGTATAGAAATTTTGTGCTATTTTAAATTTATAATTTTTTGTTTTCGATGGTTGCCGATAAAACGAGAATTTTCTCGCTGAAATGGCTATTCAACGAATGTAATTTTCGGAATATTTTCATATAAAATATATATATGTATATATATACTTTTTTCTGTACTCGTTCATCTGAAAATATCAATCTTTCCATCCATCTCCTCCCGTCGCTCTATCTCTCTCTCTCTCTCTATATATATATATATATATATATCCATCTGAAAATGTCTGTCTCTTTCCATCTATCTCTCTACTCGTCTGTATGACAATATATATCTTCTTTTCTCCTACCATCTCTCTCTCTATTTTTGTCTAAAAATATCCATCCTTTTCTCTCATCTGATCTTTCTCTATCTCTCTATCTCTCTCTTTGTGTGTGTGTGTGCGTGTGTGTGTGTATGGTGTGTGTTTGTGTATGTGAGCGCGTGCATTTTTGTTCAATCTGTGCTCGTCTGATATTTTCAAAATCTTTCCTTTAATTTAATATTCGCATTTCTTTCTTGACAGGAATGTAAAGAAATAAAGGTAATTTCTTTGGTAGATTCAAGTTTTGCGCATTTGCGGCTGGTGGCTGTTTCCACCGATCGTCCTCTCGCCAAAAGCAGCATCTAAAATACTGCATTTCAAAATACAGGAGACACTACTTGGCTTACGATTTAGAAACAAAATTGTATTTAAATATTATTTTCCTTAAGTTTGCCCTCGGGTCGTTCAAATATAAAGAATATAAATTTCACAAAATTACTTAACCCTTGTGTTTTTTATCCCAATACCTTATTTCAATAGCCATGATTATTTCTTCAATCGTAAAATTTTTCATATTTTATTAGATAAATCATTTAGAAAAATTATTTACAAAGAGGAAAAAAAAACAAACTGTGAGATGCATTTCCTTTTTTTAAGATTTAATCGGATTAAAGTGATGTTTCCATGCGTAAAATTTAGATGACGCTGAATGTTTACACAAAAAAAACTTTTGTTATAATAATTTCAATATTTTATTATTATTATTTTTGTTTCCTGTTGAATATGAAATAATTTGTGTATTTTAAAATAATTTTTATCTTTATATAAATATTGAACACTACAAATTTTGATTGCTCTTAAATAGAATTCAGTAATTATTCTAGATTTTACTGTGTTGTTTTAGTAAAAATAGAGATGTATGAAATCATTATTATTGAACTTGCGATGAACACTTGGACTTAGGTTATTCACAGTACGCTGTAAAGTAACATCTAAAAAGGATAATGTATTATAGATGGATTATGTCGTATGTTCGTTAATTTTCATAACATTATCCTGATATATAAAAAGGAAAACGTCTATATAATCTTCACCCATAAAACAAAAATATTGCCTTGCCAGCACCCAAAATAAATGTCTTGAGAAATATATTTAGAGAAAATTTAGAACTAATATTGAAAATCTCTATTTCAAATATTTACTTTCATTAACACATATGACATACTTTTCCGTTAATGGAATATGGTATCTGTCAAGTCAGTCAACATAACAAGAGAGACTGGTTTTATAAAACGTGAACATAAGATTGATTTGGTGTGTTTACATCCGCCACTTGGTCATTAGCCTGGCTGCCGTATTTAGTGAACATGAAATTTGAAGTAAAAGCAAATAAAAAAAAACAAAATCTACCGTTACTTCATGACTCATACACTAATCTTTCAAAATATTTTTCATTAATTAATAGTGCGCCAGTGTTAATTGTACTAGTAAAATTTAATTGTTTCCTTATAAGGAATCATTTAGCTGTCATTGATCGGATATCCAATTATACTGTAGGATGAAATAGATAAAATCTTTCTCTTAATTTTTTATCTGGAAAGTAGGTTACTGAAGACTAGTAGCTTTCATCATTCTTTCTTATATTGATGGGGGTTTTGTTCCTAAACATTTATTTTAATTAGTATTGAATTTCCACAATTTAATAATGTCATTGTTACACACACACACACACACACACACACACACACACACACACACACACACACACACACACTTGTCAGAAGTAATACGTCTAGATTTTGTTTTCTTTTTTATTTTCTGATTGATATTTCGCTACTATAAAATTTACAATTAATATAATTAAAAAATGACAACAAGAAGAAATTAACATTTATCATCGACTACAAAGGATATAATTTTACATCTCAATGAAAAACTTCTACGAATAATAACGTTTGCCTTTTAAACTACATTAGTGAATATATTGAAAAACAGAAATTAACTGTCATTACTGACGCAATCAAGAGTGCTAAACTCATTTCTATATCCAAAATAATTTTACCCAAATAATTAAATAATATAAAACAAACACTTACAAATAACTGATATTCTACTTACAGAGTGAACAACAGGAAAACTAGGCACCTAGTTATTAAAAATAATATATTCAAAACTTCCATCTCCCTATACAATGCCAATTTATTATAGAACTTACGGCTATATCTAGCCATGTAATTTTTAAGATGAACAGATTTCGACGCCAGTTTGGTACTTCAACTTAAATTCTTAAAGTATAAGGAACATAGCAAAGAGCTCATCTGGACAAATTCGATGAAAATATTTATGAAAGAAAAAAGCACAGAGAGTCAAATTTACAGCGCTGGGTACGTGACTTAAGCCGAGCTGCCAGATCAGGACCAATAATTTTGCTGAATCTTCTTTGAATTTTATCAAGAATCTAAAAGCAAATAGCAGAGTCACCAGCCCATATTTGGCAGAAATACTCTAGGCAAAGACAAATAATAAACACAGATATGTCAAATCGATTCTGAAGATAACCATTATAACGCACTACACAGTGATGAGGAAAGCGTTGCCGTTTATCGGTAAATAAAAGCCACAAAACGTCGTACATATGATATATCACAAGTACACAATTACGAAACATCTTTTTTCTTCTAGTAGACCAGAGTTGTATCATACAGCACATGAGCTGTATCATAAGCAGCAAAAGTATCATAATAAATTTAGAAAATTACTCACAAGCAATACCGAAATACTAGTAAAACCAAACGGTCCTTATTCACGAAGCAAAACTCTTAAAATAAATTCAACCATCAATAAATAAAAGCAGTCTTAGTGAAGAGCAGGGATCTTTAAATGTATAAGAAAAATAAACACATTCACATCACACTCCACTTACGTCACAACACTCACCAGTTCTTCGAAACTCGCCGTTTGTCTCTGTTTAACTTTATTATGACTTAAGAAATTCGAAAGTAAACATCATGTTTTCTTTTCCGAAATTATCTTTGAAGAATCTTTTGCGGAACTTCCTTCTTGTTTGAAAAGATTTATTCGTAATTTTAAAGATTCGATTAATAAAATGAATGGGCACAAAATATCTGCCGTCTTAAATTAAATATTCCTCTAAATGATCCTCATATATATATATATATATATATATATATATATATATATATATATATATATTTTATTAAATTAAATATTCTTCTAAATGATTCTCATTCATATATATATATATATATATATATAATTAAATTTGTTTTTATTTATTAATTTAATTTAGATTGCGACACGGAAATTTTAATGTTTCGAGACTTATTTCGTCATCAGGTAATTTTTATTAATGGTGAAAATGATTTACAGGTTTATTTAGAAAACAATAGGTTGGCTATTTAAAAGGTTAATATTGATGTAGAAAGACAAGAAAATTTAGATTTTATGAGTATGTTTAATTTAACTAATAGATATTAAAATTTGTACAAGTTAAGAATATGTGAGAAATTTTGAAAAGTTGCACTTTGAACCGAATAGAAATAGTTCTGTTGAATAGTCTATTGATAAACGTCTCTTTTAATTCAATCTTTCTTATATTTTGTTTTTAAAGTAGCTGAGATACATGGAAATCTAAGAGATTAAGCTTTGTAGCTAATGATGTATATATCTTACCGATTGTCAATAAATATTAGTATAGACTCAAGCTGAATAAAATGGCATTTTCCCGTAAACATGGAAGAAAAAAACGTATTTCCCAACATTTAACGTTATTTTCAAGTTTCAAATTTGACCTTCATACTGATTCAGCATCAACTGACGGATTGATTGGGTTGATATATATATATAATTCTAATTCTATTTGCACGATTTCTATTGAGAAAGAGATGAACAATATTATTCTTTTCTAACAATAAGTACATATCTGTGCCAATTATGATCTATTTCTTTGATAGTGCAACGGTTCCGCCAACAATAAAACTCTTAATTCAAAACAGAACAGAAACCAACGAGATATCCCTGCACTATATTTTCCAAGAATAGTCATGCCATTTCAAACAAATAAATAGATGGAATCTGTGGGAAGTAATTAATAATCTATCCGGGGTATATGTTCCCATTATATTAGTCCTGATGTGTGAAATATGCCTTCTCCCTAGTTCTAGACACATTATCATATTTCGATGTTTCAGCTTGCAAACAAGTTTGATTTAATTATGATTTTCTGATTTTACGTCATCGATGATTTTTAAGCGACGATTGGTTCTTGATTAGACACACAGCTAGATATAGTTATTTATCAAGATAACATATTTAGATAAATGAACCACCAAAGCCAAAAAAGTTCTAACTTCTGACTAGCTGAATTGATCAATATCGTAATTTTAAAAAAATTACCTTCAAAAACCACCTGTTATTAAATTTGAACTCGGATATCTTATTCTCAACGGTAATTATGTTTCAACTCTGCTACACGATAATTTTATACTACAATAATAAATATGTAATGTATATCTATATGATATGCTGCTCAGTGGATAACTTTCATTATTTCTTCACAAAATCTCTTAAAGTTGTCAAATAGCAGATTTATTGTAAATATGTGCAATCTGGGAATTCTTTTAAGAATTCTTCATTGAATCAAATAATTGTGCTTCTTGCAAGAATTATATATTCTCCATATTCTCGCTTTTGCAAATTTCATTTCAAAATCGTCCTTTAAATATTCGAGTTAAAGACGAATATCCGAATATAATTTCATTTACCAGAAAGGATTTACTAATAATTGTAAGTTAAATGTATTTAAATATTATTTATCAAAGATGTAATCGCGTTGATTTTCAATGTATGCAGCGTCGTGTAACGCAAGATGTTCATATCAACCTCAAAAGATGTATGTATTTTTCCAAATATCTGCATCATTAGGCTATAATATCTGATCATAATATGAGGAGGTTTTAGTTTTCATCATTATCAACACTATTACGGTAGTACAACATTGACGCCTGGCGAGTATAATCTCAGATCTAAGTAACTTAGTCCTGAAGACATGGCAGCATGCTAATATTAAGTTGCAAGGGTGAGATTTGGGCCAGTTGTCACTTGATCCTCTCTGTTTGTAACACCTTTCTCTCTGTTTCTCTTTGTTTCTCACTGTATGTGCCGTTTTTGTATCCCTGTAGATCATCGCTGCTATATTGTCACTGATTTTTCTCCAACTTTTATTTAAAGGAAATTTATCTACAGGTGCTAGATAATTAACAGACCACTTTTTCAAAATAGTTTACTTTAATAACTCAAATGATGTTTCTGTCTAAAGTTACGAAGTTGGAGATTATTAACTTGCATGTGCAAAATATATAATATAATATCTTATATTACAAAATTTTTATAAATTATTTCGAAAAAAACGTAAAATGGACTACTGAACCATGAATGGCACCTAGTCTAGGAGGAGGAGAACTTTGAATTCAGAATCAAAGAGAAAGCAACGGAAAACTAATGTACTATATCTTCTCTTTACAGCTGAACCTCAATTATTGGCCATAATCCAATCCAGAATAAAAGTAGAATAAATGAAGATTTAAGTATAACATCATAACGGTGTCCTTACGAAATTTAGAAGTCGTCAAGTATCTGGTCAGTTACGTGACAATCTTCTCTGCATTATTCCTACATATATATATATATATACGAACTAAATCTAATAGTGAGCCAAAGCCGACCGCGGTTTCACTCGCCGGATCGTCAGACAGAAACAGCAAATTAAATAGACTGATTGGGAGATTGGGAGTTTTTGTTTTTGGTTTGGTATCTCCCAATCAGTCTATTTAATTTGCTGTTTCTGTCTATTTGTTAGCCTTGTCCTGACGATCCGACGACTGAAACCGCGGTCGGCTTTGGCTCACTTTTAGATTTAGTTCGTGTCTTTGCTCGATTTTCGTACTTTGGTACTTTCGTATTTAGCTCTTTACTGTTAAAGTTTTCGTCTTGTTTTTTTTTCTTTCGAACACAGTTTTTGCTTTGTTTGTTTCTTGTTTTGATTCCCCTCTTCCCATTTGGTATTATCTTTTGGGATTGACGTCTAAATTTACCATTTTGTTAACTGTAGGACTTAATGATTTTAGTCATTATTAGTGATACTGTTTTCTTGGTACGATTTACAATAATAATAATAATAATAATAATAATATATATATATATATATGTAAACAATTATATACATACACTTTTCACGCAGAAACACACACACACGCGCGCGCGCACACACACACACACACACACACACACACACACATATATATATATATATATGTATATATATATATATATATATATATATATATATAGAGAGAGAGAGAGAGAGAGAGAGAGAGAGAAAAGTTACAGCGGTTAAGTTTTACTTAACTTTTCTGTGTTCATTTTTTTCTCAACATAAATTATGTAGAAATTGGTATATTCTTTTCCTTATTATCCAGAATGAATTTATTTTTACTTTTAACCAAATGTATGGATTTTTCTTATGTATAAAAATGTCAGAACAATGTGGCCGTATTCTTAGTTTATGTTATTGGGTGTTGTTCTTTTTTCTTTTTTTTATAATTCTTCCATTATTTTTAACCTTTCTTAAACTTTATAACAGCATATTATATTTTCAGCTTTCGCAAATTTCCACAAATCTTTATAATATTATTGTATTATGATATATCTTATTTTACTGTTTATCTAATGTGACATTGTGACTGGTTCTTAAAACTTTGCCAAATTTAATTTCACATTACAGGTCGTCAAAGATGCGAAATACTCATCCTCATTACTATATTGGTTATATTAACTTTCACACTAATATTTAATGTATAATAAACAACCAATAAGCAATACATACTTTTTTTGAAATTTTGTATTTCACCTCCAACTCTCTTCAGATATTTGATTCGCCACCATCGTGTCTTTTTATCGACATTATATCTCCACATCCCTTCTTCCTCGTATTTCGCAAACGTACCCTTGGGAAAGGTATTAATCCGTCTGTTCCTTCCAGTTATGGGTTAAATAACAGGACAGATTGGGTTCTATAGCCTTGGTCGGCAACCAGTCTACCGCAGAAAGCAATGGCAACCTACTGCGGGATAATCTTCTGCCCAGTCAGTCATGTCTCTTTGGAGACATGATCGCCCAAAGCGTGTATCGCGCATGGTACTTAACTGACTGACCAGATCGAGATACGTATATCCATTTATAGAATCTTCAAGTCTGACATTATCAGGTCATTAAAGAACTCGTTGCGTTTGTCGGTCAGTTTAACGTAACTGTTTTTTATTGTCTTTTATTTTGATTAGATAAATATATTTTTTTAAAATAAGGACATAAAAAAGAGATTTCTCATATGTGTCTCTTTTTCTTCGCGTATTTGGTAAACCAATTTTTATAATATCCAGTCGATGCATTTTATAACCCCGCCCTACCGTTTATAGTTCATGCCTGCAATTAAATTAATCTAAAACGTTCCATCTTTCGTTTATGCTGTCTAATTTTTGTGTACATAAACGCTTGTTTCATTTGGTGAAAAACACTTGAAAATCTGAACAACCAATGGTAATAGATTGGCTCAAGCAAAGTCAGCTTCATATTATAATCAAATATCAAAAGCAAAAGAGTAAAATATATACGAATTATAAGAATAAAAATAGTATGGCTGAGATTTTTTTAAAGTGGAAATTTTTAATTATATAATGTATATTTTACAGGATTAAAAAAGCGTGTCCAATAATATTCCATGCATAATATGCGTATTTCCAGAGATTGTAAAGCAGAAATATAGGTAGGAAATATATATATATATATATATATATATATATATACACAATATTTTACAACCACATTTGTCATCCTATTTGTGACGATATGCTCAAGTGTTATATTTACGTCGAAATTTAAAATATGTCTAAGAAAGTGCATAAATCATGAAACAAGAACTGAATTTGCGTTATAAAATATAATGTAAGTGATGTCAATTAACAATTTTAGTTGATTTGAACTAAATAAAAAAATAAACAAATGTTAAATTCAAGTCAAATTTAGTTGCTTCATATTCTGAAAATGGCATTTCATGTTATACACTACAAATTTTTCGAGAAATTCATACCTCGAGAATAATTTCGTGTTGAATATCAGTGTGCCTTATACAAGAGGTCATATTACATGTAAATAATTCCAGTGATTAATATATCTTTATCTGCTGGGATGATAAATCGTCGTCATATGAGGAGATGTTTCACGGTTTCACAATATTTCTCAGCAAAAATATACAAGTTAATATTTACCAACATTTTTTAAAATTTCGACATGAATATATTCAATTTTGATGTAATTAAAAGAAAAATGGCCTTATAATTATTTCTTGATTACAATGATTTATCAATGCAACTGGAGGTAATTTTAGATTATATAAACGATATTAGTATCACGCCATAATGATCGAGTTTGAAATTGATGTGAAATACGTGTATATTCAAATAACGTGAATATGCTTAAAAGTAAGTTCCGAACAAAGTAGTGATTTAGACTACTGCAACAAATTACTGACAATTGCTTTTTAGTAAAACGTAATTGTTCATATTTGAGTGGTGTTTATGCATCTTCGGGCCACCTGTGATGGCGCTACAGAATTAGAATAAAAGAAATCTTCCAAATAATGGAAACCATACAAACAACCAAATCGGATTACGCATGTGACTTGAAGAGAAGATAAATACATCATTATGATATTGACTTTTCACTGCATATAAAAAAGTAGGAGGGAATCTCTCATCAATAGAAGAAAGAGGAATAAAAATTACTGACTATGACTAACCTATTGTGTTGAAAAGTTCATTTAAATAGAACATTTTATAAATTATAATCGAAAATAGTATTAAATTCTCAGTAATTTAATGCCTAATATTTCACATATGGAAATAAACTAATATTATCATGACTATTGCAGGATAGATCTTAATATTTAAAATCCAGCATTCCCTTATTTTTCTACCAGATGTTAGTAAAAAGTTCGTTGTTGCATAATCGAATAAAGCCTCACCACTTATTTTCAGCTTTATTTTAAAATTTTACTGAATAAAATATAAATATCCTATAGGTTTATGAGCTTGTGTTTTAAACGAAATTCATGTCTGAGTAAATCCGTGCAAAATAATTGCAACTGTAATGATACCTTTAATAATGAAATCTGGATAATACTTGTAATACGCCTGATGCTGTCAGTATCAGAACACGAAGGAAGGTTAACGGGCATTGAGCCAAGTAAAAAGGAATTCTTTCTAGCCTGCAGTTCAGATATTGATTTGATTACTTCTATTCTAGTTGAGTAGATGCAACTGAGACCGCCATAAAGTATTATATATTTGTAAATGAGTGTATATGTGTGCATTTCTGTTTTATGTATGAATAAATTTAGAATATATATATATATATATATATATATATATATATATATATATATATATTATAAGAAGTTTTCATTGCCTCTCTAACTCGGTGCTGAAGAAACAGGCTTTTAAATGCCTGTAGAAATGGCTAGTCTGCAGATGTAAAGTATTAAATTTATATGTGAGATAAAAAACTGGTAGAGTAGAAGTTGGGTTTACATTTTATTGGTTTCACAGTAAAACGGTGGGACCTAGTTGCTTATCTAGTAGCTCGAGTAAGTTCACATATAGGGGGCACCAATGAGCTGACTTCATCGGAGCAGAAGCCGTGAAAGTATTTGTAGAAGAGGCACAGGGAAGCCACATTGCACCCTTGAGAGAGTGACTGCATCTATGCAGAGAAGTCGAGATCAATTATATTACAAATTCTCTATTGAAGTTTGTCAAGGGACCCTAGTTAGATAGCAGGGGCACCCGACCAGATATGGCTGCAGCATTCAATACACGGGTGAATGGTAGATTTATATATGTGCAGGATGGATTCAGACGGGAAAGACTTTTTTGGCCTTACAAAGTGAACCGGCTTTCGTAGAAGCGGATTTATCTATGGATTTGATATAGTCATTCCACTTGAAATTAGCTGAGGGAGTTAGCCGAGGGGGCGCAGTGTCTTGCTTTCAGAAAGACTAGCCTGATTTATGTAACTAAGGGAGTAGGAGCGATTGTTTGCGATGGTTAATAGATATCAGCTTGGTTTTGGAAGCATTAAAATTCACGAGCCATTTCTTAGCCCATTCCACCACAGACTGAAGGTTCTTTTCAATCTCAGCAGCGAGGTTCGCTTTGTCAGCCTTTGCCGAGTTTTGATCGAGACGAGAATAAACGGTAGTATGCTGTCATAGAAAAAAAAAGCTTCCTTAAATATTTAGATCATGATTGATACAAATTCCACTACAAATTTATCTCTATATTTCTTATTCCTTTACTTTCTGCCTTTCCTTATTTTTTTACATCTCAAATATTGCTGTTGATATATTTTGAATTATTCCCATTTTCCCCAACATTTTAACAATAATGTTTTTAAATTAAAATTTTTCATTTTATGCTTTTTTAATCAATGTGTAAGTTTTAGCTATCTAAACTTTACTCTTGATAAATTAAAAATATTACTTAAGATAAGATATAACTCCCATGAACATTTTTGAATTTTGAAAACACTATATATATATATGTGTGTGTGTGTGTGTGTGTGTGTGTGTGTGTGTGTGTGTGTGTGAATGTTGTGTGTGTGTGTGTTTGCACATTTCCTCACAGAATGTGAGGTGGACACGACCATATGCTATATTACTGACACGGGTATTGTCTTTATAATGACTGACAGTTTAAATCTATACATCTGGTCCCACGTTCATTTAATTTTTTTTCAAAGCCTACAAAATTTATGTTATATGTGTTTTTATATTTTTAAAATATATTATATCTGTTACTATTTTTATTTTCAGTTTTCTTTCTCCGTCCACCTTCGGCAATTTTATTTCCTATTTTTCAAGTGTAACAATCTTTTGTAACTTCTATTTGTGTTCATAATTAACTTTCTTGTTTCATTTTAAGTTTTTATATACTAATTCTAAAAAACCCGTCTTTAACGCTTTTTTTGTTACAATTCTTATTTTACGCTAGACGTATAGAAATTTTTCTTGATAGCCGAACCTTCATTTTTGGTACATGTGCGTTTAAATTTTTATTTTTTCAGTCTTAAATTTGGTAAAATATTGTGCATTGATTTTGTTATTTTTAATTGTTTAACTTAAAACACGTATGAAATGTTGTGGCTATTACTGCTGGGTTGGTTCTTTCGCCTAAACATCCAAAACTTGTTGAATGGCTTTCGCCGCTGAAATAAATAGGCAAAGAGAAAAGGAAAGATACAGAGACATTAGAGGGACAGTTTGGACACTGATTTAATTTTATTTTTGTTTCCGACGACCTCTTGTTGGGGAAATACCTTCCCGAACAGTTTGGCACGCCTTTACAATCCAAAGTCCAACATAAAAAGAGATCGAGTTTGTTTTTAGCACCAGGAGGCATCTCTTTTTGCGCATGCGTCAATTGTCTTTCCTGTCAGAGGACTCCTGGGAGATTTTTATGTTTATTTTATTTCGTACTTTTATTTTATTTTGTACTTTTATTTTATTTAGTGTTTTTTTATTTTATTTCGTATTTTTATTGAATCCGTTTTTGTTATTGTAATGCATGTGATTTTTTCTAATTAATTTTCTTTTATTGCTATTTGTCAAATCATTTTATTTGTTAAATGATTTTAATTGTTAAATGATTTTATTTGTTAAATCATTTTATTTTTATTTGTTGAATTATTTTTTATTTTATTTTCTGCTGATTAACCGAATTTTTGTCTTTTATTGAATAGTTCTTTGTTACCGTTTTTAATTTAGCAAAGGTTAGTATTTTCCATAATTTTATAATAATGTGCCTTGCTATACATTTTACTGTTTTTGTTTTTGTTTTTCTTTGTTTAGTGATTTATCTAGGTTTTTTTTACATGTATTTTGCCTGTAAATAAAAAATAGTAAACAACAAAGAATAAAATCTTTTTAAACTTGTGCAAAAAGAGTCAACCCGTTAGAAAAATAACTTGATTTTTTCCAAAAGATAAAAAAAGAAAAAAACAGGAGGATATTACAAGTAACAGAGATAAGAAGATTATAAAATTTATGGGTGTCAACATTGGGCCCATTTTCCGAAACAGAAGAAAGATATATAAAACGAAAGTAAGACAACCCAGATTGTAAATAAGACAACCCAGATTGCCCAAAGTCAGCAGCAAAGATAATGTAGTGGCCGGAGAATTGATCTCTTGGTGAAAACTTGGAACTCTGTGGAAGTTAAACAAAATAGTGTAAACAAGAGGAAAGGTTTTCATGTGAGACATACTGTTACCTACCGACTGTGAGGCGTCTCCCTGTCGAGATGTCATAACAAAAAACCTCATTATCCGCATGGAATATGAATACCACGTATCAGTATACAAGGTATTTTCGCAAATCTTAAGAGAGTACTTATCAGCTTATATGAAACAATTGTAGCAGATATTCAGTGCTACTTCTAACAAGCTGAATGAAAGATAGAGTATTTAGATAATACTGGGTTAAAAAGCCTTCAGTCCGTCCCTACCTACCCGGAGTCGTAAACCAATTTGTTAGAAGATTTAAGATACTGGTCACCTCTTATCTGCTTCCCTAGATAAGATAGCTTGTAGTGTTCTATTTCCCCGCTGATTAAGTCTGTTGTTTATGTCTTGACTGTGACTGTGATGCCAATGATTGGGAGCAGTATGACAAAACTCTTGTTTCATGTAATTTTCTGAAAATCCTTTGGCAACCTATTGTGCTATTAACGGAGAAATAAAAGGGGAAATGACAGGTCATTAGCAAGAGCAGATGGAAACTCCGGACAGTGGAACCTCAGTTCCTATAACACATGCGGCTAAGAACAAGCACATTCTCACTCATTCTACCAGGTCCAAGGCCCATGTCACAAGGCCAAATTTGGGGATGGGAAATTCTGGTCTTTATCTGTTTTATTTTAAAATCATAGTTATCCACAATCACTGACAAAAAAAAATCAATATTCCTTGCACCAAAACCCCACATTCTTTCTTAACATTCCAGAATAACACCCAGACTAAAGGTTTCATATGTACAATTTGTCTGTAATGTGTAGAAAATGAAAACATTAAAACCCAGATAAATATTTACACTATGCATAATATTATAAAAAAATAAACAAAATGGTGTTAGTAATATTCCACACCCAAAAATCATTGACTGCGACAGAAATATTAGTTGATTGGATGAAACTCATGCGGGACTTGGACAGATTGATAGCAGCCTTTCACCAACCACACACAAATACAGAATATGAAAATAGGTTTGATATGACGCGTCTACCACTTCGAGACAAATTTGCTAAGCAGGACAATCTTTGGAGAATTAGATGCTTAAATTAAAGTTGCATGTCCTGTCGAAAGAAGACACAGCAAAATTGCTGCTCGGTTAGCGGTCTTGAAAACTGCTATAAGTTTAGATTAGCATATAAGACTTTCCAGCCTTTGAAACTGTAGTTAGTTCATATTCATCACTTGGAAAATTAACATTACCCTACGTAAACTTTCAAATTTACAACATGCTTTTGTTTTTATAAATATATCTCTCTCTATCTCAGATTAGATCTATTTATTTGGCTAAGTATTTCACGTATTCACTTCATAAACCACACGTCATACACGGGCCTTCGCGAAAAGTCCAATATAATCAATATTATTTCGTTCATTCCTGTCCACATTCTTTGCTGGATAACATTGACCTTGAATACACACACAGAGCTTCTACGTCAAGTTACTCTAAAGCACCCAACCATAGCCTAAAGCAAAGAATCACTTCAATTATTGTTTAAGAATCTCTTGCAGCCTGCTATAGAGAATTTCCTGAGTGAACAACTGCTAGCTGTAATCGAAATAAATGGAGGCATATGATTCATGATGGTAAAATATATACTATGTTCATGCGATGAGTTTGAAAATTCTTCTTCTTCTTCTATGTGCTCTGTCCCTTCAGGACGTAGGCGATCATGGCTTTCCACGTCGCCCTATCCCTGGTGGCTCTTAGCACACCTTCTCCTGTTACACCATGCAAACCTCGTTCCATCATCCATCTGATTAGGTTCTTTACCAAGCGTGAATTTAAGGAATGTTAAATCATTAATCCAGCGTCCAGCGTTTTACATGTGATGAATATGACAGAGTATGTGTCACAAGTGTAGGCTTCGTTAAGCAAAAATGAAGCCATATTGATAGACTTATCACAAATTTGAATCAGTATACGCTCAAAAAAACATAACATACTGCCTGTGTCAGGAAACCTGCAGAAAGATTCCTGGTCTCACCTAAAAACTCCTTGGCGAAAGAAACAATCTTTACAGAACAGAGCAAGATCTGTACAAAACAGTTTGTCACATGTATAATGAGCATTGAAAGTCTTGTTCAGACTTCATGGGACATCATCCTTCTCAAGAGACCGAAAAACATTGATCAGACTTGTCAGTGATGGTAATGTTCTTTAACTGAATGAACGGCCAGCCATCGTCTATTATCTATTTGGTGGAAGAAATGAAGCCTTCTCTTCGTCTTCTATCAACCAACTTAACTAAAAGAACACAATGATATCCAAACCGTAGAGAATGCAGCGGAAAATAATCCAATCTTTTTCCGAAAAAAAATATTGTAAATTCAACGATATGCATCTATGAAGAGTTCTAATCGCTTACACGCTGATGGTACACAACGTTCTTTTAAAAATATATAGTTATTTTTTCAGAAGAGTCCATGGATAAATTTAGCCACATTTGTTTCATTCTGGTTTACCTCCCTAATTGCTGCATGCTTATGTCGAGCTGGGTAAGGGTTTTGTTTTTGTATAGAGATGTCGAAGACTGACAAGCACTACTCATGGGGTGAAATGATGCACAAATCTAGATTAGAAAAAAATAACTGATTCTTTCTTCGTCAAGCATTATCACTATGTGGCATTTGATACGCGTATGCAATGTATATGCGTATGACTCGGATGTAAGTGATATGTGTGCCATTTAATGTACCTGCAAATGAGCGAACAAAAAGACGCACAACAAATTAGACTGGATTTTAAATAACACAACGCAATAGTATCTTCTGTCTTCGACGTAACGCTATGATTCACAATATTGTCTCGATAGATCGATTAAAACTATGTAGTAATTTCAGTCCTACACTGACTGCTCTATAATTTTCGTTATTTTCAACATTCAGGTTACACTATATATTCCCATTTTCTATTTAGTCAGGAAAACCTTGACTGAGCAATAGAGGTCGAATAAAGACACAAATGAAATAATTTTTAAACCTTAAAAATCAAATATGCATGAGGCTCTATAGAACATTTAAAAATCAATCAATATTAATTACAGCGATTTTTTGAAACTTTTATTTGTACATTGTACAAATATTTTCGGTATCATTAAATTAATGCATGTCGATATACAGACACTTAATAAATTGAAATGGATGTATAACGGGTATCATTTTCTAGATATCATGTTCTTTGGGCGACCTACTTCCAATTTTTTGTATCTCATAGTAAGGTTTAATTTGCTGCTAGCCACCCCAATACTTGTTTTTCTATCCTTTTAAACTTGCTTGGCTAGTCGGTTCGTTTTTTTTTAACCCTCGACTTTAATATGTCATGTACGCGTCAAATACTCCAAAATGTGCATATGGAATAGGTAACATGTTATTCCAATAAAAGATTGAAAAATATAAAATCATAAATAATCGGCACTCATTTTAGTTTTTTTATTGAGACGCATGCCATGGGGAATAAAAAAAAATGTTGCTCAAACATATCTCGTAACCTGGCGAGCCCGAGTTCTTCTTTTTGCATCTCTAATGCAAAGAAAAAAAAAACAACCTGATAAATAAATGACAATACATTAACTCATCAAAATAAACTGACAAGAGCAATAACACGCCCCGTATTGTATTAGGGTTATAGTGACAGCGTATGTACTGTAGCCATAGCAACAATTTTATATCTGGAACAAGATAATCTGATGTAGCATCCCTCTCCAAATTTGTTTGAATTCAAAATGCTCGTTTCCGTAGAGTGTTTGCCACAAAGACTATAGATCCCAGTCTGCCATACTATTTACATATAACCGGAGGGAAATATTTATCCCTGCCTTTTTTAAAAGCAGTTGCTCGATTAGAATTCCATCTCGGTTCTCTGATTTTTCATTGGAAAAGCTATCCGCGCAACAAAGGAAATTTTCATTTAAATAAAATTTAAAATCAAAACCTTTTACCATTCAAACTCTCAGTTAACTCACTGTTTACATAGTACATAGCAGCCGACGAGTTATCGTAGTAGTATCACAAATGTCACAAATGTATTGAATAATACACGGAATTTTAGACGGACGGTATCGATATTGTTTTTGCAGAAACTTTTCAGTATGTTGTTTCGCCAGCGTAGTCAAGTTTCCAGCTCTTTCATCTAGTGATTCGCGTTTCTATGTAGATGACGTTACATGCTGTTAGGGATTGTGTCTTTCAACAAGTGGGCGGACAAGCTGATGGCATATATGTTGCGAATGTATTCAACTACTGAGATTGGATGAATCCAGGTAGTTTGCATCCATTTCTGCTTACACAAATTCTTTTAGTGATGCTTGGTTTGAGTAAGAACATTCTATGTCGGTCATAAACAATTCTAGAAGTTCATTCATAGAAATATCAATAAAGTGAACCTTGTCATAGTTTTAATTCAATTAAATTAAAGAGCTTAATAATATACATTGGTCTTCAAATTTAAATCATTTATTTCACCGACTCCAGTTTAAGTCGGCGATAAAATTTTAGGTAATTCTAGGTGAAGGTAACCTAAAAAATATCAGCACTGAAAGAATAATAAATGAGAGGAGTCTCACATTCTGTTGTATCAATCAATCTCTCTTCGTTCTAACCATAAAATAAATATCTAGGTAGACCGGTCTCTCTATCATCTGGTATAAAACAGATCGAACTCTTTGATTTCCAAACCGCAGAGAAAGTCTCAGGAAACTGCTTTAATATAATTCCAAATCTCTCTTCGTTCTAACCATAAGATAAATATCTAGGTAGACTGGTCTCTCTGTCATCTGGTATAAAACAGATCGAACTCTCTGATTTCCAAACCGCAGAGAAAGTCTCAGGAAACTGCTTTAATATAATTCCAAATCTCTCTTCGTTCTAACCATAAGATAAATATCTAGGTAGACTGGTCTCTCTGTCATCTGGTATAAAACAGATCGAACTCTCTGATTTCCAAACCGCAGAGAAAGTCTCAGGAAACTGCTTTAATATAATTCCAAATCTCTCTTCGTTCTAACCATAAGATAAATATCTAGGTAGACTGGTCTCTCTGTCATTTGGTATAAAACAGATCGAACACTCTGATTTCCAAACCGCAGAGAAAGTCTCAGGAAACTGCTTTAATATAATTCCAAATCTCTCTTCGTTCTAACCATAAGATAAATATCTAGGTAGACCGGTCTCTCTATCATCTGGTATAAAACAGATCGAACTCTCTGATTTCCAAACCGCAGTGAAAGTCTCAGGAACCTGCTTTATGGAGTACTGCTGCCATTTATGGTCAGGTGCCCCTGCCGTTCTCCTCAGTGTTCTCGACAAGCTCCAAAGGAGAGTCTGTAATGTGATAGGTTCTGATCTGGCGACTCGTCTGCAGCCACTTTCCCATCGTCGAAATGTGGCCTCCCTCTGTCTCTTCTATAAATACCTTCATGGCTTCTGCTCGGATGAGCTTAAGTCACTGATGCCTCCTCAACAGGTGTTTACCCGTTCAACCAGACTGGCAACTGGGTCCCACCCATTCACAGTCAGGTTAGCCAAACGCAGACGACAATTCTACTCCAGCAGCTTCCTCTCTCGCACTTCCCGCCTGTGGAACTCACTCCCGTATTCTTGCTTTCCTGACGGCTACGACCTCCAGAAATTTAAAAGCAAAGTTAATACTCACCTACTAACCACTGGCCTCTAGCTCTCTCCCCTCCCCTGTATAACCTTCCCTTTCTCTCCGCCCATGTACCTGTCATTGCACCTGCTTTCTCAGTTTTCTATTGTTCCTTTCTAACTAGCTTGTACTCCTCACTCTTTTCTAATTAATCTTTCTACATTTATGTAACCCCCTGCACATCAGTGGCGTTTCTGCCTTGCTCGGGGTGAAATGATTAAAAAAAAAAAAAAAAAAAAAAAAAAATTCCAAAGAATGCATGAAAATTCATAGATAATAAAAAAATTAATGTATGGAGAGCCATGATCCTGTATGAAAAGATATGGTATTAAAAACAGAATGCAGAAAAGTCAGATTGTCCTGAAGGCCAATTTGAAAATACAGTGAACTTATCTTTTAAACCAAGGCAGGAATAATGAATAATTATATATTTCCTAAGGTAATCAGGGTAACGGAACGACAGGTTCAACTTAAACAATAAGCTATTTTTATTGCGCATGAGACACATTTACGAAAACCTTTACGACAAATCAGCTTCTCCATTACGATGTTCGTTTATGAGGGTAGGTAGCGTAACGATTACCAACATAGAAAATGGAATCCAGCAACGTTTATTGCTCTCGTATTTCACTAAATATTTTGGGAAATGTATGAATTCACTTGTCTCTTGTAATAACTTAAATAACTTGGCAGATTCGGATATCACACTATGGGTGGCAATCGCGTTAGAAGGACAACTATGCAGGCTATTGGTCTGGGTGTGAAGATGGACATTTCGCACAGTAAAAGCCTTCTTACTAACAAAACCACTGGAGCAGCAGTTTTGCGTATTGTTATCGTGGCCTTGTACTGAAAGAGTATTGAATTCATCATTATGAAACTGCCCAAGGAATTAAAAATATCAAGACAAACTCATTTTATAATCACAGTCAAATAATTTATGTCTAGTCATTTAGTTAAGTATCATACGTGATACACGCTTTAGGCGATCCTGTCTTGAAAGAGACATGGCTAAGTGTGCAGAAGATTATCCCTCAGTAGGTTGCCATTGCTTTCTGCAGTAGGCTAATACCTTTCACAAGCGTATTTGAGCGTAAGTGAATGCAAGGAATTCAACTGGAATTCAAACTTGGCTCCCCGATTTGTCTTTTCGAATCGATATCCACTGCACCACAACGCACATCCGTACAAGAATGTTTCCTTGTATCTCAGCTCATCAGTGTGGCAAGAAACATCCACTTGCTTCTGAGCGGGATCGAAACTATCTATGTGTTTAGTAAGCAAATAAAATTACAGGACACCTTTTTATTTTTGGTTTTATTATATATATATATAATGTTATTATATATGTCATAATGCTTCATTTCATGACTGAAGTTCGGCTGCCATATTGTTTTTAATGTTCACTTTTCACTTTTTCATCCAGTATTTCTATGATTATTTTCGTTGAATCCGAAGATATAAGGACTATAAAACGATTTCTTGTGTAGCGGTCAATATTAAGCTTGAATTTGAAGCCATGCTGGCAAAAAAATAACTTCTTGCAATTAAAATTTAATTGATGAAAAGTATGCATGTCATTGCTTTAATAATTTAGTATTAATTACAGTGGTATAGGAACAATGAATATTAAACACAAAAATATTTCAATAATCTAATAGCTATCCATCTACCTATATATAACTATATATGTAAATTTAGTGGTAGTTGATATTATTTCTTCTTTATCTATAGGGGATACGTAATTGAGCACTCTACTATATAAATGTAATATTATACACACACACACACACACACACACACACACACACATATATATATATATATATATTATATATATATTATATATATATATATATATCCTTTGTATCTCAAATTACCCTGGCTTGGAAGAAAATGTCTTACTGTTACTGACAAAGTTTCGGCTAGTATTTCGTCGGGTTATTTTTCAGTGCAGTTGCGTGTTGTTTTTAAGACAAGGCCTGTGTTTCCATCTTTCGTTAAGGATCGGTTGTCCTATTTTCGTAAAAGTTCTGTTGTGTATAAATTTATGTGCTGTTGCGATGCAGCATATATAGGACGAACCAATCTGAGTTTGGAGACGCGGGCTGCGCAGCATGTCCCCGCGAATATACGTTTAGGCAATTCCCATAGCAATATAAGAACAACTCAAGCTGTGTTGGATTCAGCAATCAGCCCAACACCTGCTGGATAATCAACTTTGTGCCTCCTCTTATGAGGACAATTGGTTTTCTGTCTTGCATAGTGCTCGATCGGCATACCATCTACGTGTTTTGGGGGTCATTTGCCTAAAAATCCAGCAGCCGAGCCTGTGTAGGCAGAAAGAGCAGTTCTTGCGCTCCTTGCAATTACTGGCGAGTTTGTGAGTGTAACATTTTTCTTTTTTATTTCACTCTTGTGGGATTTATATGTTTACACCCCCCCTCACTTCTTAATATTTTTTTTCAATAAATTTATTTTTAAACGAATTCCATCTTCTCCCAGTATTGCAAGTATTCCCTTTTGGTTGTGTCCTCCTCTATCCCCATTTATAATTTTGCCAACGTAACCCTTGACAAGTGTTGGCTGAAAGGTTCCTCGGGTTTGGGTTAAAATGACGTCCACTCTCTTTAAGGCTATTTGTTATTTCTGCGGGTACAAATCTTTTTTTCTATCTATCTATCTATCTATCTATCTATCTATCTATCTATAGTTTGCAGCATGTGATTTTCTCGTGGACTGGTTTGGAGCCTACAGTGATGTTTTAGTCTCGCCCCTTCTCTCAGTCATTTTAATCAAGTGTGATCAGGCCCTGATACACGTTCAAATAGTTTTAGGCACCGACATACCATTTAGATTTTTGTGGCTTGTTAAGTAATTGTCAAATTGATTAATTTTAGTGACACCATTATTCTCGGCCAAAAGCATACTGTACTGGTTTAACTTTTTTTTTTTTTGGTTTATTTTCTGAATTGCAGAATGAAAGCTTCATTAATATGTATTTCGCACTTAATTATTTGGGGTGAGCTATATAATTTTTTGTTTATATTCCGTTATTAATTATTATCTTATTAATTAAAAAGGCGATGATGATTAAGTAAATAGTTTCAATGCAATTATAGTATTCATATATGTTACAGATGTATGTACACTGGTGTAAATCTTGTACTAATACTGAGGCTAAAGTGTTTGTGTCCTTTTTAAATAGATGTCAGCAGGTCATGTTACTCTAAAGCTTGAATCCAGAATAGCCAAAAAGTATATTTAAGGCACTTAATTCTCACTTGGAAGAAATATGTAGCGTTAAATTCGTGCACATATGACTCTCAATTTGGCTTTCTATCAAAACAGTCTTTGCTGAATATCTGCATTAAGCTCTGTTCCTCGTTTTCTCTCTATGTATATTTATATAGACATTTTAGGTACCTCCACTCATTTTTCTATACTTAAATTTAAATGGAAATTTTAAAAATAAGTTATCTTCAAGCTTTAAAATTAACTTTAATTGAAAGCCAAGGGGTTAAATTTACTAATTCCAGTAAGCAACATACCCTGGTGTATTTTAAACCGAAATTATATAGATCGGAATAAAAAACATTTAAAAATTAAAAAAAAAAAAATTTCAAATTTCCTGCCATTTTTCATCGATTATAAACTGAAGCCAATTCTCAGTTTTAAAAAAATCTTACAAATCTTACACAAATAAAATACACCTCGCATATTAATTATTTCAAATTACCGAATTTCAACTTCCTTTAAGTTGACTTGAAACAAGAATTACTTGCTTACTGCATGAAAAGCATTTCAAGAGGCATTCCTCAATTACGGTAGCCTTGTTATCACAGCTGTCAACACCTTATCAACACCTTATCAGCAGCCGACAACTGATGATTTACAGTATACGGCCAAAAGAATGGAAGACAAGTTTATTATAAATCTTATTCATACAAATCGTTTTTTTATGTCTATCTATGTTAAAATTAACAATTGAAGACAGATTTCAGCAATTATTCCATATTTGGTGGAATTTTAATTAGTTTAGCTTAGTATGTTTGGAGATGTTTTTTTTAAATTTACTATCTAATAACAGTATGAAAATAACGGCAGAGGTAACTCAATAATTTATGAAATGTTATGGCATTTATTAATTTTTATTTTTAATATCCATTTTGCCTATTATTTTTAGGTACCTTTACAAATTGTGAATTTAACAATTATTATTATTATTAAAATGGAAAGGTTGCTTTAAATATTTAGGAATGACTTGCGAAACAGGCTGTTGAATTTTATAAACGTCTTGAAGAGACTTGAATAAGAAGCAAATTGCCGTTTCTGCCGTTTTCCATGGAAGGGGAATAATCCAAAACACTTGTAAACTTCCAAAATAAATACAACCCGTATGGGAACTTGTAGTGAACCCTATGGAACATCGTACTTAAATAAACGTATTTATTTACACACAAAAAATAATTATTTTAAAATTTTAAGGGTGAAAAATTTTTTGTTAATTTTTTTATTTTTTGATAGGCAATATAATCATCAATTATTAACTAAAAAAAGGACAACAGTTCTTTAAAGATTTTATTATTATAACTTTATGAATTATAATAATAATCTAAAAATACGAAAACGTTTATTTTAAAATTTTATTTGTAATCAAAAAAATGTTTTTTTCTTCTGACTATAGTATCCTTAATTATTATTATTTATTCCAACAATTAAAAGTTTATAGAATAAAATTATATTAGAGTTTTATTGCATTTTTTATTTTACTCTACAAAGCAGACTTTTGGATTGTGCCGAATAATTTTAAATAAAAAATAGATGATTTATATTCCCCGATGATTTCTGCGTTTAACTAATAAAAACTAATTTGCAGAAATTAAAATTTATTAAAATTTCATGGATCTATGTAGAGAGGGGTAACAGTTTAAAAAAAGTATCGATATTTAAAAAAAATAAGAATTTTAAAAATAATTTTATTCATTTGTGAATGAGTACTGAAAGTTTCATTAAAATCCGACAGCTATTTGAATTTTGCGAGAATTTCCAAATTAATGTGTTTGTCACCGAAAAAGTGAGCTACGTAAAAAATTACCTGATCGATGTAAACAGTCGTTTTCTGCCAAAATTTCGACCATGTTAAAAGACATTAAAAATATTTATAAAATAAATAAAAATTACTTTAACAATATTATAAACATTTTGATAGAAATATTTCGTTTTATTAAGTTTTGAAACTTTTTAATTCATACTTGATTTTTTTTATGTAATGAAGGTACCTACATTATATTTATATGCCTTTATATTTCGATAAAAACGTTTGTACAATATGTTGTAGATCTTCGTCGTCAGTTTGCTGTGAATCTTCGTCGCCAATTTATTGTGGAGATGTGGTGAAACTTTGCCGCAACTTTATTTTGAAAGGTTTGTGCCGGAAGTAAGACACGGAACAAAAAAGTAAGTTCAAAACAGTCTATTAGTATAACATGATATGCAAAGTAATTTAATAAGAAGTAATATAGAAATAAGTAAGTCTGAGGTATTATTACGCTGCCTGACTAGTAGCTGTTGTACTTGACTGCTCTACTTGATAGCTCGTAGTTACTTCTAACTGCTCTCTGGAGGTCACGCAGGTAAATCATATATAGCAAGTGGAAGAGTTCATTCCTTGTAGGAGGGTACCATAACATCATATAATTATCTTTCTGAATTATCGTTAGATCTAGCTTTAAACATCTACATATGATTATATCAACTATTCAATAAACCAAACTAGCTAATTTGCATAGATATTCACTAATATTAGTAATCTGTCATCATCAAACAAATACCGCTCTGGACCAGATTCGTATATTCTAACAACACCCAAAAATAAACTTTTCAACAGAGTCAAAACTTAATGTGAAATAGCCTTAGAATAATGTTTCCTCCGCGTAAATTACATTTAAAATGACCAATACAAAATAATAGAACACAAATAAAAACATCGTATGAGCCTAACCAAAATTTGATAAAAAATTGAAAATAAGAATCGCTAGATTGTTCATCCGAATCATCGACACATACTCACCCAAAATAAAGTAAATATGCAACTTCGTTTTTACTGCAAGAAAAACATACTACAAATTATTTCATTTTACAACAAAATATATGAACATTACGGAAAATATTCACAATTTCAAATTAATACGAAACGTTAACAGCTAATGATAATATGAGTAATTTCCTTATATGGAAACATTCAGCATTTGTTGACCAATCACCAGTGCAGCCGTCAGTTGAAATTTATAGAAACTTTTTATTAAAATATTTATTTAAGAAGATAGTATACTAAAGTTCATTAGCTATTATCCCCCTTTCAGTATTGAACGGTGTTTCTAATTTGCCTTCTGTTTGATGCAATGTGGAACGTCCGTATCTGGGTTATTTCATTATTCTCTCTTCGATTTACATGTGCTATCAACATTAGCTGTTACGAGTAATGAGCTTTCTGCTATTTGGTAGAGGTCCTTCTTTGTAAAGCCGTAACTCTAGTCCACGAGTAGAGAAGAATAATGATTTTTCACGGGAACTCGAACCTGCACTCGATCGAGGTAATTTTTAACCATTGATCCGAGAATGCTGTTGTATAGAGCTGAGAATTTAGACATTTCTGAATGAATTTGGCATTACATCATATTGGAGTAGATAGATTAATTGGAGTAGATAGACTAAACTATCGCCCGGTTCACACTCCACCCACATCTATTGAACAGGTGAAGAGGCTCATCCCTTGTTTCCTGTTTAGGATGCGGTTTCCGGTTTTCTCTTTTCTAGTCTTCTCACTTTTTTTTATTTTTCAATTGGAGTAGATAGACTAAACTATTGCCCGGTTCACACTCCACCCACATCTATTGAACAGATGAAGAGGCTCATCCCTTGCTTCCTGTTTAGGATGTGGTTTCCGGTTTTCTCTTTTCTAATCTTCTCACTTTTTTATTTTTCAATTGGAGTAGATAGACCAAACTATTGCGCGGTTCACACTCCACCCACATCTATTGAACAGGTGTAGAGGCTCATACCTTGTTCCCTATTTAGGATGTGGCTTCCAGTTCTCTCTTTTCCAATCTCTTCACTCTTATGTAGCCCCCTGCACATCAGTGGCATTGCTGCTTTGCTTGGGGTGATATGATCAAAAAAAATATTCTCGATCGAAAAATTCGCGATTTATGTTAATGTTATTTTTGTATTAACTTGCAATGTTGGGAGAAGACTACTGATAGCACAACCTATTCTCTGATCAATATTTTGTATCCTTTATCAAATGTGTTATAACTGGTTCGATAGGCGTGCGATAAATCAGGAAAAGTTTAAAGCATTTATTGACAACGCGTTTAACCTTTGTTACGTAGGTAGGTAAGCATGTTCATCTAAGAATGCTTCTGAGTGAATAGTCAGTCACATACCTAAAATAATTAACGCATCTGATTTAACTAGAAAAAAAATGCAATATGTCGGAGTGTAAATGCATCGAGACTACGCGCAATTATACGAGGATAAATTTAAATTATCTTTCTTTGTAGAATTTTAAAAGTGAAGCAACTCACCCAATGATTGCTCTTATAACAACATATATTTTACTTCGAGAAAAAATAATTTCTGCGTGTGAGATTTCCTAGCTTATTTTTTTATAAAGACAATCTTAAATAGCTTATATATTCGCAACTGATTTACAGTTTTATATATTTATTTAATAAACAAAAATAAGTTAAAATGTAACTAATATAATTGATGCTGTGAAGCTGATTAGAAATGCAACGTTTCTCTTAACTTGCATTTCATTTCTACAACACAATCTTAAAAGTCTTTTCTGTACTGAACTCATCAATACACGTGCAAAGCATCAGCACTGCACCAATAAATTAATTAAAAGTAAATACTTTTTTATAAAAAATAAGCACTTTCATTAAACATGAGTTTCAAGCGCGTCTTTTGCTATAACATTTCACTGATGCATGTTCATGTTTTTATATTTCATTCCTAAATCAACAAGTTGATGGAAATACAATCGAGTGAAGTCAACCGTGCTCGTGGCATTTTGTATAACTGTCTAAAGTAGAGAATAAACATCTTAAATTTACAACTGAAGTTGCAAGGATTATCAATAATTAGCTTAAGTTTAACTCACAGAAGACAAGAAAGATAGTTTTTGCTATGATTCTAAAATGGTATTGATTTGCCGTTTTAAAATCAATGTCACATTCTTATTTATTTCTACACACACACACACACACACACACACACACACACACACACACACACACACACACACACATATATATATATATGTTATAGATAGATAGATAGATAGATAGATAGATAGATAGATAGATAGATAGATAGATAGAAAAGAACATTCTATTTACTAAACAGGGTAATGAGTGATAGTGATAATAAAAGTTCAAGTTATATAATTGGCCAAGCGTGGGACAGGACACTGAAAATGAAGGATGAAAGACATACTTCATAAAAGTCTCTATGTCTTGCCAGCTCATTTCACATGTGTGATCACCGTTTCATCAAATGTATAACCAATTTTAAAACAGAAATAAAAAAATCATTGAAGATTCCAAACAAGTGTGACACTATCTCACGCGGTGATGATTTTCCGTCTCTCGCGGGGATACTTTCCTTTGGTTGGTTTAAAACAACGGAGAGAGAAATTGATATTGGTGATATTATTAATGTTTTATTGCGTCACGCGATGTGAGCTTAGGAAAAAAAAATTAGTAGCATCAAGTGCTTCTAAAACACGGGAGCATAAAATTTAATTATTTTGTGAAAATAATCATTTCCCTTCTATCATGTTTTTATAAATATCGCTTCTTTCATGTTCAATATAAATTTCCCTGGCTTTGGAGTTGAAATGTTGATTCCGCTAATCTGAAAACGCGTAGACAAAAAAGTGTCAGAGTGATTTGATAAGGTCACCCGGACGCCAAGGCCACTGTTGAACACAAAAGTCCGAAATAACCCTACCTGAATTCAGTTCGATGTGAGTTGTCATAATCGCATTGGTCGAGCTAAGACATCCACAAATCGAGTGGGTGGAGACAGATTTTCATTGGCCGAGGACTGTGAGCCAGCCGGATACCCAGAGAGGATCGAAAGTATTTTTAAAATAGATGCTCGACACGATAAGTTCAGTTTTTGAGTTGGAGAGCGAGTTAGAGTTTGTTTATTTGAGTTGGAGCTGCTATCAGTCGAAATGTAACGACTGGGAAAAGTTCCTAGGCGGGGAGCTATGACAGACGGCTGGTGGCCCACCATAGAACTCATGGCTAAAGAGTTAATTTCGAATGAGGCCTGCTGCAAATTAACTCAAAGAAGTTAATTTGGAAAAATGCGTCATCGACATGAATCCAGAAAGAACGTTATTGTTGTTTTGTTTAATCACGGGAGAATCGAAAATTCTGATTCTTCCTTCGCTCAACTTCGGCAAACTCCGTTAAACTCCGATAAGGACCCGTAAGAACTTTTCTGTTTTAGAAGTTACATAGGAAAATTGACAATCCTGATTATAGAGAATTAATGATATGACTTTAATGAGATACGAGAAAAGACTTTATTGAAATTTTGAAGAGATCTCAACGCTAAGGAAACTTAGACAAAACATTTCATTTAACGATTAGAAGCTCTGATGCTTTTTGGCGAACTTCCTCTCTCCGTTGCAACTAGCATTTTAAAAGATTGTATATCATTTTCGACAACTGAATTCTTGGGAAACGAAAAACATTGTTTTTTCTTTATATAAAGACATTCTACGTAACTCTCCAGGCGTGTTCGGCTTGTTCATTTTATTATTTTTTTTTCTTTTGGTGCCGTGTTTATTTTTTTTTCAAACCACAAGTGTACACCAGTGTTCGGACTGACTAAAAGGGACGACTATTAAGATTGCAAGAAGAGACCTCTGGGATCTAATCACAAAGTGGGACAGTGGTCTGTTGTTGCAAAAGACGTCCTGGAAACCCAGCTGTTGTGGCGACATCATCGGACAGGATCGTCCCGACCAGCAACAGCGACCAAACCAACAGTACGACTGGGTGGCAGTGTAACAACTGGGGTCGTCACGACCGTCAGCGAAAACGAACATCACATTAGACAGACGGCCAGCCCGACCTGAGGCGTCACATCTGGTGCCGTTTCGACCAGGATCTTGCCTGAGGGCAGCAGTCCGGTGCAGAATGTTTCACATTTGGGTATCGTGACCAGGACGTGACCTGAGGGGTGCCAGTCAGTCCGCACTGCAGAGTGACAAACAAGGTGTTAACTGTTTCATGCAGTATCTTCACGTTTTTCAATTATAGGCAAATAATTATGCTTAAACTTATAACCTTTAGCACCATCATCTAAAACTTTTGGTCTCTGAATGGTTAAATATTCAGTTATCAAAAATAAATGAGAAGGACCATAGCATCAACACACGCTGCTACTCTCGAGTCCTGCGAAAATGTGCAAACAACTTGTGGTACTCCCTTTGTGGCTGCTCAACAAATTAATGACGGCTTATTAAAACAATCCAGGACCATGGGAGATACTGGACCACAGAGTTACTAAAATGAAATAGTTCGAAGTGTATATATTACCAGCTTATAAAGTCTATGTTCAATTCGAGTGAACTGCATGTATTCTATGTCGAGTAATTTAAGATAATTTGCTAGTGAATTCCAATTTTAAAAATTATGGAACCTGTTCTTTTTATTCATCTAAGAATCTGTATATTTCTAAACACTATACTTAATGAATATTTAAATGTAGACTTTATATTTACCTAGTAAATAGGTAGTTAGTTTATTTTTTGCTTTGATAAAGACTTTGGTAAAATTGAATCGATTTTTAAATAATCAATACTGGATTGTTTTATCTCTAAGTACTGAGATAGAGTAGATGATGTATTTCGTTTGTTTTTTTTATTTTTATTGTTTTTATTTTTTTTGTCAGTAATGGAGTCCAAATAATATCCAAAGTTTGGGTTTATAAATTTCAACTTTGAAGACTTACATAAAACCGATTATATTTGTCGAATATGTGATTAATTGAATGCTTCATATCTATTGGTTTACTTCACCAAACCATAGCATCGCCACCATCACCAGCATCATCATCATATTAATATTATTAGTATTAGTAGCAGTTATATTAGTTATATTTGTAGTCAAAAGTGGAAATTTACAGGAATTACAAGAATTAAGTATATATATATATATATATATATATATATATATATATTATTCATATCTCTTTATCTATCAGGTTCAGTCTTATTTGATTTCTGTTTTGGGAAAACTGTTGTAATGAAGATTGTATCATCTGCATTGCCAAGCTTACTTGATGGTTAAAAATATATTTGGAAAAAGCTAACATTACATTAGTTTTTGCACAGCAGCGTACATAGTGGATTAAAACGAACTTTTTGTTGTCTTCCACGATAATTCAAGATCAATACAATTTGGAACACGTTTAGTTTGCTCTACTCCACCAGCCATATTCAGTTGAACTTGCAGCAACTGGTAATTAGGTTTACGATTGTTGAAAAATGCTTTGATGAGGAAAACGTTCTCTAATGAACACCAGATCCATGAATTCTTTGAAAACTTTTTCACATCTCAACTCGGGGAATTTTACTCGAAATGTACCGAAGCGTTGCCTGAGAAGCGGTATCATGCCAATGCACATAATTGCGAAAATGTAATTAAATAAAATTTGATTGACATCTATTTTGAGAAGAATAAAATTGAGAAACAATTAGGATGTTACTTAAGACGAAATCTAATATCTATCTGACTTATACAATGTGTTTATTTATCAATGAGAAATTACTGTATCTAGCTTTCAGCTGTTCATATGTGTCGATAGCTACAGAGTAATTTATAAGAATTAATCATGAGCTATTCAAATTTTAATTCATTTGCTTTTCATTCTTTCCCTTATTCTGATTGCTTGTATATTGTTCACTCTATTCATATCGTTTTCATCTTCTCCGTTTTTCTTCTATTGATATATGATCTCCCTTTCTCTTCACGTTATATTTCTCTCTCTCTCTCTCTCTTAAGGTTATCTGTCTTCTCCTCTTACTTTTAGTAATTTATTATTCTTTTCTTTCCTAAAGTGTAGCGCGATGGAGGAAGCTATAACCTCCAAAGAGACGGAAATTCATTGTTGTCAATCTTAAAAGGCCGATACAGATTAAAGGGATTATCAAGTCGAACCATAATGTCGACAGATGGTTCTCGTTGTTAAGAGATATGAAGAAAATCAATGAGAGGCGCTCAACGTAGCCTGAACCATAGAAGCCATTTAGAACTGCGCCAATGCCGGCTAAGCAATCCATTCCCCAGATTTTGTTCCTCAAATCGGCTTTTAAGCGCTACAGTTAATACAATGTGTACAGTTATTATAATGTAATACAGAGCACTTCGACACTGTCTGAATATTGGTACTCACTACTTAATTCTTGTAATTCTGATTATTTTCCTCTTTTGACTACTACTACCGCTGCTACTATTACTACTATTAATAATATGATGATTATGGTGGTGATGCTAGTGATGATATATTTTGATGAGTCAAACGAATGGAATATTCACCAGATATTAAAAAAAAATGAAAATATTCTTGAAAATATAATTATTTTGTGATTCTGAATTTCAGAAGTATTATTAGGGCCTAGACTTTTTCAAGGTAAAACCTTAGATAACCGGTCAAGTAATGATTAATGTCATCTCAGGAAGTGATAATAAAAACTAAAACAAGTAAGCTGCTTGAAAATATCAGGATCACGCGAGAGAACTGAAAATTTTATGGGTTAAATGAATCCAGTGAGGAAGCATGTGATTTACAGACCCCTCTGTGTAAATTGCTCTCAATATTGCTTACTGTTTACTTATTTATTAAGGATTATATAATTATTTTCGTGTAGATCATGTTTTCCTAACATGTTATGGTGCACTACTACTTCTACTTTTGCAGTTATGAGTGTGTACTCCCTAAGTTGTTTATTGAATACTTGAGGATTTCACTTACATGAAATTAGCGTACTTAACATTAACTTCAAAGACTCATTAATAATATTATGATTTATATTTGTTATGCAAATGAAGAGAAAATACACCACATATTTAAAATGAAATTACACAAGAACTTTTTAAAACATTCTCTGAATTCACATTCAAACATTTCAACATCCGATCTCGGAAAGTAGGCGTATTCGAGTGGAAAAATAAAGAAAACCTGTCGGATAACAAATCTTGGTAGACCGCAGATTAAATTATAATCAATGAAGAGTTGGAAAATATCCGAAATTTGACAATCTGTAACATGATATCTTCACTCTTCAAGAGTTAAATGAATTTATTGAGAAAATACAACAGTGTTGTACTCCCTTTTTCAACTCGTTCTCTTTCACGTAAGTTATTTTCTACCAATATTGTTTAAGTATAATCTGAATATTTGTTTTGTGTAGATGAAGCTTACCTTACATTTCAATGTGTTTTTTGTATTGTACATTTTCGAATTGATCTGCGGTATCTAGGACACACGTCTTTCTACTTTTATGACATTTCATTGTATTTATTTATATATTTATACACTGTTATAAAAAAGCAATATAATGTGAGTGAACCTCCACTATGATTCTACATTTATTTTGAATTTTCATTATTAGTTTTGCCATGTGGTATATTAATTTGATTGTTCGATGTTATCCTCAGTCATTTGCATCATTGGTAAATCTTTAAATATAAATCAACTCCGGTCTTCAACTCTGTCATTATTGCCATGTATTTATTTTTCCGTAATATCATCAATCAATTAAGCTAACTAGAATTTTTATTACAATTTCCTCAGGTCCTGGTTCTATATCCATTTCTACAATGGCAAGTGATGTTTGTTTCTCAATTTTAGTTTTGAGAATGCTCTAAAAATGAGTACTGGAGCGTATCATTCAAAATTCTAAAGTATTTCAATATATTATAGGTTAATCTATGTTTTTATGACGGAAACCATTCATGCATACATTCATTTTTTATACATGGAATTGTATATTTTAACCTTATGCATCCTGGCGTATATCCAATTATATTGGAGTCATTCAGTTTTGTTTTCTTAATCTCGTTTAATAATAATAACTATGATAATAATTTTGATAATAATAATAATGAAACCGATAAAATGCAACCGCAACTTCTACTCCAACAGTTTCTTTTCTCGTACTTCCCGACTGTGGAATTCCCTTCCACATGACTGCTTCCCCGACGGCTACAATCTCCAGGAGTTTAAATGTAAGGTCAATAGACACCTCCTGACACAATAACTCGCTTCCATTCTTTCAAGCACTCTTCCCATCCTCCCAACTACCTATCACCCACCTTCTGACATTTCCTTTATCTAACCACTCTTTCTATTTATCTTCGCCTATGTAGCCCCACCGCAATAGTGGCAGTTGAATGCCTTGCTTGGGGTGAAAAGATTAAAAATAAAAATAATAATAATACGAAGATGATGATGATGAAAAATGAAAACATAATAATAATAATAATAATAATTTTTTTTTTTACGTAGACATTAATTTTTCATTTCACTATATTAAACATAAACATTAATTTTTTCCTTCGTATATAATTTTAATTGTATGTTTCTTCTTTTAATGATCCTTAAATAGATTTATTAACTAGTTTTCTAAAGCAAGACAACGAAAAAAATACGACGAAAAACACTAAAAAACTGTTCGATCTACGATATTCTTTCTTAGAAAGAATATGTAATAATTTCTTTATATTTGTTCGTTCATTTTATATATTTATTTATTTTTCGATAATCTTACTCTCGTTGGATTTAATGAAAAAATAACACAGAATACAGTGGGCGAACAAATTATTATTTTTAAATTTTACGGGAGTAAACTCAAAGGTATGTCCACTTTTTTTTCCTATTAAAAAATTTTGAATTTTTTAAAATTTTTTTTTATTGCAAGGACAATGGTTAATAGTAGCAACAATTGTTTTTTTTTTATTTTAACAATACTCTCTAAGTGCAGTGATGTTTTTTTTTTCCGTTGAACGGCCGTTACGTCCAAGTTTGTTTGTTTTTTCAACCAGCGTCTCTCTCTTTGAATTTTTCTTTTTCTCAAGATGAAATTCTGTTTTAATATAAACAGGATTTTTTCTTTAGATATTATCGATTTTTTTTTTTAATGAAATTCTGTTTTATTTTAATTTATCTGTTAGTTCTTTAAATGAACATGAATAAAATCATCCGTATTATATTTCCTTTAGCTGTCGATATTCCGTAAATTTTTTTTTTAACAAAATACACTAGTATTGATGTTTTGTTTCGTTGAGCCGTTGCTACGCCAAAGGTTTTTTTTTTTTTAATTTTTATTTTTTTTAACCAGCGTCTTTCTCCTTGAATTCCAATCGCGTATATGTCAGATGTTGCTTGGCAGCCCATTTAGGAGAAGGAAAACTCCGAACAACAACCCGCAACTCAAGGTGTTAATCGTGCCGAGGAGTGAATGGCTACTGCGTTATGAGGTCACAAACGATCCCCTACAGGCTTCGGGAGCCTGTTTGTAAAAGACCGTTACCCAACGTGCCGGGCAACTTTGGGTGGACTTTTGGACCCGTGCGTCACTCGTGGGAAAAACATGAAAAATACAAATAGAAATAAAAAGTCCAGTATGGCTCTTCCAGTGGATAAACAGGGAGCCAGTCCTTCAGAAGGGAACCTACCTGAGGTCGAAAAATCTGCCATAGGAACAAACTCCTACACAAAGAATGAATCTTCAGGTCCCCACAACCAGGATAATTCTAATGATGGTCCTGAAAATTCACCAGCTAGATCTACAACCGTATATTTAAAGAAAGAAAAAATAAAATGGTCTCGTGAGTAGTACAAAGTCGTTATGACTGCATTTCATGAAGCGTTACTCAAACCTAAAAAAAAACATGACTCGCCAAACATATGACATTTGGCGTGAAAAAGTTGGTCAAGCAAATAGAAAGTATATTGACGAAAATAAATTAGCCAATGTACGTAGGTACATTATTCGTAATAACCGACTGACAGAGGCTGAAATTAACGAAATTAAAAGAATTATAACAAGAGACGAATCAACAAAATATGAAAAGGAACCGGAATCAGAAATAAAAAGTAATAACATCAAACAAGCCACAGGTCATAATGTAGAAACTGTGAAACACGCAAATCACTGCGAAGATAATGCTGTAAGTTTAAAAGTGCTGGAAAGGTGTGATCTGAGTCAGTTAAAAGACAAAAATAAAACGAGTTCAGAACACATCGAAGATAATTATTTGCAGGAAAATACGAACAATATACAATAAGCCAAGATAGAAATAAAAAAACCATCGAAGTCAAATACAAAATATTACAATGGAGGAACGAGAACAGCTCCCAAAATTACAACCAACAAAACATAACCTCCGAACTATTAAAATCTACAATGCAGCACTGAAATTAATACTGGATGAAGACACTCATACAAATCTCAACGAAGTAATATATGCATCAGCAACAGCAGCAACAAAAAAATTGAATATCAAAATAAAAACAAGGCAGTCTCGCAGACGTGAAGATCCACCTTGGAAAAGAAAAATAGAAAAAGAAATCGAACAACTTAGAAGTGAACTATCAGTACTGGATGAACTGAGTAGAGGAATAAATGTAAGAACTAGGAAAAGCAGAAGAGCCGAAAGAAAATATAACATTAAGAATGAAAATGAAGTCTTATCAAATAAAGAAAAAATAAAGCAAAAAATGCAACTGAAGGCTCAAAGAATAAGACGCTATGAAAAAAGAGCAAGATTTTACAGACAAAACAAGATTTTTTCAGACTGATACAAAGAGATTTTACAGGGAAATAGGTAAAAAAAGAATTGAAGTGACGGTACCCCCCAGAATGGAAGAAGTCACACAGTTCTGGGAAAAGATATGGGCTTGCCCTAAAGAACATAGCAAGGAAGTACATTGGATTGCGCAAGAGATAGAACGAATGAAAAATAAACCAGAACAGACATGGTCTGGAATTACAGAAGATGATGTTAAATTTGCACTAAAAAAAGCACACAATTGGAAATTCCCAGGTATAGATAAAATTCCTAACTTTTGGCTATATTATTTAAATGCAGCACATAAAAAACTAGCCAAAGAACTTCAAGAAATGGTTGACGATCCCACTAAAATTCCTGCATGGATGACCAAAGGAATTACATTTCTTCTACCCAAGAATGGTGACATAAAACAACCCGAAAAACTACAGACCAATTACATGTCTTCCGACAACATATAAACTATTAACATCTATTTTAACAAAACAGACATATTTATTCTTAGAAAGAAATGACATGATACCGCTTGAACAAAAAGTGTGCAAACGTGGCTGTTAATGTTTAAAAAAACCAATTGCTAATTAACAAAATGATCCTGGAAAACTGCTACAGTACAAAGAAAAACCTTAGTACTGCCTGGATAGATTATCGAAAGGCATTCGATAGTGTGCCACATTCCTGGATTTTAAAGACTTTAAATATATACAAGATATCGCCCGTCATCATCAATTTCATCAAACAGTGCATGTCTATATGGAAAACAACCCTTTACCTCAATCATATAAATGGAACCTATATGTCTGATGAAATAAACATCAAAAGAGGTATATTTCAAGGTGATTCTTTATCTCCCTTACTATTCTGCATATCATTAATAGCACTAACCAGTCAACTTAATGAGACAGAATGTGGTTATAAAATAGGCCAAAAGAAAATAAGCCATCTATTTTACATGGATGACTTAAAGTTATATGCTAAGAATGATAATGAGCTGGAAGGTCTTCTGCAAACTGTAAAATGCTTCAGCGAAGACATTGGAATGAAATTTAATTTGAATAAATGTGCTAAAGCTACATATTAATTGATATGGCTTGTCCAGCGTATTGTAACATAGCAATCAAGGAATTTGAAAATCTGTCAAAATATAAAGACCTGGAAATTGAAATAGAAAAAATGTGGAAATTGAAAACAAGAATTGTGCCAGTGATAGTAGGTGCACTTGGAATGATAAAAATGGAACAAAACAACACATTGAAAGAATCCTTGGAAACCCCAGTTTAAGAGATATACAAAAAATTATCTTATTAAGTACAGCCCACACACTAAGGAAAACTTTATCTATGTAATGCTGGGGATGATAGGGAAGATAGAAAAACATGAAATGGAGCCATAAGAACACGCCACTACCTGCCTTAGGTCTCTCCGCAGATTTGGTTGGTAGTGAGACCAAAGCAGAAATCGAAATATGATGAAAAATGACATAATAATAAAATTAATGTTATGTTTTATATATAGGAACAATAATTACGAACCGAAAATAGCCTATTTAACACATACATACATTTGAAAGACTTATACAACCTAATTCCTCTGTTACATATTTATATATAAAACATAATCTAATATTAAAGAGTCGATATATTTTTGATACATTTAAAATGTAGAAATGCATTATTATCATTATTTTCTATTTTTATGTTTAACAAAATTAAATTCTTGTTTATAAATGCTTTTCTGATGTTGTGAAATAGGTTTCGTTCGGAAAGATCGTGTTTATTAGTGACTTATAACACAATCATCCATTACTGAGAAAACCGTGATACATTGGAAAAATAAAAAAGACAGTATATGTGGTGACGTCAAGTTTAAATCCTCTCAGGAATTATTATTATATTTTCAAATCTAAAAGCAAAATATGTCTTTGTAATTTTTACCAGGCGTAGCGCAATAAAAATAATTTCTTTAAATCGGCAAAAAAATTAACTTTATTGATATTTGATGGTATAATTTTGTTTGCTTTGATAAAGTGCAATGAAATCTTGGCAAATACGAACACTATTAATTAATATATTATAAATGTTATTTTAGCGAAGACGCGTTTTACTAGTGTTTATATTATAATGTTTGACTGAATTACCATGGAAATTATAAGATTATTCAAATACGGTCATGGATACGAGACGTTGTAACGCAGAAAACTTCATAGGATGCTTCGCCCTCTGATAAACAGAGAGCGTGTAATGACTGACGTTTAAAAGCTTGCGCATAGAAAATGTTGAAAGAAGAAAATGAGGGCAAGAGAATGGAGGGAAATGGCGGAGGTAAATAGGTGAGGAAAGGAGAGAGAGAAAAGGAAGAATAAAGAAAATAGGAAAGTTAGAAATACAAAGAAACTTAAAAAAGGAAATTGAAAAGAAGATTTCGTCAAAAGTGAAAAGCTACAGAGGATATAGACAGAGAGTGTAAGAGAGAGAGAGAGTGAGAAATAGAAAGAGATAGAGATTGCTAGCGAGTTAGATAGCTAGCTAGGAAGTGATAGCGAGCTAAAGAGTTATAGATTGACATAGATAGATAGATAGATAGCAAAATGGATGATTAAAGAAAAACAGAAAAGTAAAAGAACAAATAAGGTCAGGCAAATGACGCCAAAGGAAGTGCAAAAATGGTGTTTATAGAAAGACTGTTTCTTGCTGGCTGTCAGACCGTACTGAAATAAAAACTAATTAACGGAGTCTAACGGGACATCAATACGAAATAAAAATACGTACATTTCCTTCAAAAAAGAAAGAAAGAAACCAAGTAAGAGAGCAAAACATGAAGAAAGAAAAGATCATGAAAGACAAAATGATATCGGAAATAAATAAAGACAGAAAAAAATAATGAGGAAGAAAAAGAATACATCCAGAAAGAAGAAAGAAAATACATCATAAAAGAAACAAATAATAAAAAGTAAGAAGGAAAGAAAAGAATGAAAGAGAAGTAAATCAAGAAAGAAAAGATATAGAAATTTTGGAGCGAAAAAGATAGATACGGAAAAAATGAGGGCAAAATAAATGTAGAAAACAAAACATCCAGACGATATGCAAAAAGGTAAAAACAAAAATGATATAAGGATAAGGACATAAAGAAAGAGATAAAGAAAAACGTTATAAAGAATTTGGATGGGACAAGAAGAACCAGTAGAAAAGATAAATAGAAAGAAAGATAAGATAGAGTTAAATCATAAGATAAAGCATAAAGAATGAAACGATTGTCTGTGCGTGAATATATATATATATATATATATATATATATATATATATATATATATATATATATATTAACAGTATATCCCAGCGTTGCTCGGGTGTAATGAAAGCTTTAAAACTAATCCATGGTTCTGGAGCTCAGACTCTTTGGACGTTGGCACGAAAGACTAAAAAGCAAGAGTTGTTTCAAGTTAAAGCGTAACCGTAGCTTGAAAGAAATATGAAAGGGATGTAATTCAAATTTTGATTTCCTGAGCTCTCTCCCCTCCCCTGTATAATCTTCACGTTCTCTCCGCCCATGTATCTGTCATTGCACCTGCTTTCTCAGCTTTCTATTGTTCCTTTCTAACTAGCTTGTACTCCTCACTCTTTTCTAATTAATCTTTCTACATTTATGTAACCCCCTGCACATCAGAGGCGTTTCTGCCTTGCTCGGGGCGAAATGATTAAAAAAAAAAATATATATATATATATATCAAATGAGTTTTTTTCGTCGTAAATTTGGAAGGCTAAATATGTCCTCTGAGTAAATGGTATCATAGCTGAGACTAAGAACTCCAATTACCGAAGCAAAAACTAAAATAAAAGGGCTGAAAAAAATACAGACATACAGGCAGATAAACAGACACACACACAAACATCTTGCTTTTATATATATATATGTTATCGATTGTAAGAACTGCAACTTTGAAACTTCTGAATATCGTTTCTTATGTCTTTGTCTATGAGTGTATCAAATTTGATTAAAATCGGACCACTCCTTAGAGTGTATATATATATATATATATATATATTTTAATTCAGATACTTTAATCCAAGCGGAAAAATATATATTAGTCATCCACATACAAGGTTATTTCGCAGCTCAACAGTGTGGCTAGATATCCACTTGCCTCTGGCCGGGATTGAAGCACGACCAATTTGGTGTCAGTTGGCGTCGCTAACCCTTAAACCAAGGTATATGGAATCTGAGAAAGAAAATCTTATCGTATACAGACGCCAGTCGCCGAAAGAACTCGATTCATAACCGAAGAGTTATGCATATATCGCTGAAGTAATAACTGTTTTTATCAATTTTTCTTCTCTAGAGTGCTCAATCGTAACGAGAGCTTTATATTCGTCATCCACATACATGCCTGTTTCGCTGTATCATAACTCATCAGTGTGGCTAGACCAACATTTGTCTCCGGCCAAGATCGAAACTCGATCGATTTGGTGTCAGTCAGAGTCGCTAACACACACACACACACACACACACACACACACACACACACACACACACACACACACACACACACAGGGAAATCCTTGAGAAAAAAAGATTTAATTCAAGTATGTAAATTGTGCTATTTTCGTGTTTCCTGTTTAGTGATATTTCGTTCTCTTCATTTTTAGTGCTGTTGCTGTGAAGCTTGACTTCCGTCGCCATCGTTAGTAAATAACTTTATATTTAATTGACTTAGATTGTTTGTTAAGAAACGACGCAAACATTTAAGTAATTTCGAAATTCAGTTGGTTTATTTTTGCATCATTAATTTATGTTTTCTTTATTTATACAATTCTTTTTATTTTGGTATGTCATAAAAAATACAGATTTTGCAAACATGAATAAAAAATATCTAAAGTAAACAAACAGAAAGCAAAATGAATTAAAAGCAATATATTAGCTCGGGAACATTTCATACCTATTAACAGGATGTTTGCTTACTGTTATCAGTGAATTCTTTATTATTACTGCTGTTCATTAACAAAGCATTAGTATTTTAAGCTGTTCAAGCATCTTTTTAAAAATATTATGCATATATCAATTATTTCTTCATGTTTTTGTTATTTATTTTCTTGAATTTCCTTTCTGAGGTTTGTAGAAAGATATTTAAAAAACATTTTGAAAAATCGAAATGAAATATTTAGAAAAAAATGCTAAAAAATTAAACATGAAATTCAGTATTCTATTTTCAGAATCATCTTTTGAAATATACAACCGTCGTGATATTTCGGAAGATCTAAGTAGATTCATTTTCATGCATTAAAAGCCAGGGTTAAATGAAGATAAAATCTATTAAAAATCTTCCAAATGTATCTCATAAAAAAATTATCATTCGAATTCTGATTAATACTGCACGGAGAGAAATTAAACCCAAACTATTACTGGAATAGTCCGATTTTATTAAATACGTGAAAAATTGATATCAGCAAGAGTAATAAAACACAACATGTTGTATAATTATGTTTTACAGATTATGCAAGATGCGGCACAACAAACTGTTGGAACTAGTAGTTAAGCTTGATATATTTTGGAAGGATATTAGAAAAAACTAGAATGGGAGAAAACAGAAAGCATATGGATGAAAAATAAATTCATTAAATATGCAAATACCAAAAAGAAAGGTATTTGAGGTGATCCTGAATGAATTAGAATTCCAGCAAAGATTAATTATTTTCAGCCACAATCTTAATGACACTAGATATGCAGATGACACAGCAAAATACGAAATCTATTAAAATATAGGAACAAGACATAAAATGCATGAACACTTACAGAAGAAAATAAGGGAAAGTGAGAAAAAGAAGTAAACTAGAATGAAAAGGTTTTAGCAAAAGGACGACCCCAGCATGTGAATTACAATCTAAAGATACGAAAATTAAACTAGTACAATAAATTACATTTAAAGATTTCTGCACATTAATGCGCCTCCTAAACTACTGGTTATGTTTAGTTTTTTTCGCCAGCGTAACACTCTCTTACTGCAGTTTCTGAAGAGATGCTGTCAAGCTTTATATTTGAATTATATATGGCGTTTCTATGGCTATGAATCTTTTCACCAATGATAAAAAACACTTGTGGTGGTCAAGTGACTCTATAGTAGGTTATCCATTATAGTAAAGTGTTTTGTGTGTTGAAACAGATTAACTTGATTTGACCTTATTAGAAGATAGCCCACTATAAGAGGGGTATAAAACAAGAAAATCAAATTGTGTATAGAAACAACATATATATATATATATATATATGTGTGTGTGTGTGTAAGGTTTTTTACAAATAAAGTAATGTCGTTTGGTTAAAGGTCGTTAAAATGTTCATAGCAGTAATTGCCCAAAAGAGTTTTTGCGTATGTTTGTGTGTGTGTGTGCGTTCGTTGGTTAGGAGTGACTTTGAAGTTTCCTTTCAGTCCATCGGGTAACTGTCTCAGTGAACAGTGAAAAAGAAGATGAGAGTGAAAGAACAGAAAACATAATACGATCGCTTGACGCTTGTCAACGGACGCGTTAATTATGCTCCTATTTTTTCAACTGGCGATGCTTACTGCGTCATCCTTTTATTTCGTCTTCGGGGCTCCGAAAAAGTAATTTGGAAATTCACACCCGGTTTTAATTCTGGGCTTCCCATTAGACGATAAACAAAATTCACGACCGCTAGCGAAAAGGGTCCATAAAAGGAATTTGATATTTATTTATTTTTGGTTTTCCACCGAAATACCTGCGTGGAGCCAAGATGCGCAAAGACCAGTTTTGGTCATTTGCTATCTGGACCTCTGAGGGAAAACATCCAGTCCCTCTCTTGCTTGGCATCATCACAACTCCATAAAAAGATGGTGGGAATAAGAACTTACCCTGACCAATGACACCGTTTAAAAAAAAAAATGAAAGCAAAAAAAGTAACTATGCTTAAAATATCTAGGGCACATGAGGTGGGAAGTTGTTTCGAAAATGTAAGGCAGATAGAACATTAAAACCAACAGGGACAGTAGAAATCATCGCATAACCGAACTTTCATATTTATATAAATGGTTGACGTAACAGTCATTAGAAAAAATAGCCAAAAGAACAAAATACTAAGATCTGATAAGGATAGGCAATTGGGAAGAGTTATAATCCTTTAAAACCTGGTGAGACAAGATACATAACAGAAAAAATGAAGAAAATAAAATCTTTTGAAGCAATATATAGTCAGTATTTCTTCTCTCTAACTATTTTTCACGTTCCCACAAAAAACAATTACCTTACTGTGAACTTGGCATGAGTTTCTACCAAAAGATTTAAACGAACATTATTATAGGTGCATGTAATTGACAACATGCAATACAGTCCTCATTTCTCCCTAATAAAAGTATTCAAAAAAGGTACTTGCCGCATTTATATATAAAATTCTGTGTCTACTTTTAGTCCGTCCGACAAGCCATTAATTATAACTATACAGTAACGGATGAAAACTAGATTTTAGGCAGAAGTGAAAGCAAATAAGGAGTTACAAAGTACAATTGGTTACACTAGGGTGTTTATCTTTTTTATTTTCTTGGAAAATTATAAATTTATATTCAACATACAAAATAATTCAACTATTTAAAAAAATGATTGCAACAAATACTAATTTAATAAAATACAATTTTTTTCACTTGTCATTTTTAAAAGCTTTCATGCATACTAGAATCTAGTCTCCAGTTCACCCTGCGTTTGTGAGAACTATAAAAAAAGTCACAAGGACAACAGATTTAAGGAGTTAGAATTGGGCCAGAGAATAGTATTTGCGCAGTGCCAGTTGTATGTTTCATGCGCACGTGTAAGAAATTCTAAGAATTTATTCTTCGCTGTCTATATTTATGGGGTGAGGTATTGTAATTAGCTAGGCTATTTACATAGTTCGACCTCTTCGAGTTTTTCTTCACCTCAGCTAAATCCAGGTATTGAATTCAAAACTATTTGAGCTAAGTCACTGAATCCAAACAAAATCTTTATCCACTGGGTTATATGTAATCAAACAGAAGTGAATAAAAAATGGAGAGTTGCGTTAAATAGAGATACCTATGAAGAGACATACCATGTGGAACGTGAACAGTCTATCACGGGAGACAAAACATAGGGTTCGGTTCGAAATTTCAATAAGCAAAATGTGACCCGAGCGTACAACGGCGGAAAGGTTTTGAATATGATAACGAAGACCAGGACAAAGGTACGAACATTTTAAATTTTTTTAATAATTCTTCGCTGGTAAACGAAAAAAAAAAGAAATTTTCCCAAGAGATATTGTTTACCATGAAGTCCTATGAGGCAAAATTATAGAAATTAATAAGTAGAAATAGGGTCTTTGTTAAAGTATTTTACAAAATCTGTGTATTCACTTTTTGTCAATTTGTTTGTGAAATTCAACGAAACGTAGAGATTGTAAATCTCGATAAAAATCTTAGCAAAAATTTTAATAATACTATATATTGTGAGGATTTCAACACACATTAACGAGTTCCAAAACATTCTAGTTAAGGAAAAATAATATGGATCGTTCGAACATTCCTTTGTACTGACGGGGGTTTGATGCTTTTTATTAATCTAAATATCGGAATGATTTCATATGTAAAAAGGGCGATCTTTTGTTTAACATTGTGCTTTTTGTTTCTTATTCAGAAAAGTAAAAAAAAAAATTGCAGAAAAATGACAGTAGCGAGGTTTACTTTTGGTCGTTCGATGTCGATTCTTACTATTATTGCCAAGAAGGATTTGTCAAGTGTTTCATTCTCCATTAACTGATATGAAACAGATGTTTGGTCAACTCGAAGTGGTGTAATTATTAGTCTTGTCTCATTAGATCAATTACAATTGAATAGTGTGTTCAGTCTTCAATGACTTCTCCATATGTTAAGTTTAGAAAATAAACATGAAATATGGGCGGGATTTTTACAACAAATACCTAGCAGTTGTCATAATAAATTCCATAAAGTTGAACAATCGTATAAAAACTAACAGGATGATCCTTGTTTGAAGACATGCAAAACTAATGTAGTAATCCACAATATTTGGCCAACCAAAGCATGAACTGTAAGGATTATTGCGTTGTAGTGCAGTGGATATCGGCTCGGAACGAGAAATCGGGGAGCCGATTTCGAATTCCAGTTGAATACCTTGCATTCACTTACGCGCAAATACCCTTGGGAAAGGTATTAATCCGTCTCTTCCCTCCAGTTTTGGGTTAAATAATAGGACAGATTGGGTTCTATACCCTTGGCTGGCAACCAGTCTACCGCAAAATGTAATGGCAACCTACCGCTAGATAATCCTCCGCTCAGTCAGTCATATCCCTTTCGAAACATGATCACCTAAGCGTGTATCACGTTTGACACTTAACTGGCTGACTGACTGAAAATAGGGTTTAACGAATTCAACTCGCATTAGGTGTTTCTTGTTCTATTCGTTCATTCTACCTCAAGGAATATCTAACATCGTAAAAAGATTACGCTAATTCCAACAATAAATTCTTTTTATTCAGAATTGTGGAAAAATATTTTAATAGGAAATCAAGTACTTTTTTTTTAAAATTTCAAATTGTATATAATTAATTGCATGAAATATAATTATCAGAGTAAGATAAAACATAGAGAAATACGAAAATACATAGATATGTAGATAGATATGAAATTACTGAGACTGACATAGAGGTAATGATGGAAATAAAATGCAATTTCAGTTATTTTTATTGAAATTACAAACGAGTTAAATAGTTATTGAACGCAAAGTATGTGTACTAGAATTGTTAGTCCGTATTGTCTTGCAAGTAAGCTTTCATGAACTAATGTTTATTTTTCTAAAATGAAAGAAATATAGTACAGTGCTAAAAGTGGGAATGGAGAAGATTGGTCATCATCTGTCATATCTTAAATTTTGCTTGATATAATCATTGAGTGAAACAAACTATATAATATTTCATACACCAAAATAAAACATTGTAACTTACCATGTTTGCTGCAACCACCGTAATGCATCACATATTCTATGAAGTTTTAAATATCTCAATATGTAAATGTTTTCTGTAGAGGTAGGGAATAGAATAACAACATTTAAAAATTAAAACTTCAAGGAATACTTACACAATGCAGAATATTATATATACAAGAAACTAGACAAAATGTGTTAGCAATAAATCCCAACAGTACTTAATTATGGCAGAAATATCGGTTAACTGGCAAAATTAAATTGGGATTGGATAAAGTAAAATACAATCTTTCAACCAACCAAACATACAAAGACATTCGTTTAAACAAGACTACAATTACGAAAAAAGATCCTCGGAACACGAATTATCTCGCATCTTCCAAAATTCTGATATTTCTGGTATTCTAAACAGGTGAGGAAATGAAATTGAACTAAAGAAAGTGGTGACAAAAATAAAAGGGGTCAATGAGCATATATTCTGTAGCTAAGTTAACTAGTCATAAAAATTAAAAAGAAAACAAAGTAAACCAACCTATTTTAGGTAGAGTTACAATGTTTAAAAATTGCTTCTCTGATGCCTAACCGACATGAAAATGCTACTAAAAAACATCGAAAAAATATCGAAAGATATGCGGAAGACTCATCCACCTTCTGCCAAATTTTGTGTTGTCGCTTGTCTGTCCGGATTTTCACTTAAACCTGATGGTTAAAGAACAAGATCAGCTGGGAAGAGACAAACTTTTCTCTATATAACACCTGGTATTCAGCCTCAGTTGAAGACGTTAGTACATTTCTAGAAACAGAACTCTCTTCAAAATCAAATTTTACGTGTTGCATGTCAAACAATGAAACCTTCAATAAACATGCACAAAGGGCGTACGGCCTTGCAGTAGAAGAGGGACTGAGCCAGTGTAACCGCAGAAAATCTGCAGCAAATGCAGCTGGAAGAATTTTCCAAGCCCGCCGAATAAAGTTTTTTGTCGATTCAGAGGAATTTTCGCATCACCAGCCATGAGAGATTTGCTTCATCGTTCGTGAGGTGTTTATAACAAAGGACCTAAGTCAAGATGGAGCTTGGTTCATTAAATCGAGGTCCCCACGCAAAGCATCTTGATGATCTCCATCATGAACAACTGGTATAACTCCTTACAGGACAACGCCTGATATTTGTGAGACTATCTGTCTCCTGCTATAGGATCCTGAGATCTAACCAACACTCACATTAAAAAGAACACTAGCTTTGGTGTAAAAGTTGGGTCTTCACTTCGCTCGAGTGCACAATTCTTAGAGACGGAAATATCTTACTGTCATCTTCCTTCAGAATTCCTTTCCACCCGCGCGCAAACACATTCGGTCTATAAACTAGATGCGAAGCGTATATTGAGGAATCACAAAAACCAGACCGCCTTCACAAGGCTGGAAGCGCGAAATCTCATGACATACGTTGGGAGACGCCCACAAGAGATAGAACGAAAATTTGACTTATTTTATTATCATGGAAAACGAAAGTGGAAGCAGAAAAGATTGGTAAAGGAGAATTGAATTCTTATGCAACTCAACTAATAGAGAGCTTTAGAAATTCAGTATTTACCCAAGCCTTCCCACAAATCGGGATGTGACTCATAGCGAAACCATACACATAATTAAACATACACCAAGACAAGACAGCAAATACGAAACAACAAACACGAAAAACGAAAAGTATCCAGCATCCACCAGGAAACTATCATTTCTGGTCACCTAATAAGGGTGAGAACAGGGAATAAAACTAAAGAAAGTGGGGAAAAGAAAAATAAGGCCAATGACTATACATACTTAAGTTTAACTCAACATTACATAAACTAAATTGAACACAAACCTAAACTAATATTGTTTTTAGTGAGATTGAAAATATTTAAAAGCAGTGTTCCTAATATATTGATGCTTAACGGCATCAAACGGCCAGTACAAGTCAGTACCCTTCACTCGTCAGATGCGCGCAAGACTCACGCACCTTTATTCGATTTCTGATGCGGGTAGTTGTCACCTTTCCTTCCTGATTTTGACTTTAAGCAGTAAGTTAAAGAATAAGATCAGTTACGAAGAGATAAACTATTCGTCTTCAAATAAGTTCTTCTGTCGTCCATATCGCGACTCACGTAACAATTAGTAAGCACATGAATACATAATGCTCAGCCTTATTTGACGGTACCATATTCTTTAAAACAGAAATGACCCCTAAGACTTTTCGCACAGCATGCAAACCATGAGGTTTTACAACGGAACTACGATTTTTATTACATGAAGACATGAGTCTTTGCTGAATCAGAAAGCATCACCAACCATTTGACTTGTGACTCAGTATCAGTGAGGCATTTGAATCCGGGCATCCAAGGCCATAAAGAGCGAGAACCCTGCTTCGTCAAACCGAGCTCGTCAATCAGATCATCTTGAAAGGTTCCTCTCAGTAGTAACCAACATAAAGGCTAACGGGAAAAAGGCTGAACGTCAGCGAGGACATCCGTTGGCCGCAAAGGTCACGTAAGCTAACCATCATTCAAGATAGAAAGAACACTCGCTTAGTGTTAAACGGAAGACCTGCATCTTGCATGAATGCTCACTTTTTAGCGACGGGATGTTATTGTTCCCTTCCAGAATTTCTTTTTCAATACCACTTGCAAAAACATTCGATCTGGGAACGTGATGCAAAGCGTATATTGACGAATCTGAAAGTTAGGTATATTCAGACCGCGTTCATAAAAGCTGATGCAACAGATCGGCAGACACCTATTGGTAACCTTGCCTCCGCTCAAGAATAAGAACAAGACACTGAGTAATTGCATTAGTAAGGCATATGGCATTGGAAACACGGAAAGTCGGTAAAAGAGAATTAGGTACATGTGCGAAACACCCACTTCCCTTCCCTTTTAATGAATTATTCCACTGGGGCCACAGACGAACTGCACCCTCGGCCTGCTCTCGCCCCTCCAGCCAATTCATTTTCAACTGGGGATCAGTATCCAATTCATTTTCAACTGGGGATCAGTACCGATCCAGACGCCGTGTATCTTGACTGCCTCGTCCGTCCAGAGGAAAGAACCTGGAAGAAAAACTCCCTTTCACATGTCCAAACACCAGCCAATAAATTTATCTCGTTTGATCTTGGCCTCTATTACTGAATTTTGCTGACTTTGTCAATCTCGGTTCTGCGACACAAGAAATAAAAACAGTCAGCATAGACGGAGTACCGGAACGATGTGATAGCACCAAGAAAGAAAATTTCACTTAGAACAGGATTCGGTTTTAAATTGCGAAGAAAAGGTTTCAACACAAGTAAGTAAAGCAAAGGAAAAATCAGAGAGGCTTGACAAATGGAGCGGGACTATGAGAAAGGCTCTGATCAAACCCCATTTACTTCCACCAGCGCACCGAGGGACGCGTACAAAAGACGAATCTGGGTGCAAAATAGTAACCAAATGCGGTAGCCAAAAGGACAGCTTTTAGAAAACGATGGTCAAACCGATCTTTATAATATAGCACACCAGAAATCTTCCTCCAAAAGAATATTTTTGAGCAAATTGAAACACATAAAACAAACATTAATCAAAATAATTTTGCCAAATATATCATTGATAAACGAATAAAATTATTCTCCCAACACATACACGATGAGAGTAATTAAATTCTACGCAACAAAGCATTAACTTTTTTACTGCAACCCAATTCACAATAATTATAAGAAGAATGAATTCGCTGTACTAAAATTATTAAACACTATGTTCCTAATTCTTCAAAAACATGTAAATTTCAAAATATCTTACAGTAAATAGAAGACCACTAAACTTGTGACTAAGCAAATAAACCCAATCAAATTTAAACTAGCGATGACTAATATAGATTAAAAATTCCACTGTTCAGTACCGATGTTAAAAGCACTACTATCTATTTAAGTAAACATCATACATGTCACCTATCAAACTAAAGCGATATGGAAAAAACATTTATTAATCCATAATGTACAAGAAAACATAAAAATAATCGTAAATAAAAGGATTCTGTACAAAACACAATATCTAAAATATCGCGCTATTAGAGAGGTACTATATATCAAACATTTCTATCCTATCATCAACGTTACATTATTTAATAACAGAAATGTAGTATTGATATTTTTAGTAGCAAGATAACTACGAGATTTCTAATCGCGCGCTGCTTCTAAGAGCATGTAATGAACGTTCCTTTTTCAAATACAACAAAAGTAAATGATAAGCTTAAACACGAGGAAAAAAGAAAAACAGAAGGGTCATAAAGTTCCTTGAAAGTGGCTATTAAAGTGACTTTCTTACCCCAACGAAATTGAAAAATGTTAGGATGCTGTAAAAACTTAATTAAAATTGATTAGTTTTTCCTTGTTGGCCGTATTTAATGAAATATGTTTGAGAGAAAGGAAGCTGCCTAAGTACACACACACAAACACCCCCACACACAAACACACATACACACGCATATATATATATATATATATATATATATATATATATATATATATATATATATTATGTTTTTACTTTAAAGAAATATAATTTAGTTGAAATTTAGCATATAATATTCAAATTATTGCTATATCCTATGGAAATGTTACTGAACTCATGCCTAACATTGATCTTTATCTTTTATATTACATTCTCTGATATCACGAAGAAAATCTAAAGGTAAATGCACGTTTTTGTAGCAATGTTGAATGTGAATGACAAAATAAGAGAAGTATAAAAAATAGAAAAACTTCTATCATCACTAAACCTTGAAGAGGAAATAAATGTTACAGTGTTTTAAAGCATATTTCGCTATATCACCCTAAGGAAATAATCCAAATCTGAGCGAAGTATATTATTTCATTTTGGTATTTTAATTTTAAGCGTGTCGTCGCTTGGAGGTTATTTATGAATACGTTTAGTATTCGCTGCGATGAAATTTTTCATTTTAATTTTCTCGTGCGACTGTAACTCGTATATAAAAATGACAGAACGGTCACCATGCCAACATATTATGATGATCTGCAGCATGAGTCAGGGTAAGGGTAAAAGATAGGCTGAACATACCTTCAAGCTATTACGAAGCAATTAAGGACAATACAATCGTTTAACATTGCAAGATGGGTTTCGCTTTACTGATATATATATATATATATATATATATATATATATATATATATATATATAACAATCGATAAAACATGGGAATTCGCGTAAATTAACTTAAATTTAACGTGGAAATGCTTACTTAGAGCACTAAAGCAAAATTCAACTTATGTCAAAACTTGCTCAAAAACATATCTTGAAATCGATTTTAAGTTTTGATTGTATAGTACATAACAAACACCTCGTAGAACATAAATGCGTTTCATACTTGTTCTATGATAGAAGCGTTATCACGTGATAAAATTTAAATATTTAAAAGTGTTACATGCCAAAATAAAATTATAGTTAGATATCATATGCTAATAATATCACACTTAGATTTAAAAAAAAATAAAAATTCTTGAAAATTAAGCTCAGCATAGGTTGTAGGGATAAGATATTAAGAATTAAAATCAATCTTCTTCTTCACTTTTAGAAAAATTCACAATGACATATGAAATACTGTTTTTTCCCAAATAGAAAAAAGATTGACCATGTGCTTAAAGAAGAAGTTGAACCCAGATTTTGCAAGTGATAATTTAATTTTTGACCAATGCTAGCCACTTGCAAGACTTGTGAAGTTCGCGAGTCAATGCAAAAAATCTAATGACAATGAAACGGCCGCAATCAGCGTCATTCAATCAGAAGCAGCAAAGGCGACAGGCTAAAATGTAACGATAGAAGCTTCAAACTAACCCGGACATTAGTCCTCTTTCTCTTTCCTTCTCGTCTGCTGATTTCCTTCACTTCTTCTTCTCCATCCAAAGAAATTTCAAACGAACACATACATACGTACCTACGCATATACCCTTTCAACAATTTCTACACCGCACATTTCCTACAAATCTTGATGCCCATAATCTTATCATTGAACACAAATTCTACCCTAAACGTCTTAATAATTTTTTAAACTGCACATTAACTCCTACAACTTATGTTATTCATTCCTCTTAATAAATTTCTATTTTACAAGAAAAATGTATATTTTATTCTTAAACTATCCCACACTAATTCACACATTCAAACCTGCTACCAACCTTCTAATAAAAACCTTCTGATAATACTTCTGCTGATAATTCTGCATAAAACTTGTAAGCTTTAGGAAGTTCGGTTATGTCTGACACACGACCAGATCAAATAAAATTTACCAGCTCCCAATGGCTTCAAGGTAATAGAATATCAGATACACTTAAAAACTCTTAATAATCAAGTGTTGAATCACTTATGTTTGTTCAAACTTATTTATTTTTATAGTATGGTTTTTATTTCAATAAGTATAAAATAATACCTAATAATCTGAATATCGGTGTGTAAGTCTATGTGTGCGTTCATTTTTAAATTTGTCTATAGATTTTCCAAAGTCAAACATCTCCAAAAACTACAACAATGTATGAAAGCAGAAAGACACAAAACATACAGTTGGTGTAGGGATGCAAATGTAATCAACAGCAAAAATCATTCCCCGCTTATCCTAATGGATCTTGTAATCCTAATGTATATGAGCGAGTTTGGCTTAGGAAAGTTATTCTCTGGTAGATGTGATGTTTCAGACGATGTGTTGCCTGACCTCTAACCGGACGAGGCACATTCACTTGATGTATGGCGGATAAATATTTCCTAGTTCAATTGTCCACTCATTAATGATGCTGAAGGTAAAATTTTCAGGGTTTGACTTTATACGTCTGATAGTCAGGGGTCCAAAATTTGAGCAATATTGAATGATGCTATCCTGTTAGCAGGTATAATATAGTTTTTATTGTATAGACTTTATGCAACTGGTTTTGGGACCGTGCAAGAGTCTCTGGTGAGGCCCCTTGATGAGAAAATGAGGAGTAGTATTTTGGCAGTATATCCGGGCGTATCAAACAATGATATTTATGTGTGTATCACTAATTAGTATCTATGTCATTGCCTACCAAGAAACCAACTTAAACAAACATAAAATCATATTGAAAACGAATAATACTATCAAATTCAACCTCAAAAATTATAGACCTTAGGTATACCATCATCTACACTAATATAAGGCGGTTAGCCTCCAACGTTACATACGTGGAAATTCATCTTCTTCAGTCTAAACTTTAACTCATGTTCCTGTCTGAAACTGGTATCAATGCCTCAGTTTTATTTCAGAAGCTTACAATCCCGTGTTACGCAACCATTATATCAAATGAGGACTACATACATCGCCACGCTCAAGGGCTTGCTACCTACGTCAAGCGCGAGTTTTCCTGTGGCAGGGACACAAACAACGAGAATGTAATATCCAGTATATCTGTTTCCAGTTGGCACTTATCCATATTACTACACACGATTTGCTCTGTATTGTCCTCAGGATGAGACGTCGGTAATCTTCGATCTAATATCAAGTAGGATTAACGATATATTTACTTAATTTTCTTTGGCTAACATTTACATATGTGAAGATTTCAATGTTTACCACAAAGAGTGATTAGTACACACTAACAAAACCCATAAGGAAGGTAGACACTAAATAATTTTCTCCATCGTTTATGATCTAACCCAGATAATTACAGAATCCACTCGAGTCCTGGATGCAACGGAACTGCGGGCAAACCGCTTCTAAAGTCCTACCTTCACAGATCCTCAACAAGTGTTCATTCATCCCCGTTGGAACGTGTGATCATCCCTTAACCAGCTACCAGAATGACTCCGAACGAAAAACTCGAGTCTGAAATGAAATTCTTATAAACGATACATCACTAAACATTAAGGTAAGATTATTGGATCGGATCCTTTGTTATCTACCATTATAAAAGCTAGAACAGGCCCAAAATGAAGAAATATTGATGTATCGAGGAAGGAGCAGTCCAGACCTTATATTTCAGTGTTGACAGAGTTTAAAATGATTTTCAAAGCTTTGTAAAAGAATAATTGTTTTCTACACACTAAACTTACCATCACTCGTGGGATATAGCGTGTCTCTCACTGTTAAATGTACAACATTAGAAAAATACGGTGGCACTTCTATAATCAATAGCAATAACTCAATATATATATATATATATATATATATATATATATATATGAATTGAGATTTTTCGGTGGCCGGCGGATGTATACACTGCTTATATACAACACGTTGAAATCCATGTGCTTGTAGCTTAGGGGGTATCGACTCCGACTAACACCAAATCGGTCGAATTTCGATGCCGGTCAGAATGAATTGGATGTGTCTATCAAGATATGAGCTGTGATACGGCGAAACAAGCTTGTATAGGAATGACTAATATATATATATGTTTATGAAATTATAAAGACGAAATAAATTTTTTGTCAGAGTAAAAAAATTCTGACTAACGAAAGGTGAATGATTTCCAAAACGGAAGAAATTTAACGAGAGATTTTTGGAAAAAAACATCAACAAACGACAAACAAGCACAGACGCATATGAACCGATCATTTATCTATATATACGCAATATTTTCCGCCGACAGAAAGACTAACGCATCACGATATATAAATTCGCAATTTTAATTGCTTGGCGAGAGTCATGTTTACTTACGACTACCATTTATTGGCACAGATGATGAGGTGTTAGCTAGGCGAAATTCTTCTTCCATTAGTAAATGTTATTTTGCTGCAAATGTTCGTGTAATATTTTCTACACGTACAGTTCTCTCTTCTGTGCGTAAGGATGTTTTGCCTCTTCAGCATGTTAATTCAGTTGTTTACAACTTTCAGTGTAGTTGCAGATGCGATTACATAGGCAGAAAATCACAGCGTTTAGATCAAAGTATCAGGCAGCACCTACCTCGGAAAATTTTGAACTCTTCCGATAATACAAACAACTTGGTGAATACATCCGTGTCCTCAACAAGTGAACACATTATGAATAGCAGGAATTGTGTAAGTAATTTGAGTGCTGACAATTTTTCGATCCCTGTCCAGTCGCACTCCTTTTTCCATCTCCATATACATAAGATCTCTGGGACCTGCTCTTTGTAATCAGAGTGAATGTCTCCTGGGACTTAGTATTATTGGACTCTAGTATTCTTAAATTTCCCCCCTCATATCAGTATTCCATTTCAAGAATTATTTATTATAAAAATTACAGTGTCTAGGCCGGAAAAGTACTAGGCGAAACCGGTTGTCTTCTTTTAATACGATGTCAATAAAATTCTCTATTTTCCTAGCTATATATATATATATATATATATATATATATATATATATATATATATATGTGTGTGTGTGTGTGTGTGTGTGTGTGTGTGTGTGTGTGTGTTTATTGCTAAGTGGAATCGTAGGAAAAAAACATATCGACTAAGAGCGGCTTTTCGTCCTGTGGTTTTATTCATTGCGTTTCTATATATATATATATACATGATCGAAGACTAATTATGAAAATTTGCGTTTGATTTTTGACAAAATCGTGGTTTTTATTTTATTCTCTTTCCTTGTCAGTGAACTTAAATTCTTTGTTGCATATTAATCTCACATTATGTTAATGATTATTTTCAGTGAAAATATCACCCTAACATGCATTTTAAACTTAGTGTGAAGAAGGTGATTAATAAAAAGTGAGGGTAAGAGTTATAATGTGATGCAAGAGAGAGTAGAAATACACCAGTAATTATATACACAACGATGCAGTTATACGAGCTTATTGATGTGATAAGAGATTCAAAGCGGCATAATGATTCATACATGTAAACTTAGAGACAATAGTTTTACTATGTTTTTTTCTATTTTCGTTATATATATATATATATGCACTCGAATTCGAAGATACCGGTCTAACAGAGCGGCTAGCTAATACACATCGCAGACACTTGTTTAGGGACACTTGTATTAGTTCAAATCTCAAACAGCCCACCTGTGGTTTCTACTGCAAATATGCTGATCGGATCTTAGTTCCCGTTTACGAGAGAGTGCTCTTTAACCTGCCTGAACGAAACTTAATCTGAACAAGACCAGTACATTCAGATCTTGTTCACAATGATTTGTAACTTGGAACTAGCACAACCATTAATGACTCCTTAAAGGAAAAGGTCTAACAAGGTTAACAAGGCTTGAGTGAAACCGCGGTATGATTTTCAAGGTCTTTTGAAATAGTCAGCAATCTGAGATTCCTTCCTCCAGGCAGATAATTTCAAGAAGTCACCTTCCTGAAAAATAATCCATGGTGAGTGTCAGATTCGAAGTTGATCTTCATGGTTAAAAAAAAGAACCACTATATATATATATATATATATATATATATATATATATATATATATACGTGTGTGTGTGTGTGTAAAAGATATATATATATATATATTAAATAATTTTAAAATAAAAAATTAAAACGAGTATAGTGATAAGTTTCCTTTTACACACTCACACACACACACATATGTGTAAAAGGAAACTTATCACTATACTCGTTTCGCAAAACCCTCCGCGTATATATGCGGAAGGAAAAATGGTTGTAAAAACGAAAGAGCTAAGCACATGAACATCAGCCAAAGCGAAATGGACCGAGCCCAAAGAAAAACCCGAGACGAGTAATCAATAACAAAAAATCGCTCAATACGTAAGCAGAGCAGAATAAGTAAATTAACTTAGTGAGCCAACAAAGCTACCAAGGTTTGACCTGAACGGACCTTCAGGGAAGGTTGTCCTCTAGATGAATTTACTTATATACTTATATATATATATATGATTTTATCGTAGTACCATGCAGGAGGGATCTGACACTTAAGAGTCCACCCATTAACATGAAAATAACATGTGTGTCAGGACTAGATCACTGTTACGAGATAAGAGAAAGGAAGTTTATGAGAAAAATGATAGCGATCCTTAGTCGATATATATATATATATATATATATATATATAAATATATATATATATATATATATATATATATTAGTTGTGTGTATATGAATATAAAATATCGCATATTGATTACTGGCGTTAATAAGATATTGCTAGGTGTAAGATAAAATAGCTCTTAGGTATCTATATATAAATATATCATCCTCACCGGTAACAAAACACAGAGATTTATGCACAACCCAAACTTTAAGGGATAGGTAGAGATCTACCGTCACATAATTTAGGTTTCAATAAAAATATCTTGTCAAACATTTACAGAAACATTCCATATATAGTAGAGACATTACTAATAAGATTATATATATATATATATATATATATATATATATATATATATATATATATTAAATAATTTTAAAATAAAAAATTAATTATTATCATTAATTTTTATTTAAAGTTGCGAATATTATTTCACATTAAACAGAAAGACAGATTACTTTTATTATTTGTTTTTAATGATTTCATTAAAATCATTATATAAAAATAAACAGATCCAGAGACCAACAAATCTTTAAAAAAATAAAGATTATAATTTACATTAAAAATCAAAAATGCAACAATGTATTTGAACAGGTATTCAACCACCAATTAATTTCTCATTATTAATAGCTTATTGAACTGTATCAAGGTAACTATTTTTTACAAGCATAAATTACATCTATTGCCTTTTCTATTATAAACTTTGATTTTGCTGCAATATTCAACTTATTAATGTGCATATCACAATTATTCTTGAATTACCAGAAATGTTTAGAGAGAGGAGTGCTAATCATGAAATCTTCAGTCAGTTAAGTGACACATGTGATAACCACTTGGGCGATCATATCTTGAAAGAGACCTGACTGACTGGGTAGAAATCATTCGGCAGTAGGTTGCCATCACTTTCTACGATAGATTGGTTGCCAGCCATCGCTATAGAATCCGATTTGTCCTGTTATTTAACCCATAACTGGAAGAAAGAAACGGATTAATACCTTTCCCAAGGGTATTTGCATGAAAGTAAATGCAGAGAATTCAACTGGCATTCGAATTCGGCTCCCTGATTGCCCGTTCCGAGCTGATATCCACTGCACCACATCGCACATCCCTACATTGCGTAATTTCGTTCGATGATGTTAGAAACGAAATGTTCAGAATTTTCAATGAAACCAAATTAAAATGTAGCATCGTTTCTGGGATCTATCTATCTATATATATATATATATATATATATATATATATATATATTAATAAATATATACATATATGAATATATATATTAATATATATACACATGTATATATATTTATTAATTCACTTCAATATACATACATATATATATATATATATATATATATATATATATATATATAATTTTCAGCAATGACATGAATCATATTATTTTTTCCGTCATGTCTTCCTTATTGTTTTTAAAAGAATTCATAAGACCTCTTTTAATAAGGTTTTTGAGCCCATTAATGAAAGTAAAATGCTATGCTATGTGATGGCTCATTAATATTTCATCTTCAATATTACAATTCTTCATAGGACATTTGAATTAATAAATAATATTGGCGTTTTATTTGTGATTTTGCTTGAATGTTGTTGTTGATGGTGTTAATGCCTATCTGATTTTTTGTAATAATTAATTTAATTGATATTTTTATATGGTCGCCTGGAGGATTTACTACTTATGTGTTTCCATTTCTGTGAAAAGAAACAGAGAAACACAGCTCATTCTTTTGTAGATTCTATATTTGTACCATTTTGCGGAAGTGGTCCGTTGAACAAATCTTGAAATAATATCAGTTCTTTAAATAAGAGAATCAATTAATATGTCGTTTGTTAAATTTGTTAGCGTTTAGAAAAAAAATCGTATCATTTTTTTCTATTATTACTTCATACTGTTATAGGCGCATAATCAAGTCGTTAGACGACTCACTTTCTGACCATGGTTGGTAATATTCGAACTCAAGTTCGAATATTACCATGGTTGGTTTATACGTTGAGATGTCTTCTTGATGTTATCGCATGAGTGAGGCGATTTCAGTGAGCGGGATCTGTAAACCATGGCACGAGTTCACCCAAGCTTTGTAATTGAAATTTGGTATACAGAATTCTTCCAAAGCCGTCGAAGCTTGTGATAGTAGCAAGTTACAAGGCGGCGAGACCGAGTGTTTGAGCGTACTAACATTGTTTAACAAATCGATTAAGCAGAATTATACACACTCTCTTAGAATTTGTAAATAAGGTCGGCTCAGCATAGTTGTAGAATAAACTGAATGCGTACTTCTGGATTGATAAGGCACTTATCAGAAGGTTTGGCTAGCTGTTCTGAAACTAGTACTTGCAGGCCATTTCAAATTCATTTCCTTTTCTTTCAGATTTTCTTGTTATCTAAATCATATTACTTGCAAAATCAATGTGTCAATTCAAGACGTCAATGACGTATATTTAAAGTTAAAGATATTAAATATTTTTAATGTTATATTGCACACTGTTATCACACGTTAGCATACAAACAGCTTATAATTGACAGAGAGAATAATAAATGTTTGAATTGTAATACTGCAATGGTTGATTTTTGGTTTTACGTATATATTTTACGGTATTTTATGCGACTAATGGTAATTCTACTTAGGACATAAAAGAGATGAGCGAAAGGAAGCCATAACAATAACAATACTGAAGTTTTATGAATTCTTTACATTGGATTTATTTCATATTTTTCGCACCCTGGTACATATATTTATAAAAATGCAAATGCAAAAGCTGATCAATTAAATGATTAACAGTTACTATGGTCTGTTATGTGCAATACGGGATATACGCTTGGGTGATCATGCCTTAAAAGAGACATGAGTGACTGGGAATAAGATTTTCCAGCAGTTAGTTTGCCATTACATTGTGTGATAGATTAGTTGCCAGTCAAGGATATAGAACCCAATCTGACTTGTTATTTAACCCATAACTGGAGAAAAGAATGCAACGAATCAACTAGAAGTCGAATGTGGTTCTCCAGTTTCTCGTTCTTAGGTGATATTCAGTTCACCACAACCACACGAATAAAAATGTAATAATGATCAGAGAAATTGTTGCAAATTAACATAAATCTTTTATTCAACAATGAATATCAAGCGTGCATTAAGAGTTTATTCCAGTTATTTAATGGTCCAAAATACTAGTTAATATTCATATTAACTTTTTAAAAGATTTGTTTGATTTATTAATGAAATATAACAATCATTTATTATCACTGATATTATGTTAGTTATATTCAGGATGAACATTGCGTTTTGCATTGTTAGTTATTTTTTTTCTAGCCATTAGTTTGATTTTTGCCGAAAAGATTTTAAGTTTTAAAAATGTTTCCTGTGACTGTTGATATTTTCCTGGAAAACAGAATTTTGCTTGAAAAAAACATAATCAGCTAAAACAAATAGGAAACCGAATAACTGTTAACTACTTCCAAGCTGTATTTTTTTCCAAGATACAGAAAGGTATGGTATCTAGCATGAATGCGCGGTAGAGTAATGGTTAGTGGTTCGAGGATTCATTACGTTCACATATGTGCTAAAAACTTTGAAAATGTCTGCATCTATCCCTTCGTCCTCACTAGCTTGTGTGTATAGCTATGGGTAATACCAAGACAAACTGGTATCTTTAGCTTGGGTGTTAACCTGTCTAAGAGAAAACTAGCTCATAATGCAAAATCTGAGATCTTAGTGTAAGAACCACACCAAATTCCGTGATCTTCGTTTCTCAGACAACAGCTTCGGAAAGAGATGTGCACCATTAAACTATCTAAAAGCCTACTGAAATGAACATACGAAAGCATGGTTAATTTAATCAGAAGGTTGATGATCAGCATGAAGACTGTTATTAAAGCGCCTTATAATTAATGATGTGCGCTTTTGACGGTTGGCACCTTCAGTTATATTTAATTCGTTATATTACTGTTGTAAAATTTCCTTTGTAACAAAAACAGACTCCTACAATTTATCGGCATTCTTATATCGTAGTAAATGCTAATTGTTTTTCTGCTAGATGAAGAATAGAATTAAGTCAACAGAGACGTATTTCTATTAGGGAATGCTGAGAATACTATGGAGGGAACATGAAAACAGTTTAACGGAAAATAAAAAGACAAAAGTACAGTGGTGCATAGAATCAGGAAGATATTTGTTTTCTTTATTGAAACATAAGAAGAAATAAGGACTAATTAAACAAATTCATGCAAAGATTTTGCTGAAAGTGGAACGGGATCTGTCGATTAGAAAAACAATCCTGATTTCTGCATCTCTAAGGGGGCGTTTGATTCTGTGGAGACCTCCTATTTGGTCACACTGCTTTTTCTCTGGAATCTTAAGCACACCTTCTATGTATATAACATCGGACTTTTCCAAGACAACGGACTAATAATCCTCCGCAAAACTAGTTCACAAAAGACGGACTAACTCAGAACAGATCAAATAAAATCTTTCAAAGATCAGGATCTTAATATTACCACCATCACTAACGCTATAATCGTAAATTTATAAGATGTTACATTGATCTGTGCCCATTTCTTTTTCTATTTCTACCTCATTCCCTCATTTTCCACCTTCTTTTTGTTTCTTTTCCCCGCAAATATTAATATTAATAATTATGAATTACGCCCCTTTAATATTTGCTGACTGCATTCTAATATTTTTATATTTTAAGTTTTACATTTATTGTAGTGTTGAATTTTAAATTTTATATTCTAATTTTTAATTTAAAATATTAATTTTCATTTTTATCTATATGTAATCTTAAAATATTTAAATTTAAAATTTTATGAATTACGACTTTTTCATTTCTTCTCCTGGCATTTAGTATTTTAATATTTTTTAATTAAAATTAAAAATTTTCATGCAAATTGTAAATTTTAAATTTTATTTTTTATCTACATGTCATCTTGGAATTTTTAAAGTTTTACTCTTGTTATTAAAACAGCAGAAACTTAATTTATAAGATTTAATATCGATGAACAGCGAGTGATCTTAAATTCAAATCTATTAAATGGTCAGTTTGAAAAATACACTTGACGATTGATTGCATAACGTATGAAACGTATGAGTCGTATCATCAACGTCGGACAATATATATATATATATATATATATATATATATATATATATATGTATGTATATATCAGCATATATATATCAGCGTGCGGTGTGGGTATAGAAGAATCCAAAGGAGAATCCTGTACATACAATGGTAGGATAACTCTCTAAGAGAGCTCTAAATATATATGTATATATATATATATATATATATATATATATATATATATATATATATATATATATTCATGTAAAATCCTTTGTACAATTAACATGGAAACCGATGATTGTTCGCCTTAAATAGGGCTACATTTCCGATTTACTATAACATATCTGACTTAATTTTTCTTATATATATATATATATATATATATATATATAATAAATCTGTCCATACTACATTGACCACTGTTTTATTAATACCTGAATAATAATACTATATGTATGTGCACTTTCATAAATGTATTTATTAATATACAATGTATGTATAGTAGTCGTATGTATGAGGGAAAATGTAACGGATTCACCAAAATTGAAATTTAATTCATGTAAAAGGCAAATTCTATTATGAATAAATGAAAAATGAGATAATTGATTTGTACATAAATTAGATTTTAAAATGTTGTGGTTGCGTAACCTTTTCCCTCCTATCTGGCACTACAAACTAAATGCTTAAACTACATGTTTACAACTACCAAAACGGAATTTAACATTATGATTTTCCTCGGATTAAACCAATAGTAACCAACACAACTCACCCCTTCTATTACTAGCTTCTGCTTCCGGATAGTCGTTTACGATGTGTCAAACAGGTCGGTTCGTTAGAGAAATACAACCCTTAGACTACCAGGATATATAATTCGATCATGATGGTGAAGGCTTGCGCAAAACTACTCGTGTTGCTGGAGCCGAATACAGAGAACTGATCTCGAATATAGCCGCTACAGATTTTGACTTCAGAATTGTCTTTCTCTTTGACACAGAAGGCTACACAAAACCAATTATGTTCTGCTATTTACACCTTGCTGGGGTGAGAAGAATGTAATGAACTCGTCATGAATTAGAACTCAACTCTTAATTCGAGGAGCTATCCATTTCTCCAATGTATAACTGTATCAATATAAACCTGTATGCATATATTTATCAGTGTGTGTGTGTACGGTTGTGTGTGTGTTTGTATGTGTGTGCTTGTGTGTATGTGTGAGCCTGCAAAAGACGTTATGGGACCTCTAAGTTATTTACTCGAAGAGCAGAGTTCGAATTCCAATTAAATTCCTTACATTCACTTACCGCAAATACGTTTGGGAAATATATTAATCCGTCATTTCTTTCCAGGTATTTGTTAAATAACAGGACAGATTAAGTTCTATAGCCCTGGATTGCAACCAGTCTATCGCAGAAAGTATTGGCACACTACTGCGGTGTAATCTTCTACCCAGTCAGTCAAGTCTATTTCGAGACATGATCAGCCAAGCATGTATCACGTATGTCACTTAACTAAACTAAGTTATTTAGTACATTTGGTAGCATACAAGGAGTAATAATAAAAAAGCAAACAACTTTTTAAAATAATTGTAACATTTTATAATCCGTCTAATATGCCGCTAAATCCTGAAATTATGAGAAGAAATTAGAACAAAAAAAAAAACAATAAAATAGAATAAAAGACTTTCGAGGACGTGAAAGAAGAAATTATAATTTATAATCTATTTCTCTCATATTTTTAAAGAATTACTCAAAATGAATATGGGAGTATGTATCTTTCATTTACATTAATCCTATATTAAACGTATTTATCTTGAATAATCTTTCAAATAGAAGTGTACATAATTTGTAACAACTTGGAAATAGCTTATCTGTTCATTTTATTTTAAAATGTTTCTGTTTTTGTTCACACCTACTAAGTCATATAATCTAATTTCTTTTTATTCGTAAGAGCACGTTGATAACAACGTTTCCTTGATAACGGCATGCATGTATAGCTGTTGATTTATTTCATGAAATTTACTGTACTGTTCTATATATCCACATAAAAGAAATGAGGTTTTAAATAAACTTATTACTGCAACGTCTGTCATGTTTGATGGTGCAGTTTTGGTGCGTTTCATTTATTTTTAATTTAAAAATCTATATTTCGTTAGTTTGTGTTGCAGCTTTAATAACAGAATTTTCCCATGTCTGAGCAATCACCCATTTCATAATCCGTTATCATGAGAGTTAAATGGTTTTCAAAATTGATATTTAGATATCTACCGGGGGCCTGAAATCAAGGGAATTTTGAGAAATTTGGAAAATAAATTAAGAAATTTATATTAATTTCCTTTTCATCAAGCATATATATATATATATATATATATATATATATATATATATATATATATTAGGAAAATATTTATCAGCTATTCCTATTATTTTCATTCCCATTCTTCCCACACAAACAATAAAATTCTCCAGGTGATAATAAATACACCTGTATGATCAGTTTTATGGAGGGAGAAGATATAAAAGTAATATTAATAACTTATAAAAATTCGTTATATATGTATATATATATATATATATATATATATATATATATATATATATATATATATATAAGGGCATTGTTTTATTTATGTTGAATCCTAGTTCTCTGTTCTATTTACAAGATACTTTGATATTTTCTGGGGGTGCTACGCTTGTTATTGGTAACTATTATGCAGATATTTGGTTTCTTTTTAATGTGTTATTCATTGCTTTTAATGTAAACGTCAGTGGGTGATATCTTAATTCTTTTTTATTGAATTGGTTGACGCTTAATTGCTTTATGTTTGGTTTATTCATGTCGTTTAGGCTGACTACATTTGTTGGTTATTTTTTTTCTTTCGTGGTACTGTTTTTAACCACTTAAGTGTTTCTTTTTTAGTACATGGTAGGATGTTTGAACTCTTGTGTATGTTTGTGTTTGTAGGATTTTTGTTATTTATTAGTGGATGTTATAATGATTGTGTGTTTGAATCTTTATGTTTTTATTTGCTTTGATTGTTTTACTATTCTTTAGTAAAAAGAACTAGCAAAGCATATATTTGTTCTCATTTCTACATTTTTCCATTAACTCATTTCTTTGAAATAGTATATTATTTTGTTTTTTAAATATTTATTGCTTGTTTTACGTCTAGGCATAATTTGCAGTTTTTGCCTTTGCTGCTTGCAGTAGTGACGTTTTTATTATTTCCCATCTAGTTTTGCTAGTAATGTTATTTTCTATATGATTGCATATATATTTCAATAGCATTGGGTCGTTTTTGTATTTTTATGTGTTCAGTGAAGTTTTGTGGTTATTGAATTTTTCTTAAAGATATATCTGTTGATCCTACTTAAATCTTTTCATTTGTGTTATTGACATTTGTTACGGTAGCTTTGTAAGCTAAAACAATGAATGGTCTATCTCCAACCCAATATCTTTTAAGATAAAAAATATCCACTTGCAAAAACACCTGTTATCAATAAAGTTGATGAGAAAAATCATGTTGATAACAACTATCACAACACTATATATATATATATATATATATATATATATATATATATATATATATGTATATATATATAATTTGCATGTTTCGATTGCATCCAGCGGCCATAGGATGTTTCAGGCTTGAATTATTATATTTACACTGTTTACATTGTTCAAATACTTGTTCGAATAATTTTTGGCCAGATTCACGACTTTTCGGTTGTTGTGCGCTTCGGAATTGTTCAGGTGATTCGAATTTCGAACTGAATCCTGGTTCAGTTTATAAAAGCATTGTTTGACTTGACTTGACACAAAGAGTTGTGTGTTCAATGCCTGGCTGCAGCAGTGGTAAACAAAAACGTCGGATCCTAATTTTGAAAAAGTTATCTTAGATATCTGGCTTTTGGAACTAGAACATCCTACACTGCTGAACGTAATAATGGGTTCAATTTAATATCCCGACACCCTGAATAAGGCCGAATCGTAAGACAGCCGAAACGTGAATATATCAACAAAGATGAGGACAACATTCTGATTAGTATTGATATTGTAAATACTTTTCAATACCAATGAAATAATACCAATCATACATCTATATCTCTTCCTAGAGAAATTATATATTTAGATTTCTTGTACTGATATATTTGAATTGAAAATATGTTCTGAAAGCGAATGGGATAATGAAAATTCGAACTGCAACAGGAAAAGTGCTTTTTGAAAAGAAGAATAAAACGGTGGATAATATGAAAATGGTCAAGTGAAAAGATTAAAAAAACCCTTTTAGGCACGTCTATTAGTAATATGGGATGTAGGAAATAAAGTGTCACAGTCTATTTAATCTTTTTCCAAGAATATTACCATTTACAATCACCGATGTAAAGAGGTGGACACAGATCATTTAAACATCCCATAAGACATCCCAAATCATTCAACCAGTACAAGACATTGATGCTGATTTTACTCCCGAGACAAATGTATTGGAGATTATAAGACGGGTACTATGCTGATGACACAGGTATTCATATTTAGGATAAGAACATTCTTGAAGAGAAAATCAATATCCTCTACCAAGTGTTCAAAAAATTAGAACAAATTAAACCTATTAGAATGCAAGCAAATCCATCGGAAATAATTCAGAATGGAGAAAGATTAAATAATAAAAACTTCAAATACATTTGCCTAAGCACTAGTTATAAAAAAACTTATTTAAGGAGAAAATTAATATTAACATAGAATAAGTAGGTTCAGAAGTATTTTTGGCACGATGCCGCTAATTGCTGCAAAATCATTACATTAACCTGAAAAATCGGGGCATGATATCAAAAAGCATCGTCTGATCAAAGCATTTACATAGATGTTATATATATCAATGGTTGAAAATGCTTCAAGCGGGAAAATCTAAGGGAATTTGACTAAGATCAATCCTCTTTTAACATTGTCGTCTGGCGATGCCAGATAACAAATAACTGTAAAAATAATCGAACTAATATCGCTTGAGGATTACAGAAACAAAAACTAAATTTGTAGCGCATGTTGCTCGCAGAGAAAATATTAACAAAATCAGTATGCTGACATTTCACACTACGAAGGAAACCACTATCAATACTGTAAAGATCTAAAACAGCTACTGGATTGAAAACCATATTTTTCTGAAAAATTATTTTAAGAGAAAGTTTCTATAAATTTTACACGAAAGTGTTACTGACTGCTCGGTCAATGAATACCAAATGTTTTATTGTAGGGAAACGACTAATATTATCATTAACATTACCATTTGTTTTCTTCTATATTAAGTTTTGGTATAAAATTTGTGATATGTTGTACACAAAATAACGAAAATATAATTTGTCCATTTTATAAGAAAGGCCTGCCATTGCCAAACATCAAAGACATAGTGGGGCTAAGTAAACACCTGTTACAATAAAAAGCATAAACTTACGCTACTAAAACATTTTATTATCTGCATAATGTATAAGACGGCATATAAACTTTTACCAGCCACTTAGTCTTTCAGTTTCTTCTTTCATCCCAATCTTTTTATAATTCTTTAAATACTCAGTTTATTTTTCTCTGAGGTTGGAGCAATAAATAAGTTTATGCGGAAAGAATCCAAAGCACGTATAAAAATGCGTTTAGGAATGAAAATATACAATTACTTATATTAATGTAGTATTTATATATGCGTTGATATATGACATTTTGTAGCGTATTCCTTCGCTGCATATATTATACCATTAGTTTCCTTCTTTGATGTTTTTTTCCAAAAAAACAGCATAGATGCGCGTGTACTTTACGGCATTACCCAGTCTGTAATATGAAACAAAGATCCAAAAAGTAGCTGTGTGTAGAATTAATCAAATGAAAAAAAATATTCTTAAACATCCTTCTCAAAGTCTTAGCGTAAGCAAAGAAACATCAGATATAATTCGAGAACATCTGGTGTTTGATATTTTAGGATTAAAAGATGAGAGCATTAATTTTTGCTTTTACTTTTGAGTGGAGCAACTTTGGGATATCCATTAAATATAGATCTATACGTTTATATGTAAATATATTTGGAGAATTTATTCTAAATATTTTGACTGATAAGGAATACGTACACTTAAAAATCAACACAGAAATCCACAGGCAGATGGTTATCATATGTGAGTCAATATATGTGTATCAGAAGATGGGAATTTAGACACAGCAAAAGCAAACATATGCATATTTAGATACAAATATATATATATGTACATTGTGCACACATAAAATTGAATTTGTACAGGCACAAACATGAATATTATCTAGCTCCCTTCCTTTCACTCTCCGCCCCACTCTCTTTATATATATATATATATATATATATATATATATATATATATATATATATATAACCTAAAGAGCCAATAAACCCACCTAGGTTTCACCTAACCAGATATTCAGGGAAGGCTGAAGATTTTCACTGAAGATCCGGTCAGTCGAAACCTAGGTAGTTTTGTTGGCTCCTTAGGTTATCTATTTTGTCTGCTCTGCTAAAGTATTGAGGCTTTTAGATTACTCGTCTCGGGGTTTTTTCTTTGGGATACGTATTTTGACTGATGTTCACGTGCTTAGCTCTTTTTTTTTTACATTCATTTTTCCTTCCGTGTATATACTCGGAGGATGTTTCGAAACGAGTATAGGGTTAAGTTTACACACACACACACACACACACACACACACACATATATATATATATATATATATATATATATATATATATATATATATTATAAGAAATAAAAGAACAGGTAGATTAAAACTAGGTACAGCTTAATATTGTAACGCTTATGTATGGAAAAATGATTTTATACCCTACAGTTCAGGAAATTGGTTAGTCATAGATAGAAATAATTTCGATGTAATGAAAGCCAAACTTACTAAAACAGAAAAAAAGCACTAAGACAGAAGGTTCTTGAGAGTATTGTGTCAATATTGTTTAATCAAAAATTGAAATTAGGTAACTATGAAGGTAAAGATTTAGGTCACGAATTGAAATAGAATGTCTTGGTGGTAAGGCACGTCACTTTTTAATCTTTTCTGGGTAAGATACATATTGGGATCCAATATTATTTAAATTGGTAGATAATAAATTTTAACAACAGTTTGAATAATTTTTTACTTAGATTTTTGACCACCTCATGAGTAAAGGAGCTGGAACGTTTAGGTTTGAATTAAGATGAAATAATCATGGTATATTAGGATATATTATAGTTAAAAAAGCAAATAAATATTGTGTGGGTCATTTATTTCAGTAAAATGATCTTTAATTTTTATGTCATACTGAAGCTTAAGTTACAAATAAAACATAGTAATTAATTAAATATACTTGTAGGTAAGATATATATATTATACCATTAGTTTTCTTCAATGCATTATGTGAATGGACAGACAATCATTTTTAATAGAAGTTAGGATTTTATGTCGTTTTTTAATAAATGTATCTACTATCTCATGAGTAATGCGACTGAGATGTTTAGGTTAGAAATAAGATTATATAATTATGGCATATAATATTAATTAAAGCTATTTTTATTTAAAATGTTACTTAGAGGTTGTTGTTAAGGAGATGTTACTTTATTAATCTGAGCCCTTAAATTAATTATAATAATTGACTGAAAGCTCCAATACAAACATTTTAGAGAGTTCTGGAGTCAATTTTAGGTGAGTGAAGAGACTTCGTACAGAGTTGGTTGAGTCTAATCGTTATTACAAAGATACGGCAGCTCAGAAAAGTCGCTCCCGAAGTTGTGTATGATGCCCTCAGACTCAACATGGAGGTCTACTTCAAGTGCGTTAAGGATTTTGTCTTGAATTGTATAAAGAGTATAGCTACTGGAAAACCATATGTCTGGCTAAAGAATTCTTCAGCATGCTACACAAGCAGGAGTAAACAATCATGGATGTCACACAATAACTACGACCATATCTTCCCTTACATAACTTTACAGACTGCAACACACTTGATTATTATGCGTGTGGAGATATTGAGCGAAAGACCAATAAAATCCCTTCTAACAACAACTATAAACTGAAGGCAAAGATTATGGCAACATTCACCAACTTAAACAATGAGAACGACTAGAAGAGTTGTATGAGATTACGCAGACGTCTGAAGACCGTGGTTGAAGCCAATGGCGATTTTGTTGAATGAATTTTCCCTTTATTATTTCAAGATATTTTTCTTTATTTATCGTAAATATATCATCTAAATTCAGCGTTATTTTAATACAATTAATATTGAGTAATTTAGATGGAAATTTATCCATTGCATTCAAAGTGCACACACACACACACACACACACACACACACACACATATATATATATATATATATATATATATATATATATATATCCCTCCTTGATGACATGATTGTTTCAAAAAAAGAAAGCACTAAGGCACTGTTAATGATATTAAAAAGAAAACATCCGGCAGTTATAATAATAGAAATGATAATGAACTGAGCCAACGCTTCTTCGTTATTGTCTCTCTAATGAATTGACCTGACTCCGCCTCACTATTGTCTTTCTCTCCATGAGCATGGTACACACACACACACACACACACACACACACACACACACACACACACCTATATATATATATATATATATATATATATTGTAACAAAGTTGTGGAACTCGTAGGTTTTTTTACCTGTTGTTCATCCATTTATAAAGGGTGATCGATACATCGATACAACGTAGACATATATATATATATATATATATATATATATATAATCAAATTAGTCGTCGATTTCAAATTCATTTGTGTGTGTGTATATATATATATATATATATATATATATATATATGACAATGGAATTATTATTAGGTCTGACCCTTTCGTCCAACATATTATCATAAGAAAAATCGTTGGAAAATGAATTAACCGAAAAGAAGAGTAACGACGAAGAGCAAAATAGGAAAAAACACGATGACACACACACATACACACACACACACACACACACACAATTATAAATATATATATATATAACGAGAGGAGATTTCACCAACAAATAATTAGTCTTATTTTTTTGTTCTTCATTTTCGTCTTTACTGTTCATTTTTTAATTCGATTTCAAACGAAATATCCTTGATGAGATGTTGCATGTACTTTTAGTGTACTAATAAATTCCTTGTTTTTAATATAGTATACTAATGTTGTACCTTAAACATTTGATTATAGCAGAAGATTAATGCACGTGGCATTGATAATTACTCAGTAAAAGCTAAATCTTGATTCTTTGGGAAATCAGATTCTTTTCTGTTTGTGTTTCTGTTTGACTTATTCCGTTTATAAAATGTTTTATGGGCGACGATAGATAAACATAGTAAATATTATTCTCCAAATGAATCATTTGATCTTAGCTCGTGACATTTCGGCTACTTCTGTCACATTACTTTGATTAGCAACTGTACAATCATATTTATCATGCGCATTACAAGTTTTGAAATTACAAAATTAATTAATTTATCCCCTGGATCAATATAATTAATAGTACAACTTACAGATTTGAACTTTTCCTTCCGGCTACATTCGCGTGGGCAGAGTGCATGATAATTTCTCACAAGGAATGTTCTATTTGGATTTGCAATAAAATATTATCTTTTTTTCCATTTTCAAAGAGGTTCCATTCTTTTTCTTTCCATCTGAGTGATACATAAACATTGAAAAACATATTAATTACTTGATGTATGTTATGTTTTTTGTGGCAATTTTAATTTAAATAAATATTTATATTGAACATTTTCTGGGTTGGCTTTGCTTTCCAATTAAAAGTTGTTTATGTTACTCATCATATTATAGGCAATTTTATTTATTATACAATTCTCACGATCACAAATACCGAAAAACTTTGGGTTTTAAGAGCACCATATTTACTGCAGCCATGGCAAAGGTGTTGCTTCATGTGAGAGAGAGCTTGATAGACCAGAGTCCTCTTCAGTTGAATTCAGAGGTTCCGTCTCCGAATCATTACCAACCTAGGTTATACGGCCAAATCCATCCTACTATTTACCCATACCAAGTGTATTATCACGTAAGTAAATAAAATATATTGCTAAATCTTTATCCATTATTACACAGTGCCGCCTATATGCTATCAAGTAAATAAGTAATTTATGCAATACAATTTTGCGAGATATAACGCAACCATATCTAACTGACAGAGGTGTACATAAAAAAAATGTCTACTTCATGAACATAAAAAGAAGACATATATATTATTTTATTATTCTTCAAACTATATAGTGAATATGTGGTGTGAATACAAAATAAAAATAAATCTCATTTATTCAGTTTGCAAATTTGTGAAATCTATATTTTGGCTAATAGTAAAAAAGATTGACTCTATACTGAAGGAAAAAGACCAAGGCAAATTTCGCGAGCCCCTGTGAAATAATTATTAACCATTGAAAAGTGAAAGAGATTTACAATCTCACAAAAAATAATGAAATTTCAATGCCCTGTGTCAGATATTTTCCGACTAAAAATGAATTTGCGTTCAAATCCGATTACACGATTAAGTTGTTTTTATATATATATATGTCTATACATATATACACACACACACACACACACACACATATATATATATATATATATATATATATATATATATATATTGAAAGGAAAACTCACCACATAATTAAACAGTTATATGTGAGTCAATATATGTGTATCAGAAGATGGGAATTTAGACACAGCAAAAGCAAAAAGTATTTTAGTATGCTTAGACTTAGTAATAATTTCCGTTCCTTCATTCAACATTTTGCTTTTGTTTGGGAAATCATAATCTCTAACTTTTCTTCTTGGCACAGCCTAGATATTTTGCCACCGTTGTAAGGCTTGCCTGTTTTTACTATACTCCACCTTATGTCTAGATTTTTCCATATTTTGGTTTTAATTTCTACACGTGGCTAGCCAATTTTGTACTGTTTTTATTAAGTTCTCCGTTTAGATTGTAAACCTGTGATACAATCACTTGTTCTTAAAGGTGTCTTTGTTTGAACCGAAGTTTATTTTATTCTGACCATTTAAGTCATCTACATTTGCCTTGTAAATGATTTCTTTTGTGTTGCAAAATTATGACTAAGTTTAACCATACTATAAAATACATCTTAGGTTCATGTAACCATGGATGAAAACGCCATAATTCCTTGTAATTTTAAAAATTGCGCGTTCAAAATTTCCCTGCAACGTAAGCGGTAAAAAAACACCGTTACATGAGCGTTGTTAAAGAAAACGGTAAACGGTATCAGTTATTGCAAATCACCTGAAGACATCACTTATGGTAGAAACCTAAATCCTGTAAAAACTCGTTTACAAATGGAAAATATTCAAAAGTTACACAATATTATTGTATTGAACACTTTTTATTACAAATGTGAACTTGTCTAATCTTATTTTGACCAGAAACTAATTAATTAAAGAATGAATGAATGAATGAATGAATCAATCAATCGATATATATATATATATATATATATATATATATATATATATATATATATATATATATTGTTAGATTTAACAGACAATTGATGTCTATTATGTTTAATCATGAGCCGTTCTAAGCATCGTATTTTGGCTTGAATTTCAGCTGAAAATAAAGAAATAAATTACTATTTTACGACCTGCGTTATTAGGTGACAGTTATCGTCGCATATCCATGTTTTATGTCAACACAAAAGAATATCATATTTGATGGTGGATTTCCTTATATTAATGTCCATTCAACCACTCTCAAGGTAGCTCATGTGAGTAAAAAGTTAAATGTACCCAGCGCAGTAAAAATATCCATATGTACAATTTTTGCATTTATTTTTACGAGAAATTAAAGCCAAAATATGCTGTCTAGAACGGTTCATGATTACACATTATAAATATTCATAGCATTTAACAATATATGTTTAGATAATTACCTGCTGTCTCAATACACAATAGACATATATATATATATATATATATATATATATATATATATATATATATATATCCTTAAAGAGAGTGGACGTCATTTTAACCTAAACCCGAGGAACCTTTCAGCCAACACTTGTCAAGGGTTACGTTGGCAAAATTATTAATGGGTATAGAAGAGGACACAACTGATAGGGAATATTTGCAATACTGGGAGAAGATGGAATTCGTTTAAAAATAAATTTATTGAGAAAATATTAAAAAGTAAAAAATGTTACACTCACAAACTCGCCAGTAGTTGCAAAGAGCGTAAGAACTGCTCTTTCTGCCTGCATAGGCTCGGCTGCTGGATTTTTAGGCAAATGGCCTCCAAAACACGTAGATGGTATGCCGATCGAGCACTATGCAAGACAGAAAACCAATTGTCCTCATAGGAGGAGGCACAAACCTGATTATCCAGCAGGTGCTGGCCGATTGCTGAATCCAACACAGCTTGAGTCGTCCTTATATTGCTATGGGAATTGCCTAAACGTAAATTCGCGGGGACATGCTGCGCAACCCGTGTCTCCAACCTATGCAGGCAGAAAGAGCAGTTCTTACGCTCTTTGCAACTACTGGCGAGTTTGTGAGTGTAACATTTTTCTTTTTTATTTCACTCTTGTGGGATTTACATGTTTACACCCCCCCCCCTCACTTTTTAATATTTTCTCAATAAATTTATTTTTAAACGAATTCCATCTTCTCCCAGTATTGCAAATATTCCCTATCAGTTGTGTCCTCTTCTATACCCATTAATAATTTTGCCAACGTAACCCTTGACAAGTGTTGGCTGAAAGGTTCCTCGGGTTTAGGTTAAAATGACGTCCACACTCTTTAAGGCTATTAGTTATTTCTGCGGGTACAAATCTTTGTTTATATATATATATATATATATATATATATATATATATTAAATTTGATTTTTTAATAACTAAATAACATTTCAAAAAGGAAGAAGGAAATATATATGTAATTATATTTATATCATGCTCTACGATATATGTTGTATTGAACACTTTTTAAAAAGATAATTGCCGGATGACTTGGAAGTCTAAAACTGTTGGTTCTCTTCAACTATATATGTATATCAACAAACCTACCTATGTTTCACCTAACCGGATCTTCAGGAAAGGCTGGCTGAAGATCTGGTTAGGTGAAACCTAGGTAGATTTGTTGCCTCTTTAGGTTATCTATTTTGTCTGCTCTGCTTACGTATTGAGCGCTTTTTTGTCATAGATTACTCGTCTCGGTTGTTTTCTTTGGGATACGTACTTTGACTGATATTCACATGCTTAGCTCTTTCATTTTTTTACTTCCATTTTTTCCTTCCGCGTATATACTCGGAGGGTTTTTCGAAACGAGTATAGTGAAAAGTTTACTTTTGAAGGGAAACAAATTGATTAGTCATGTGAGGCATCCACGTTGCCTTCAAGAACATTGTCAATGAATACAGATGTTTTTATTTTATATTTCTTCCAACACATGTTATACTATGAAAATTTATTATCAACAACTTTCATGCTACTGATGTCCTGAACCAATCATCGAACGTAATAAAGAAGCGAAACTTAGTATGCTATGCATATCTCGCAATGAAATGCATTGTTTATTATTTAATTGTGAGAATTTAAATTATAAATAAAACACATATTTAAAAGAAAAATATGTTTAGTTTCTAAATTATATTATATTATATAGCCTAATATCAGATCAATACGTTGCTATCTACATTACTGAATAATATCGTTGCGGAAGTTGTATGCATACCACACAAACAGGCACTCATATATACACACATACTGTGTGTGTTTCTTGAGAACCTCTAATTATATTAAGAAAAACAAAGTCATAAAATCGAAAATTTATAATCATTTCTTAATTAAATTATGCAGTAAAATCTATAGGTTAATAAAATTTATCTTAGAGATTAAAATAAAAATAAATATAATAAAATAAAATATGCAGGTAATACAAGCAAACACACACACACACACACACACACACACATATATATATATATATATATATATATATATATATATATATGCTGGCGAGAATATTTTTGTGTGAAATTCATAAAATAATTATACACATTTATTTTATAAAGAAGTTAAGACTCTTTAGTAGTATGAGTTTTTTTCAGTAGTTTCCATGGTCGAGGATTACAGGAAAATAAGTTGTTCAATTTTCGTACATACTGGGTAACTAAGATGCACAATATTAAACCATGAAAAACTATAAAATGAATGAAAGATCTGAGATAATTTTCAGGAATGCAACAATCGTTTCATATTATCATCATCAGTGTGAGCTACCTTATAAATTATATTAATTTATTGTTAGTGAGAAAGAGAATTCGTTTTACTCTCAAATTCATGACTAAAATCATTGATAAAAAAATGGAAGTTTTGAATTTGAAGGGAAGGTGACAACGACATATAATGTGTGGTGATTTGCAGAAATCATGTTCAAACTATCCAAAAGACATTTGCTTCAAGTAAAAGTGTTTTAAAAGTAAAGAAATCTGAAAGACTATTAATTTTGATAAGAGATATGGCAGACATATTTTGAGGTATTTTCTCGCCAAAATTAAAATAAACCTCAGACATATTAGAACAGAATGCAGTCTTTATAATACGGTTTCAGTTTATAACGTACCCAAAGTATTAAGAAAAAAAGTTGCACTGTCATATAGCAGCAAACACGCCATAATTATGAAGCAAATAAACATCGGAATGGAAGACTAAAATCTGAAATAATATTTAACTTGGGGATGGCAAAATATAATGGTCAGTAATGAATACAAAATAGAATTACATTCTAAGAAATTAAGATTTCCATGTAAGAAAGTTAGTTAAAGAAAAAATGATGAAATATATATCATGAAGATAGTAACAATTGATGGTACATATACAATAGCTTAGGGCTTAAATCAAAGCTGATTATAGGAAAAGCTGATAAACATTAGTGGAAAACAAAACAATGATAACTATATTAGTATACTACGGTTAAATCCTCAAACGAAGTAGTTTGCTGAAAGATTTTTTGTTATGTCAGTATTCCTTGACACATATTACGTGCCTAAAAAAAGTTGCTTTGTGATAAGGTTTTTTAAATATTGCAATACTGGTCAGCACAAAGAATTTACCGCAAGATAATTGAACAATTGTGGTTGAAACTAAAGGAACAATTTCTCTAATGAAAACCACATACATTTCATGATTTGGGATAACTGCTAAGGAAATGTGAAAAATCGTATGTGACAAAATCAGGACCACAGTCCATTACTTACTAGATCGCACTGAGGTAATTATTCGAGCCAAAAGCGACAGTACTAGTTACTAAATCGTTTTGTACTAGGTGTAATAGTGTAAATTAATGTTTGCAAAATATATTTTTTTAACTCAAGAAGAGAGCGGAATAATAATCTTTCGGTGGTTCAGAATGTTTCCATGGTATTTTTTCAGCATCACTATACTGAAGAAGCATCACATGTAACATCAAAGAAAATGCAGTAACTTATTTTTTGGAACTCAGTTATCATAAGATTTACTGAAAAAAGCATATTTCTAATCACTCGTTTCGGGAGTAAAATTAACAACTGTAAATAATTTTCCAAGTGCCAGTAATGTTATTTGATGCACTGTACAGTGAGTGTCATTTGATAATCAATCATAACGACAACGATATCCAATGGAACATTGTTAATATTAGTGTATAATAAAAAAATTAAAATATATTATTCAATAAAATCGGTTTGGTTCTTATGTTATAGCTTGATAGAAACTTGGACTCGGATGACTGTAGCCATAATGTGTTTTAAGAAATCATTTTTTATTAAAGGGGGAATTGTTGGCCTCAGATGATGATATGGGTATCAACATTAGTACAGGGTTTATAATGATGCAATAATGATGTTCTTTATAACTACCAGTACCAGATTGGAAGAAATTATATTAATGTACTTCATATAGTTGAATAAAAAAATGGGAATGAGAAATTATTGATATTCTTTTTTAAAAAATGATTTTAGGTTAATACGCTACAAGCGAGTGGTGGCGATAGAGCAGTAAAAGAAACACCGTAACGGTTATAATAATTGTTTTTCTTTTTGCTTCGTTAAAATGTAGCAGAATGGTGTCTGACACGATAATGCTTATGACGCATTCAATTATGTTATATGCATAAACATTAATTAGTGTGTAATGCCTGTCAGCAATGATCAATCTAATGCTTGCTATAGACACTTAGCCTACGTACTGAAGAGGATTTTTGAAAATGTATAGACAATGCTCAGACTATATAAAAAAGTTTTTTTTTTGTGAAGGCTTACTCTAGATAAGTCTTATTGTGCTCACTGCATCTGTTGCAAATTTCCTGAAAAAGGATGATTATATTCGGATTGGTTTTTGTATACATAGAAACAAAGAAGATGAATGTTAATTTGTATTTTTCTACGCACTAAGACAAACAGATACATCCCACTCATTCATGTGTCTGTATGTATGGATTATACGTTTATATATATATATATATATATATATATATATATATATATATGTGTGTGTGTGTGTGTGTGTGTGTGTGTGTGTGTGTGTGTGTGTGTGTGTGTGTGTGAATTCTAATGTACCTGTGTCTATCTATATGCAATGAATACCGAACACAACAGCAAATTTTATTTTTACGAACCTAATCGCATCAAGAATGACATGAAAGGCGACATCGCAGACAAGAAAATAAAAGAAACAAGAAAGTTGGCAGATGATATAAAGAAACCTCAAAGACCAAAAACATGTCAAATTCATAGATCAATTTAAACGTGACACCAGAATGGCGCCAATTGAATGGAACGAAATAAAATATTACCACAAAGTCAGAAATGGATGAAACGAAGACTTTGAACTTTGACCGAGTCAGTGTCGAGACGTCATAGAATTCTTTGTGCTGCTCGGGATTTTTTAAAAAAGAATACTTATATCAAGTTTTAGTCATTACATTTATTAATTTCTTTATTCATAGCACGATAAAAATAATGAAATGTCCATTGGCTTTTTGGTGTTAAAATGTCGCATTTAATAGTTTTCTGTTGTACAACTATTCGCGGAATATTGAAGTAGATATGAGTTCGCAAAACTTCCTTTAAAATCTAATGCTTCCCCAACATTTCTAGTGCATTATCTTTGAATTCCTTTCTTATTAATGTTGTCTCATTTGACTTCATGCATTTGTCATTTTTTCTGAACATTATTTATTTTGCTTTTTATCAAAACTACTGGTTCGTTTTCTGGTCTCTTAAGTAAACAATAATTTACTAATATGGAACAAAGTAAGAATTTGTAATTCGCAAGTCATCATACTCTGTTACAATTTTTATTTCTCTCTTTATCTCTCCCACTCATTGTCTGTCTCTTTGTCTCTTTCTTTCTTGCTCTGTATATATATATATATATATATATATATATTCATCCGCAGACAGATGTTTTGCTGTATCACAGCTCATCAGTACGGTTAGATTCCGATTGCTACATAACCCAGGCTCGAAACCCGACCGAACTGGCGTCAGTCGGCGACTCTACCCCTGGGTCACGGGGCGTGTTTGTGTGTATGTGTTTTTGCGTTTATGAGAGTGGTTATAATGTTGACTTTCCAACCATGAGATGCTCGTTCAAATTTCAACATAAACGATTTGTTAGAAAGCTGATATCATAATAGTATCAGTATCAGATGGTGATTCAAATGTGCGGCAGCGCTGAAAACTTCCTGAGAAAGAGATCAAAATTATGTAAGCAAAAAAGCATAAAGAGGGAACTGTTCTGAAACCGTCGATAGTTTGACCTAGCACTAAGTCACAAGTCTCCCTGACTGAACCTAGTGGCCTTGTGCCAACTGTAGTCTGTAGAAACACATTTCTACTCTCAGCATCATTATTTCAAAAGAAATGCTGTTCTACAAAATTATACTGAAAAAAAAATGACCAAACATGGGAGCAACAGTGATATTTTGGAGAGAAAAGAAACAAAATAACTAACAAAAACATGAAGAATAATTTTTGTGGGACACGTAAATAAGGAGGAGAACTTGTAGATTCTGATATACCCAGGACAGATAGAGAGAAAGAGGACAGGGAAAAACATCGCGTAGCATACACGACGGGTATAAGAAAGTGGATTGAATTTTAGAAGAAATAACAAGACGAAAATATAGTAAAGCTACGAGAGACAAGGAAATGTGGAGGGCCTTGATTGCCTAAATCTTGAAGTGAAACGACACGTAAAAGAGAAAAGAAAGATCAAAACAGTTAATGCGTTTTCTCCCAAGAAACTATGAGGTACAGATCAGTTGCAGTAAAAATCAGAGACGTATATTTTACAATAGGTATATAGTGTATAGCAGTATTAGCAGAATTATTTTTGTTACTATTAATATTGTAATAATTATTACAGTTATATATATATATATATATATATATATATATATATATATATATATATATATATATATATATATATATATATATATATATATATATATATTATATATATATATATATATATATATATATATATATATATATATATATATATATATATATATATATATATATATATATATATATATATATATATATATATATATATATATATATATATATATATATATATATATATATAAGGGTCTTTATTATAATACAATGGATATATATATATATATATATATATATATATATATATATATATATATGTATACTCCTGATCAAAAATTTAAGACCACGTAAAAATTTTTAAAAATATATTTTTTTTTACAGATAGATTTTAAACTCCTCCCACTTAAGGTTACCAATACTGCAATCTAAAAGGTTACGGAAACAAACAGCTTCATTCCAAATATTTTATTTAGAAATTTACATTTTTATAAAATGAGGCGATTTACACATGATCAAAATTATAAGACCAGGGTTATAAATTGTTAGATCTATGGCAATTCCAATGTTTTTAGTTCAGCTAGAGATTATCAATCACTGCGTAAAGGTGTTACTACGTCTAATGCAAGCAAACTTACCAAAGCTGAGCGTTCTCGAATTCTAGAATTCCATAAGCAAGATCTTTCACAGCGGGCGATCGCAGCTAAGGTAAATCGCAGTAAAAATGTGATTTGCAACTTTCTAAATAAAAGTGAGAAATATGGAAAAGCAAAATCCTCTGGTAGGCCCCCAAAAATTTCTCCTGCATTGAGTAGGAGAATAAGACGGATTATTATGAAAGGGGGATTTTCTTCTAGTCAAATTAAGGCAGTCATAGATGCTGATTGCAGTCCCGTAACCATCAGACGACACTTAAGACAAAAAGGCATGGTAAATAAAAAGCGTAAACAAATTCCTCGGCTGCTTTCACGTCACAAGTTGAACCGCTTAAAGTTTGGTCGTGAATACCAAACATGGGACGTTGAGAAGTGGAAGAAAGTCCTGTTTTCTGATAAGAAAAAATTCAATTTCGATGGTCCTGATGGCTTCCAACGATATTGGTATAACAAAAACATGCCTCCTGAAATTTTCTCCGCACGTCATAGTGGTGGAGGGTCCCTAATGTTATGGGGTGCCTTTTCTTACAGAGGGACGATGGAGCTCCAGGTGATGCAGAGTCGTCAGAGAGCGGCTGGTTGTGTTAACATGCTACAAAAAGCATCTTTGATGACGGAGAGCCATCGTTTGTGTGGGGATGGATGGTTATTCCAACAGGATAATGCTGCAATCCATGCTGCAAGACGGACCTTGACCTTTCTACAAGAAAATGGGGTCCATCTCTTGGGACATCCTGCATGCTTACCGGACTTGAACCCAATTGAAAATGTTTGGGGATGTATGACAAGAGATGTTTATCGAAATGGCAAACAATATTCAACAAAAAATGAACTTTGTGAAGCCATCTTCAGAAGCTGGAGCAACATCCCCCGCACCTTAATGGAAACGTTTATTTCTAGCATGCGCGACAGAATTTTTGAAGTCATCAAAATGAGTGGAGGTAGACTTCATTATTAAATTTGGTTGTTAATTATTTTCATACACTTTTTGTACAATTTTGTAGAATTTTTGTCTCTGGTCTTATAATTTTGATTATGTGTAAATCGCCTCATTTTATAAAAATGTAAATTTCTAAATAAAATCTATCTGTAAAAAAAATTTTCTTTTTAAAGATTTTTACGTGGTCTTAAATGTTTGATCGGGAGTGTATATATATATATATATATATATATATATATATGTGTGTGTGTGTGTGTGTGTGTGTGTGTGTGTGTGTTTGACGACATAATTATTGCAAAAAATACTAAAGTAATAAATCATTATTAAAGAGCAAACACGTGGCAGGAGCTTTCATAACCGGAAGCAAATTTTAATAGCTGATAGTAAGAAAAATTAACAATGCCTATTCTGCTTCACTATCGTCTCTCTCACCATGAGCATATCAAGAGGGATATATATATATATATATATATATATATATATATATATATATATATATATATATACAGCGGTACTTATTATAATAGCGAGAATAGATGTATACTTTACTATTTGCCAAATATTAATCAAAAAGCACTCAATGCAATAAATTCTCATTCAGTCAGTTAAGTGCCATACGTGATACATGTTTGGGCGATCATGTCTCAAAAGAGACATGACTGACTGGGCAGAAGATTATCCCGCAGTAGATTGCCGTTGCTTTCTGCGGTAGACTGGTTGCCGACCAAGGCTATAGAATCCAATCGGTCCTGCTATTTAACCCATAACTGGAAGGAAGAGATGGATTAATACCTTTCCCAAGGTTATTTGCGTAAGTGAATGACAATGGATTCAACTGGAATTCGAACTCGGCTCCCCGGTTTCTGGTTCCGAGCCGATATCCACTGTACCACAACGCACATCCTCAGTACAATTTCCAAAACACGAAAATGTGGGTCAAATTATGTCATAAAAATCTGCGTATCTATTTTTCTGTTTTATAACACGTCTGTGTGTGTGTGTGTGTGTGTGTGTGTGTGTGTGTGTGTGTGTGTGTGTGTGTGTGTGTGTGTGTGTTTCTACTAAAACAATCTAACCCATTGGTAAAACTTTCAACATCACAAATTTAGTAAACAATAAATCCCACAATATTCCTGACGTAATAGCGACAGGAAGTCTTCCGAATGAAAAAAACTGAAACAAAAAAAGATAATAAATTTCAATTACCTATCAATAAACAAAACCCCTCAATAATTATAAATCACTGACATTGGCAATAATCCAAATTGCTTAATGCATATAGCAAATATTCTGAGTTAGAAAATAATTTTGATCATAAGAAGTTTGGGTGGATAATATTTATTTTTACTCATACAAATTCTAATGATTAGCTGAGAAGTTAAAGAGATGGATTCATACTTTTCCTGGATAATATTTGCGCCTAATTGAATATAACCAACCGACTTGATATCCATTCAGTCAATGTATGATTCGTGTTTTGTACATTTTTACCTCGGAAGATATCATTGAAGAATGTCGGTTTACAATATTGTAATTCTCTTCATACAACATTTTTTCATGTTGTAATTTTCTCCATACAACTATTTTTTTTCATTGTAGTAATATCATAATATTAACGTATTAGAGAGTATTTTAAAGTTATTCTGTTATATTTGCATTGTTTACGTTTATGATATATAAATTATTCCAATAACATAAGAATGTGGAGTAAGGCTTTTTTAGATTAAATCTTAGATTAAATGTTTGCTTCATTTTGTAATATCCTACCATAAGGTCCGATGATCTCTCAAACACACACAAACTCAGACACAGACACACAGATACACAGATACACACACACACACCCACACACGTATGTATATATATATATATATATATATATATACAGAGAGAGAGAGAGAGCGAGTAAGAGAGAGATATATATAATCCGCCCAAATTGTAAATAGACTTCAAGAAAGGAAATACGTGTCTTTCGTAGTTTAATCAAATTGCGATAACACTGTTTATTCTTGTATGATGTTTTCTCGACAGAAGGCTTTGCCTCGTGGCTGACGGATCAACAACTAACGTATACGACATGACTGACATACGTTTGACGTTTGGAAATGATTTTACACTCATATTTGAAATTTGAGAATGATGTTGAAGTTCGCAGGCTATGGAGGTGTGAGTTTTTTACTATGTCGTGAAGTCAGAATAGATTTAGTATTACAATATCTATAACAGAATTTGTGTGCGCGCGAGAGAGAGAGATGGTGAATTTAAAGAATTACTTTTTTAATTCTACATTATTTCCAACGAAACTAACCATTATTTAATACTATTTAATATTCCATTGCAACAATATCATATGCTGCACAAACTAATGTTTATCGAACTACTGTTTTTATTTCGTAGCTTCTCGTATCAGCTGTTTTCATTTTAATCTCCTAAAGTTGCGTTGTCTGAATTTCCCACTGAAGTTGGGAAATATGGCCAAATATTTGTCGGTGAATGAGATTTTGCAATGTTTACTGACAGCCAAGCAAACACTGAATAATTTTTGAGGAACTGCCTTTTTTGCAAGGAAATCTAGTCTATTCCTCCAGTTCACTCTCAAAGGAACAGTCTTCTATAGGTTATAATTGTTCCTGTTTAGTGGAATTGCGAGTGTCAAATGATCCTGTCAACTATATCATGTTTCAGAAATACGATACATTTCAAATAACCTTGGGCCATTTTTTTAATTCTTAAAAAGTTTGCTTTATTTTACAAAAATATGACATTCCCTTAAGAACACACACATATTATATATATATATATATATATATATATATATATATATATATAATCCCAATTATATTTTTAACTATTATAATACTATTAAATTTTATTTTTACCTAATATAATATTATCCCAATTTTAGTTTTTTATTCTATTAGTTGATATTAAGCCAATCGTGCTGGCATGGTATTATATAATTTTTAAACCAAATTATCTGTTACATTTTTAACAGAGCTATATCTAATATATAATATATTGTCTCCTGTCAATTCTTGCCTCCTGTTTCCTTTTATATATATAGTCATCCGCAGACAGATCTGTTCCGCTGTATTACAGCTCATCAGTACGGTTAGACTCCGATTGCTTTCAACCCAGGATTGAAACCCGACCGAATTGGCGTCAGTCGGTGATTCTACCTCTGAGCTATGGGCGTTCGGTAGAAGAAGGCAGACTTTTAGCGTGTATATTGTCATTATACCGGCCCCAATAGCCAGAGTGCTCTAATCCATTAGTGAATGAGCGATATATATATATATATATATATATATATATATATATATATATATATATATATATATATATTTATATACATATATATATATATATATATATATATATGATGCGGGGGCGTTAAAGGGTGTTTATTTTTATAAGGTTTTGTACAGGTTTCGTTCGGATAGGCTTTTGGTCCGGAGGGTAGCTATTTCTATGGAGTTAACGCGGGGAGTGTTGGGTTTCGTCCAGTGTTGATTCCAAAGGGTCGTTCGTAGCAGTAGCTGGTAGATGCTGAAAAAAACGCCTGGCTGGTTGGGACGTGTCCGTCTTCGGGTCCAAGTTGAGGCGAGCTCGTACCGGTGTATGACACTTGACGAGAGGCGGAATCCCTAAACAGGGCCGAGTCGAGATAGGGTTGTCGCGGATGTGAGACCGTACCGAGAGGTTACGGCGGCGGAATCCCTAAACAGGGCCGAGTCGATGTAGGGTCTTCGTGGATGCGATTCCGAGTGGCCGACTCGACTGCTGACGTAGAATCAATGCCAGAAGCTGGTGTTTGAAATCCCGATTACCGATTCGACTGCCGGGAAGCATGATCAATGCCAGAAGCGGGTATTGTGGCTTCGATGGCCGAATCGACTGCCGGGAGGCCGGATCAATGCCAGAAGCGCAGGCTGTTGTGACGGGACAACTCCGAATTTTTCGGGGCGAAACGAGGCTGGTGATTAGTGAAAGGGTTCGGTCAACTACTCCCAGATCGGTGGGAGTAGGAAAACGGTAAATAAGAATTGCTCCCCCGTGTCGTTTATTTTTTTGGAGAGCGCAGCCTAATCCGATGTATATTATGACAGTTTTAGGCTTGGACGCATTCGTTAAATTATTTTCTGTCGCACGTGCAGCTGGCTTTTCTTTACGGCGGGTCTTAAAATGCTCCATTGTTTGTAGAGAGCCAGGGTCGTTTCATTCTAGGGTGCGGCTAATGCTTTTCCCGTGTCTACGCCATTTGTCCTGTCTGTTTTTTCTCCTACCACGTATATTTATGTGACAGGTTAAATTTTGATTCTTTAATACAGACGTAATCTAAAAGTCTTCTCTAATATCGAGTCATGAATCTCTGTCTCTGCTCATCTGTTTTTTATGTCTGGATTACAAATTTAAATACATCCCCCCACTTTCTTAATCCCCCCCACTTTTTTAAAGAAAAATCTTCCTGTGCTTGAATATGTTTTAGATTTCTTCCGATATGTGAATTTATATACAACATTTAAATTAATAAAATTTTGTTTATGGACGTGGATGAAGAAGTGAGAATTTTCTCGCTGAAATAGCTTTTCAACGAATGTTGAATTGAGATTTATATATATATATATATATATATATATATATATATATATATATATATATATATATCCGAGTGAGTATAGAATGCGGAGAGAAAAAAGAAAAAAAAAATTTCCGTCCAAAACATTAATTTAAAACAGTGCTCGATATATGATGTATAGAGCTATGAATATTTATTATAAATTATGTTTTAGAATATGTACATCGAACCAAATATAAACAAAGAATGATTCCAAACTTTTATTTCTCCCGATGATGTGTTTGGGTTCCAAACACTGAAACAGCCATATGATTGTAGAGAAGAGGACATATCTAGAAGAAATTATGTACATGTTCTAAAACATAATATATATATATATATATATATATATATATATATATATATATATATATATATGTGTGTGTGTGTGTGTGTGTGTATTAAGAGAAAACATTACGTATACTAAATAAGAAAATCTGCGTCACGTTTTGGATTTATTAAAAGTTAACTTTTTGTTTAAGTGAAACCACACTTTTAGACAAGTCCGTCTTACAATTCGATTAATGATATCTTTGATGTAAAACCATTTTTATGAAATCTACATCATTTCTTGAGTTTCTTCATTGTTTGTTTTTTACAGGAACGTCTATTTTAGTACACGTTAACTACATAATATGTTTTCAGCAATTAATTGATTTTTTCATCCAGTATTATTTCTTAGTACAAGAAGCCTTATTTCCCAGAGTATTTTCTTGTTGACTTCAATATTTTGAATTAGATGCCATCTTTTTTTTTAATTTTCATCCAAAATTGTCCAATTCTAATTCATTGCTCTTCTTCAATGTCGCTGCTGTAAAGTATTTTTCCGTTTTTTTTCCATGTAATGTAAATGTTTCGATAATACAGCGCCAATAAATATGTTCTGGCTTCCTGAAAATGTTCTTTTATTGTACTCGTTTTAATTTTCGTACGCTTCCTTGGAGTAACGCCCATCGCAGATAATGGACGTAGGACAACTAGTCGACAGCCGAGACGCTAGTATCTGCTGAGATAAAATATTTCATTCAATTACGGATGACGCAATATTATTCTAAGCCAAAATATTTCATCTTGCACTCCGAAAAAAATTCATATTATTGGAAATTACTGCTAATGATCTAATCTGAAAAAAAAGAAATGTTTAAATCTTGTCACTCAAGTGAGTTTAAAGCTTATCGTATGGTGAAAGAAAGAAAACTAAAGCCGTTCTTTTAATTAAATTGCACAAGAGTGAACGTTGAAATTTATTTTTCTTGAATCACGATCGATAATTTTCTGTATTCAGAAATTATTTATGAGTGCAAATGAAAAGTAAACAACTAAAGTGACGTCCACGTTGGCAAAATATTGATATTATACAGAAGAACATAATTTCTTGAGATCTTTTTCATATCAAATATTTAACTGTTTCTATGTTTCTTACTAACATTTCTTTATTTTGTTCATTTTTAAGTAAAGAAATGCAGATCATCTTCCTTTCATCATGGAAATTATTAAAAAATAGTTGAATATATAGAGACTAACTTTATATCATGATTAAAGTTCATGCAATATTGATAATTTAGATCATAAAAATTCTAATTTGAAAGACGCACAAAATCACCCGTTGATATCACTCAGATTTTTACTCAGAGTATCCACATTCTAATATTATAAAGACACAGCCTGAATAATAAATCGTTATCACTGTAGAATGATTTGTTTGTATTGAAATATTATCTTGCTTTAAATATAAACATGTAACTAAAATAAGGTTTGAAGCGATGACGGAATAATTAATTTGTGAGCTTGATAATCCCGGCTTTTTTTCTGCTGCGAAGTAATTAAATGAAAACCCACAAATATGGTCAATTGAAATGTTACATTGACTATTCTTTCATAATTGTTGCTATGGAAGGTGTTTTAATTTTAAGCTGGCTCTTGCAGGTGGGAGTCTGTGATTTCATCAAGACGGTAACAACTGATAAGGATTCTTTGAATTAAATGAGGAATAAAACCAGTAGTAGCTGTACTAGAAACAAACATGAAGCTCTATAACAGTATCAGAACAAATATAATCAAAGTGTAACAAAACATTTTTCTAATTACTGATGTAAAAGAAATTATGAGCAAAATAGGAAAGGCCTTCAAAATAATAATAATAATAATAATAATAATAATAATAATAATGATAATAATAATAATAATAAATGATGAAAAATGACATAATAATAATAATAATAACCACAATAATAATAATACTTGTAACCATTATCATTTTTTTAATTCTTCATAGAAAAAATGTTTACTGTGCGGCAAGGAGGTAGAGGTACCTCCCATATAAATATGGCTTATGAAATGTTTGTGAAGAAAAATAAAAAGATATTGCATTGAAAAATGGCCTCATTTTTGCTTCTGTATGACGTAAAAACTTGAAATCGAATGAAAATGCTGCGCACATTGGCGGAGAAGATGAACAAATTCATTTTGGAATTCAAAATTCAGATAAAGTGCTTTCTTCAGATTACCAAATCATATATCAGTATCATTGACAAAGACTAAACAACATCATAAGATAAAAAAGACTGCTATCGCCCTCATTAACAACAATCAAGAAAAACAAAGAAACCGTCTCTTCATAGACCTGGCTGTTTCAAGGCCACAGTAACTGACAAGGTTACGAAATAAACCAACCTCCAAATAGATATGATATAGAGAGGATCAGTCAGTCAGTTAAGTGCCATGCGTGATACACGCTTTGGGCGATCATGTCTCGAAAGAGACATGACTGACTGGGCAGAAGATTATCCCGCAGTAGGTTGCCATTGCTTTCTGCGGTAGACTGGTTGCCGACCAAGGCTATAGAACCCAGTCTGTCCTACTATTTAACCCATAACTGGAAGGAAGAGATGGATTAATACCTTTCCCAAGGGTATTTGCGCGTAAGTGAATACAATGGATTCAACTGGAATTTGAACTAGGCTCCCCGGTTTCTCGTTCCGAGCCGATATCCACTGTACCACAATGCATACTTTACAATATTATACGATGTGATGGACAACACACATAAAGCAAGACATTTATTTGTAAACGGATTTAATAGATATTAACTAGAAATGCTTGTGTCTAGTGAAACAATACTCTTCGGGTGAAATAAATAGTTTCAAATAACAAAAAGACTAAATTTTTATGGAGTACAATAGGGGAACTCTTTCTTCATCAAAAATGACTTCCACACATATACACACATATACACACATACATTTTCAAATTTATCGCAATTATAGCAAACTACAAAATGAAAGAATGCAAAATGAAAGAACACTATAGGAATTGTAAACTGAATTGAAATTATATTTTGAATATGTGTGGTACAAGATTATCTCCCTTTGTTAAAGAATTCGCTTAGTCTAGCCCGCGATTAATATATGACAACGCTATCGGGTCGATCGTCGTGATGGCTTCGACGCAGTAACTGGTCTTCAAGTCGTCTATTACAACAGTGTTCCTCCTTGACAACGCTGTGAATTTTGATCCCAAGGAAGGCACGTTGAAATCTTGCTAGCTGTAACTTTACCACGTTGTACCAGGCAGGACGCTCGTACAGATTTGGGTTAATAAAAAACGGCACCAAAATAAAAAAGATAACAAGTAAATTTGATGACGCCTGAATAAGTTGTGGAAAAGTATTTATATACAAGAAAAACAGCAAACAGAAATGTAATATAACAATAGTTGTATTCCTATTCTTACAAAGGATCGAATGTTTTAGTTTGAGATGAATGTTTGTTCACACTAATCGGAGATTTCAAGTTATTTTCTTTTTTTTTTTTTTTCAAGTTTCGACGATTCAAAAAGTCTTATCAAAGCTTTTCACCGAAGCCTTACGGAAACAGCCAAAGATGGGTCTTCATGACGACCGCGGTAAATTCGTCTTGTCTGCCTTAGATCGGCGCGGCAGCAACAACTCCTACTGATTTTGAGCTTCTCGGCTCTGGTATTTATGCATGTTCCAAATTCTCTTGGTGGGGGCGTGAGAGACGCTGGGTGTCCATGCAAATGAAATCTTTAGCCAATGAGGTCACTCCCAGTTGGCACAATGAGGCGAAGTGATTTTACTCCCCTGGTTCAACTAATAAAACAGCAAAATTTCTATTGACGTAATTTCTTTTCTTCTATTTCCCGATTACATCATTCTTTCAAGTTTTCAAATTTACAAATCCTTTCCCAGTGAGATTTATAATTCACTTTATTCCCATACACAGAATTTAAAATTTTTGAAATTATCAAAACAAATTTGTGACAATCTCCAAAACTCACCTGGAATAACACTCCCTATGTTGAAAATACAACTTGAACCTTTTTTGCCATGTTATTTCCGCTTGTCAAATAATGGCTGCCAATGATAACCTCGTCTGACCCCGGCTGATCATTCTCCGTAAACACAATGCATCTGCACACACGCAAATGTTTTAATTCATATTTATTCTCGGCTTTGTCGAAAATAATCTGCACAATTAATAATGCAACTAATATTAATATATTTCACTCTGTCGTACTAACATATTATCATGATTTTCCACATGCAATATTATAATATTATTTATCAAAAATAGTGTTATAATAAAACATTTTTAAATGAATAAAGATACATTTTCTAAATGGTTTTGAGAATTAAATTTTAGAATTTTTGTTTCACTGTGGACATTACCACAGTAAACGTTTGAAGCCCTGATTTCTGTTAAGGTTATCTCTTTGTTTTAGTAACATTTTATTAAATTTTTTAAATAATTTTTCATGTCTTGTGTAGTTTGTTTTTACTAGAGTTTGTTAATTATCTTATACACATTTCATGTATTTGCTTGTTTTCATAATGTTTGCTTGACTTCGTAATCTTTTCTGTTGAACTTTTATTTTCGTGGTCTACTTCATTCATAAATCGTTGTTTATATTTATTTCTCTTATTCATTGCTGTTTGTTTAGTTAAATGATTTTGTTTGCCTACCCAGCAAAAGAAGAATATAAATTATTTTTGGTTGAAAGAAACGATATATTTGAAATTAATATAATTTCATTATCTTAAATGATGGCCGTTAAAAGTAGGCTTCTCACGAAAAAAGAATCTTAGCCTGACTCAGACGTACACTCATCAGATAAATATTTTCTTTTCTGAAATGTAATTCCTTAAAAAAGCATAAACCTAAAAAAGGAGACAAGAAATCAAACCAAAATAGACAATTTAAGCCGACCACCCATTTGAAAGTATTTTTTAAACCGTTAGATTCCCTTAAGGCAAATTATGTAGCGACAACCGAGAAAACTAACAAATCCCAGAAAAAAATAGATTCACAAAATTATTTGACTTCCTCTCAGACAGAGAGTGCGAATAGTGTGGAAGTTTACAATAGCAATAATATAAAGGAAAAGAATATGATGAGTGATGATTCGAGTTCTATCCCAATTTTCATCATCTACGTAGTGGAATTCGTCTAGCGAGCAAAACGAAATGCTTATCTTATCACAGAAATTTGACTGCAAATTAACTTTGTAAAATTATATAATTTCACAAATATGTCGACATTTGTGAGATATTGTATCGTAATCATAAATAAATGATATTGAATATCTTTTAGAAATAAAGAAAGTAAAGGATGAAAATATTGAGCTCCTAACAAACTTCCCGTAAGTCCAAAAGTAATAATTGTAGTTCGAATGTGTTTTGGCTCGCGGCTGATTTCAGACATGACAGAGGATCAGAACAACACCATTTAAGGTGTCACATGCACTGGCTAAGAAAAAAAATTCTGTTCTCTGAAGTGTCCTTCAGGTACCTAGGGCTAGAGTTGAGAGGCTCGCTGGGTGAGACATTTGCAACCGCCAGCGCCTCTGAGGGCATTTTCCTTGTATATAAGAGACACGATTTAATGCTCTTGAGCATGATTTTTTAGCTTATTCTCGGTATCTGTCGATGGTCACTGAAAATGTGTTTCTTGGTTAATAAGCAAGTCTTTGAATGCTAAGTGTGTTCTTATCTTCGCAGATTGGTGGGGGCATGTTTGAAGGCCCTGTGTTATAAAGGATGTGGCGCTTAATCTCATTTAGGTTTATCGTGGCCAATGAATCTGCAGAACTGTGTTCTGTTTCAGCGGATCGAACCATATCTGATAACAATCAAGATTCCCTGAACTGAAGACTGTTCTTTATATATTATATAAGAAAGCTAAATATTTTATTGCTAATGAAAAAGCATTCATGGCGAAATAACATATTCGGTAATTATAGATCCATAAAATGTCACATTTAAATTAATAATAGTGCTATCCAAAGAGGAACACGGCCAATGAAAATTATGTTTTCACGAACTATTTCAGAGGTTGTGTGCAATGGAGTAATATCCGTTTCCTTAAAATGAATCACATTTTATAAAATGAGACGGAATTGATGATACTGTGAAAACACTATGATCTGGAAGTAAAATATGGTTAATTTTTTGTTAATGAATATAGATAAAGAGATTTAAAAATAATATAAAAAATAAAATATAAAGATAAATAAAAAGAATAAAGAGATGAATTAAGTGGGGTTGGAGTTAATAACATTTTAAAGACTGGCGTGTGTACGATTCATAGACAGAAGCGTTTCAAAATTTAGCAACTGAAAGCCAGAAATATCAAACAATTTTAACCGGAAAAGAAAAAGATATAGTAGAAAAATTAAAAACAGGAAAAAAGAAAAAGAAGAGACAGGAGACAAGATAAAAGAAGCAAAAAAGGAAAAGTCTAGCAGAGAAATCTTCAAAAGTTTGAAAATATAAAATAAACTAAAATAAAATAAATATCAGAAAATAAAAACAACATAAAAAATAAGAATAATAATAAAAAAAATTGAAAATTTTAAAAATCTTTTTATGACTTTTCTAGCTTTTCACAAAAATAACGGAATCGACATATTCTTCACATTCTTACAAAAAACACTTCCGGAATCAAGAATTCTCAACAAAATATGCACTAAAACTACGTGAAAATCAACTACAGTTGCATCTAGAACATGACACAAATTATAAAAAAAATCCACAGAAAAATTATCAACAAACAATCCGAACAAATTAAACCCACGTGTAACTACAAAATAAGGAATGAATGTCCCTTAAACCGTAATTGTTTGCAAAAGAAAGTAATATACCTAGAGACAGTAATATCACCAGATAATGAAGAAGAATTATACATGGGAGAAACAGAACGACTCTAGAAACAAAGAAACTCCGCACACAAAATACGTTTCAAAAGTAGTAAATACTCGAACAGCACAATGTTTTTTTAAGTATATTTGCGAAACTAAAAACAAACACCAATTACACCAAAAATATAGAAAATATGGAAAAGAACATCAGCCTACAACCACCAATCCAAAACTTGCAGACTATGTTTAGAAGAAGAAATAGCTCTTATTACATTCCCACACCAAATCTACTAAATAAAAGATATGGACTTATCTCAAAATGTTGATATGAAAACAAAATTCTACTAAGTTATTTATAAATCGAAAACTGGAAAGAATAAATTAGTAATAATAAAAACAAATAATTTAATTCCAGCAAATATTAAACAAATGTACAAACCACTGCCTCAGAAAAAAACAAAAGAATAGACAATATAAAATAAAAATAAAAATAAATAAATATATGAAAAATTCACATTAAGAAATCAATTAAACATCGAGCACTGAAAAGAATAAATAAATAGAATATAAAAATAAGAACAAGCAAAATAAATTCATCTCGATAACTAAAAAATAGAGTAACCATTCCCGCCAAAATAACTGTCAGAAGGATTAATTATCCGCAATGAAAAACTGACCCGTATATATAAATAGCCGAGTAAAACCCGACACATGTGGCCTAATAATTGCGCTTTGCGGGAAACAGTCTATCGTCTCTAAGAGTTGATTTCAATGTTACACACACACACACACACACACACACACACACACACACACACACACACACACACACACATATATATATATATATATACATATATATATTAACACACACACACACACACACACACAATATATATATATTATTAAATAAACTATATTTTAAAACATGTACAAATCTTTTTATAGATATCCACTACAATTTGTAGATTTTGTTTCGACATTGGACTTACACTGTCTCATCAGGTAGTGTGGAAAGGAATGGAATGCCTCTTATCTTATTTTTGGCAAGTTGTGCGTGATAAAGATACAAGACTTGTAGATTGTTTGTTAGAATTCTGAAGAATATACACACACACATATATATATATATATATATATATATATATATATGTGTGTGTGTGTGTGTGTGTGTGTGTTTGTGTGTGTGCGTGTGTGTGTGTGTGGCTTCCTTGTGTCGCTTCTACAAATACTTTCACGGCTTCTGCTCCCATGAATTTAGCTCATTGGTGCCTCTTATATATCGATTTACTCGAGCCACAAGATTAGCAAATAGACACCAACATTTTGCTGTGAATCCAATAAATTTTAAACGCAAATTCTACACACTCAGCTTCTTTTCTCGCACATTCCACCTGTGGAATCCCCTTCCATTTACTTGCTTTCCTCACAGCTACAATCTCCAATACTTTAAATGTAAAATCAATATTCCTCTCCTATCTCAATAACCTGCATTCTCACTCTCATGCTCCCTTCTCCGTCCACTTCAGTCTCATCAGTATTCTCATCCTTATCTTACCCACTTCCTGACAATCCCTATAATCTGTCACTCTTTCTCAGAACTTTCCTCCTACACTGCGTGCCAGAATTATATGCAAATCGAATTTTTTTTCTAACTCCGACAGTCTTTAATAAAAATTAATGAAACTTGCCACGTTACATGTCAATACTAACACATGTGCAGATCTTAAATTGTAAGCTAATCTGTGCAATAGTAAACAAAAGGCAGCTATTTTGGTGACTTGCAGCCTGTTTCAGCGTGCTAACATTATATGCAAATCATTGCTAAATTGTCAAATATGGTGAAGTTGTGACATAAAATTAGAACATTGATTATTTTAGGAATATGTAATTTGAGAACAACAATAATACAGAACAAACATATTTAATATGGTTTCATAGTACAATCAATATTGTATATTATTGCCATTTTTATTAACAAGCGAAAAAAACCTTTGGTCAACTGAAGATGTCAAACTTTCGATTTCATCTGATGAAATTTCTTTGGCAGCAGTCAGAACAGCATTCCGCAGGTTATCCCTGTAGGTGTACTACCTTCCTCCGGAGTAAATCTTCCTTTTCAAGATGCTCCACAGATTTTCGATGGAATTTAAATCTGGAGAATAGGCTAGCCATTGCATTATTTTCCTATGTCTGGCAAAAACACTCTCCAAATATTCAGTGGTTATCCTTGCAGCATGAGACATTGCATTATCATGCAAGAATACCATCTTTCTCCAAAATGACAAATTCTTCTTCCTGTGCCAGGATTCGAGGTGTTCCTTAATGAAGTCAATGTAGAGTTTGGTGGTCATTTTCACTCTATCTGCGACTCTGAATGGTCCTACCAGCTCATTACCAATGACTGCAGACCAAACATCACACCACCACCTACTTGTTGATGCCTGATCTGGTGGGGAATTGGACCCTCATTATAGTACCATTCTTTCCTCTACTCATCGGGTTCATCTAGGGACGCTCGACACTCATTGGTGAACAAAACAGTTTGAAGATTTACCTTCGTGTGATTTCATGCCTACTCCGTCATCTTTTTCTTGTGGATATCCTTTAATGGAGGGCGAATCTCTGGCTTTCCCCATTTGCAACCGTCCTCAGGAGACGGCATCGAGTTGATTTGGGCACATCAGGAACGCCAACATTTTCAGAAATTGTTGCTAGTTTCAAGAGAGTTACGGTGGACTTCTCTCTTGATCCTACTCATGGCTCGATGCAACACAGGTGCTTTCTTATGAATTTTCCTTTGTCAGAACATCTGTTGCAAAGTTCATGGTAAATAACAAGTTTTTTAATTGTATGATGATCACGGGCCAATTCTTTGGCTATTTCTAAGGTAGATATCTTATTACAAACTCTTTCGACAATTTTAGACTTCTCAGCTTGACTCAAAGCACCTTTACGTCCCATTTTGCATATAAAGTTGGCACGCGGAAACAGGCTGCAAGTCACCAAAATGTGCTTCTATTTGTTTACTATTACACAGATTAACATAGAATTTAAGATCTGCACATGTGTTAGTATCGACATGTAACGTGCCAAGTTTCATTAATTTTTATTAAAGACTGTCGGAGTTAGAAAAAAAATTCGATTTGCATATAATTCTGGCACGCAGTGTAGGAGGAAAGTTCTGAGAAAGAGTGACAGATTATAGGGATTGTCAGGAAGTGGGTAAGAGAAGGATGAGAATACTGATGAGACTGAAGATGACCAAAGGTTTTTTCTCTTGCTAATAAAAATGGCAATAATATACAATATTGATTGTACTATGAAACCATATTGAAGATGTTTGTTCTGTATTATTGTTCTTCTCAAAAATAATGTTCAAACAATTCATTTCATTCATATATATATATATATATATATATATATATATATATATATATATGAAATTAATTTTTTGAACATTATTTTTGATCGATACTCGTATTTAAGTAGATATTCTGTTTTTAATGAAACAGTATTATATATTTATTACTACCGTCCTGGAGACTGGACTGGAGGCTATTCGTGGTCGAGAGGTCTAAGACGTTACCAGATCAAATGGTAGCTTTCCATATATAGATAGGGATCGTATGGCACACAAAATTTATCGTCAATAATCAGACCGGTAGAAATAAATTTATAATACTATTTCATTTAAAACAAAATATCTACTTAAATACGAGTATAGATAAAAAATAATGTTCAAACAATTCATTTCAAATTGTCGGTTGCTTATATCCAAGTTTCGTTAAAAATTCGTTGATATCTGTAACATGTTTACATTTGGTGACATTACGATACATTTCAGAGCAGATATGTTTGTTTACGATGGATCGAAAATTGTGTTATATAGGCTTGATAAAAACCTCTTTTAGACTGGAGGCTATTCGTGGTCGAGAGGTCTAAGACGTTACAAGATCAAATGGTAGCTTCCCCTATATAGATAGGGGGCGCAGGTTCGAATCATGCCGAATGGCACACATTTTCGTAATGAAGATTTATCGTAAATAATCAGGCCGGTAGAAATAAATTTATAATACTGTTTCATTAAAAACAGAATATCTACTTAAATACGAGTATCGATAAAAATAATGTTCAAACAATTCATTTCAAATTGTCGGTTGCTTATAATCAAGTTTCGTTAAAAATTCGTTGATATCCGTAATATATATATATATATATATATATATATAATCATATCAGGCCTTCAGTGTTTGCTCCGAGGCGGAAACGAAATCCGGCCGATTTTTCATTAGACGGATATCTTTAAAGGCAGCTTTAATAGCAGATTACTCGCAGGAAGCAAAACAAACAGCTAGTAACTAAGAGCGTTAGATTTTGTAGCCAAACTGAATTGCGTTCGATTCATTAACTAAAAAGCGATGCGTAAATAGTTACTGTTTTTTTTTTTTGAAAGTGTACAATCATTTGAACGGATTTTCCATAGCCTGAAAATTGCGTCGTCCAGCTGTTATTTACATACGCTCTATATCTGATACTAAGCACTTTTACCATACATATAACTTACTTTAAAATTGTATTTTGATCACACACACACGGATATATATATATATATATATATATATATATATATATATATATATATATATATATATGGCGATCCGGCGAGTGAAACCGCGGTCGACTTTTGGCCCACTTTTAGATTTAGTTTGTATTCTTTGCTCTACTTTCGTACTTTCGTATTGAGCTCTTTCTTGTTAAGGTTTTCGTCTTGGGTCTTTTTTCTTTCGAACACGGATTATACTTTGTTTGTTTCTTTTTTTTATTCCCCTTTACCCATTTGGTCGTGCCTTTTGGGTTTGACGACTTTCTTTACCGATTTATTAGCAGTAGGTTTTTCTGATTGCGGTCGTGATTAGTGCTACTGTTTTATTGGTACGTTTTACAACATATATATATATATATATATATATATATATATATATATATATATAAAGGAGACGATCATAATCTCAAAAAGATAAAATTATGATTAAATAAAGAAAACTACAATTTTCTCGCCTACGCGTTTCATCTTGTGACGGACTTTATCACAACAAGTCTTATCTAAATATTAAACTACATTCCGGTTTTTCCTTAATCTCAATTTCTCAAACAGAAACAATACTTTCCTAAGCAAACATATTCAACAAACATATAAAAATAAAAAAAATATTTTACTTTCTATCATATTAACATCTCATAATATAACATTATAGTGCAGATGAAAATAACAGTAATCTTCAGTTATAAAATATTACATTTTTAAAAAGTTAATAATTTTAGTTTACCTCATGAATAATTTTGAGCGTATTTTTAAGTCATCAATAAGTTTTTGATTACAAATATTTTAATTAAAATAAAATTTACTTATTTTTTGCGTTAATATTGTATTTCCCCGGACGAAAAGCGTAGACGAGAAAAATACAGTGTTCCCTATGTCTTTATTTAACCATATTGTTTCTTTTCTCATATTATAACTTAGCATATATTTTCACACACACACACACACACACAAATATATATATATACCTGATAGAAAAACGCTTATGTATAATTAATATAATGCGATGCATATAAGCCTGTGGTAGAATTTTATGGAATACAATGACTTGATTGCCGTGATGTGAGGGTGAGAAATACGCGAAATGACAAAACTGAATATGTTGATATTGTTCCTCACCTGAGTTCAATTTAAGAACATTTCTTTTATTTATATTCTTTTCCCAATATTTACTACTTTTCAACCTTCATTCACTCATCTGATTATGATCGTGAATACATTTGTTGGTGCTCCTTAAGTGTTCCTCAATTTTATTTTTTTGTTTCTTTTTTTAATGATTTCATTCCTTAGAATTCAATGATAGTTTTTTCTTCTGATCTTTTATATTGGCTGTATTTGCTTATTTTATATTTGATACATTTTCGTCAACATCTTATATTCCTGTTTTATAAATTTAATCTTTTTTATAATTTATTTATTCCTCTTTTTTTTCTCTCCACTTTTGTTTTAATTCTGTTGGCAACAACTAGTTATGCTAATCTATATATGTATGCATTTCTATCAACTCCATTCATTTTTTATATCATTCTTGCTTGGACTGCTCGTCATACCAATTCTTGGCCTCTTTAGTTCCCTTTATTTTTTAGTCTTTTTTTTACTATTCTAATGGTTGTATTGCTGGAATACTAATATTTTAAATAGATACATATTTTTTTAAATATATTAAATAGTGTTTATATTACGATTATCGGTTTGCACACCTGAGAAAACCCAAAGGAAATTTGCTTTGTAGCAAGATTCAAACCTGCGCCCAACTTTGAAGCAAAAGCTATTATTTGCTCCGGTGTGCTTAGACAGCGAGTTCACAGACAGCCTCACAGCACAGATAAGTTCTATTCAGCCTTCACCTTGCTGTGCTGTGACATTTCATGTTACAGGTTGATCTAAAGCCCTCTGGATCATAAAGTAGTCTCTCCTACTAAGAGGAGGAGAATGTTCGGTTCTTGCCAGAATATATATTCTTTGTTAGGTTTTCCCGAATGTGCAGGTCGGTAGACGTAATACGAGATATTTGAAATAAAAATTAAAAACAGTGTTTAAGTCAAACACGAGTATCTCCTAAAAATAACGTTGGAAGTAATGAAAATGGCGGATTAAAAAGAAATTTATGGATTCTTTAAAATTTTTTCGTGTAATTTATTAAGTGTTTTCCTTCCTTTTATTATCCTAATGCTAGTATTTTTCTCTAACTTTACTTTCATTCGTTTGTTTACACTTCATTTCAATTTCTTTTGCTTTTCCGCGTATTTTTATTTATGTATTTTTTCTCACGTTTTAAAGTTTTGGTGAAAGTTCTCTAAAAATAATTTACTAGGAATAGATACCTTCGCTCAAATGTATTCACTTCAGTTTCAGGATCAGGTTTTTATTTGTATTTCATGTCATAAATGTTGCTTTTATATAAACAATGTCTTGAAGTGATTCGATTTTTCAAATACCCAATTTCAAATATAAGACAAGCAGAGGTGGGTTAAATAAATCTGTTTTAAGTGACTTGTTCTACGTGTTGGTAGATTCAATAAAATGAAGACAACGACATTTTGTGTCGATAAAAACATCGAGAGATAAGAATAGACAGTACCTGCTTTCACCGAGAGATAACTCCTAAGTCTCATCTCCTGTTTTGTTTTGTGTGTTTTTTTTTATTGAGTTTGTTATCTCAAGGGAAAATCATACCGGTAAATAAGCTTCTTTTTTATGACGCTCTTCTTAGACGAATCAAAAACTGTCTGAGAGCTGATGCTTGCACTTTCTTAAGGCAGTATTTGCCGGAAAAAGAAAAGAAAATATAACTTCTGAATTTTCGTCACTATTACTTAATATTATATTTGCGATATTCTTTACATATATCTGCTCACAAGCGCATATAGAAACACACACAAACACACACACACACACACACACACACACACACACACACACACACACACACACGCACGCACGCACACACACACAGGGGCATGAACATGGACACATACAAAGAACTCTATTTTATTTCACAACTTTTGTCTATCGTTCTTTTTTTTCAACTGGATTTACCTCTCTTCAGACACATAAAAAATGAAAAAACTGTTTCGAAACCTGCATCTTTTCGATTTCAATAGATGTTACAAAATTCCCAAAGCTGCTAACGACATGTTTCAATTGTACATAGACCATGCAATTGTAGACATAACTTCAAATTCTCTGACCGGTGTCTTTCTAAAGCATAGACTAATCAGGAATTATTCAAATGAAAACAGAAGTCCAGTCTTTGAGAAGGACACAAAATGCAAAGAAATTTCAATCTTCTGTTTACGGGTAATGTTAATGTATAGGTTTGGAACCACTAGTCTCCCTGTAAGACTAATTTTGAAAAAAGGAGAAAAATGATCTCTGTTTCTTTGCCATATTCTTTGATTTGTTTTAATATTTTCCTTTCAGATTTAGTGAGTTGCTGCTGTTATTATTATTATTATCTGTAGTAGTAGAAGTAGTAGTAGTAGTAGTAGTAGTATTTGTCACAGTCTATAATATATGTAATTTAAAATTTAAGATTTGAAATGTATTATCTCAGAGTTATAATTTTAACACTTCCCCGCTCTCTTCCTGTGAATCCACGTGTTACCCTTTTATTCTCTGACCGGTGTCTTTCTAAAGCATAGACGAATCAGAAATTATTCAAATGAAAACAGAAGTCCAGTCTTTGAGAGGGTCGAAAAATTCAAAGAAATATCAATCTTCTGATTACGGGTAATGTTAATCTATAGCTTTGGATTCACTAGTCTCCCTGTTAGTCTAATTTTGAAACAAGGGAAAAAATGATCTCTGTTTCTTCGCCATATTCTTTGCTTTGTTTTAATATTTTCCATTCAAATCTAGTAAGTAGGTATTTGTCACATTTTTTAATATAAAATGTGTAATCTAATTTAATATTGCAGGAAGTTTCAACTTTAACTAAGTTAAAACTTTTTTTTTAATTGGAGTAGATAGACCCTTCTATCGCCCGGTTCACACTCCACGTCCATCGAACAGGTGTAGAGGCTCATCCCTTGTTCCCTGTTCAGGAAGTGGCTTCCGGCTCTATTTTTCTCCTCAGACCTCGGTAATTGTTTTTATGCGATTTTCCTGCCATGTGCTTGATCGGTGGCAACATCACTTCATTGTGAGGGTACCGGGTTGGCGGTTTTCTGGTTGCTAATTCCGACTGGTAGTTAGGAGCCCTGCCTCTTGCGTAGCGTCAAGAGCGGCCGCTCTGATCAACAGTTGCATAATATCGGGGTTCTTGCAAATATTGGGACAAGCCTCCCAATACTATCACAGGAATGCGGGTGTCCCTGAAGGCTCCATTCTAGGTCCTACGCTTTTACTTATATGTATTAACGATATCCCTGATGTAATAAGTTCCCAAGTGGGCATATATGCTGACGACACTATGGTTTACTTTCGTCTCGATCAAAAATCTACCGAGGCTAAAAAAGCAAATCTCGCTGCCGAGCTTGAAAAGGACCTCCAATCCGTGGGGGATTTGATTCTCATCCATCTCTTGTCCATTCTTTAATATTCCCTCATCTTGTTTTTCTTTCATTCTAACTCACTGCGCACCAGTGGAAGTCCTGCCTTTCTTGATCATAAAAAAACAGTATTTAAATATTTTGATTGGATTTTATTAATGTTTTGAATAATAAATTCAAACGTTTTCTCATATTTTTTGCGATTTGTGCTGTTATGTATCTAGGTTTGGATATTAGTAATTATTTCAGGAAACGAAATATGAGAAGAATGCGGTTCATATGTATATTTTGAAAAAATTTGATAGCGGCACATTCACAAATCCTTACATTTACCTAGATAAAAAGCCCCCCCTCCCGAGGACGAAACGTGTCGTCTAAGATATTTTTTTGTTTGTCATTTTCAATTCATCCATGTTAAGTTATATTTTCTGAAATATTTCCTGATATGTATTTGTCTGTGTGTTTGTATATGTAGTGGTATTTCTGCTCAAATTTATTAAACTTCATGAATGCTAGCAATATATTTTTGTTTTATGTGATAATTTTATGTTTTAACACCATTAGATTCACTCCGATAAAAATTTGACAGCGATGCTTTAATATGCACAAATTATTTTGTCATTATCTTGGACATTGTTTGGGGTTAATTACTTTTAATCTCATCAATATGAAACGTCTTATTTTTAGTCCTGTTATTGCTTGTAGGAATATAGACAGTTATAATCTCCCTTTGATTGTGACAAGTTATTTTGTTCACGTGACGGCCGTTTAGCCTCATCGCATCATAAAATAACGGAAGTGGTTAGTCATTCAAATTGTTTAAAGCAGGCGAAAAAAAGCGGTTGCTATTTTTAGTGTAGACTAAAGGATCCGGGCTGAGATTAATGTGCCACTTCTATCAAATGCTGCAGTTTACTGTTCTATGGTGCTGTTTTCTTTAAGAAATAATTCTTCTGCAGATAAAGAAAAAAAATCTTAGGCACGCAGTCCTCAATTTTCAGAAACCTAACACTCGCCTTTTCCCATTCGTGGAATTTGAAATCACCTGAGAAATCAATCAACCCGGCCTTTCTGAATCTGAAGTTGTAAATATGGCATGTCATGAAACAGAAGTATCTCTATATTATCTCCAAAAAACGTCCTTATTTCTCTTAACAATCTGCTTTTCCATGTACATAAAGAGTGCGAAGGATAAATTGTCTAAATTATGCAAAAATGAAAATAATACTGAGATCTTATTTAAACAAATATATTTATCTAAATGACACAGAATTACCATGAAATACTAAAGAGTAAATTTATTCATTGAAATTGACATAGGATTCTATCACGGTCTCCAGACGTCTTCGGAATTTCATGCAACTGTTTTGATGAATGCTGACATGATCCTTGCCTTCAGTTCCACTTTGATGTTACAGTAAGTTTTGTTAGACTCTCACTCCACTGCTCCCTACCCAAAATAATCAAGGGGGCTGCAGTTTAAGGATGTGGTGACCATATTTATGGGTGATTTATTCGCAGAAATTATTTGACAGCCCTAACTGTGTTATCCTGCTTATGTGGCGTGTGCAGATTTATTTTGTCGGACATAGATTTTCCAGTACTCACTCTTTTGACACAAAGCAACACTACTTCATCAGAGCACATGATGTTGGCCTCTATGTTGAGTATCAGGCTCTCACTAACAAATTGGATAGTTTCTTTTGATCTGTTGGAAAATAAATGCAGTAATATTATCACAATCACTCTAAATAGGATGATCTTGATTAGATCATTCAACTGTTTCAAAGTTTCTCCATTTTCCTCAGATTGACGCCCAAACACACAAAAAGTTTTGTATTCGTGCTTTCGGTGTTATTGCCAAGGATCCCAGCGTGACGTCTCCACATTTCGGGTGAATAAATTGCGTTATGGCGTTCTTTTTATCACAGACTGTGTTCATCTTAGACTACTATATTTTACAGAAGACATATTCAAAAACAAACAACTCGCATGTACAAAATTTAAAATTTAAAATGGCTACAACTGACCCATGTGTGAGAATTTTATATCTATGTATATATAGTTTTCTGTATGCCTTTGTGCTATAAAATTATCTGATAATAAAGCATGTTTGCCATTGCTTTTCCTTTCAGACATTCCGTCCCGTCTCTGAATTACGGTATCATTATATTCCGTATATAATAACACTAATAATATGGAAAATAAATATGGGTGAATAAATCTGTTTTCCCTTAGAATAATCTAGTTACAAGTTTATGGCGTTATGTTCTGCATAACCACGAATCTACAAAATGATCTAGAATTAACCTAAACGTAAACATTTCTAGGAAGAATATTGATATATTTTTTGCAAAACCCTTAAATACATGACGCTATTAATTCAATCAAGATGTTGAATATTAATTTCTATTACCTTATTTTAAGTTAATAATTAATTTTGATTCTATTTTCCGGCAGCAAAATGACGTTTTTGCCATTCAAGTGTAGGGATATGCTTACTACCGAAATCAGAACATTTGTCTCCGGAAGTAGGAATTCTTTCACCTATGCAAATATGTGTAATATACAGTCTCCAAAAAGGCTTTGTTTCATCTCTCATTTCATAGGCAAGAATTTAAATATTTTTAAAGACTAAGTGTTTGCATTCAAATAATGTGATAAATCTAAGAATAAATTACGACACGTGCAGTAACCGAATTACAAGGCGAAAGGTGAAAAACAAAATTACAAAGCAAAAAACTAAGATGAAATTGGTTAATAAAATTGAGTTAAGAAAATAGTGAGGGAAAAATGGATTAGAATTGAAAACAATTGACGGGATATAAGGAAAACTAAGTAATTTCTTTTTAATCCATTCAGCCCAAGCAAGGCATTCCACTGCTACTATTGCCCAGAGGGTTACATAGGGGAAAGTAATGAGAAGGAGTATTTACTTATAGGAAATGTCGGAAGGATGGTGGTAGATGGATAAGGATACCGAGGATGGGGGTTCCGTAGATGGGAAGAGTGTTTGAGGGAATGGATGTGTATTAGTGTAATAGATGTCTATTGACCTTACATTTAAATTCCTGGAGATTGTCGCTGTCGGGGAAGCAAGTATATAAAAGGGAATTCCACAGGCGGGAAGTGCGAGAAAAGAAGCTGTAAAAGTAGAAATTGCAGTTAAAATTTATCTATTTCTGTAAAAGGGTGGGACCTAGTTGCTAATCTAGTACCTCTTGCAAATTCAAACCTAGGGGGCCACCAATGAAATAAGTTCATCGGAGCAGAAGCCGTAAAAGTATTTATAGTAGAGGCACAGGGAAGCCACATCACGCCGGTGAGAGAGTGACTGCAGCCGAGCTGCCATTCGGCATCAATCACATTACAGATTTTCCGTTGGATTTTGTCAAAAACCCCGAGGAGAATAGCAGGGGCACCCGACCTAATGTGGCAGCAGTATTCAATACAGTGGCGGATGGTAGATTTATAGATGTGCAGGATGGACTCAGGCGGGCTTCCGGGCCCTGCACAGAGAACTGAATTTCAGAGCAGCGGATTTAGCAATGGATTCGATATAGTCATTCTACTTGAGGTCCGCTGAGAGTGTGAGGCGTACTGTTTTACTCTCAGGGAGGCAGCCTGTTCCATACTAATGGGAGGAAGGAGCGATTTTCTATGATGGTTAATTGATAACACCTTCATTTTAAAATTTACGAGCTATTTCTTACCCTAGTTCACCACGAAGTGGAGGTCCTTCTCAATGTCGGCCACGAGATTCGCTTCATCGCCCACACCGGATTTTTGATCCAGGCAAGAGTAAACTGCGGTGTCATCGGCGTACATGCCTACTTGCTATCTTATAGCATCGGGGAGATTGCTAATGTAGATCAGAAAGAGCGTATGACCTAGGATAGTGCCTTGAGGGACATCCGCGTTCGTATGGTAGTTTTGTGAGGCATGTCCGTTTAATACCACCTTCAATGTGCGATTAGAGAGGAATGACTGGATTAGGTCAAACATATGTCCAGTTATACCATAGCTCCTGTCGAACGCTTTGGAAATATTCAAGGAAACGGTTCGAGCTTAGACATTCTTGTCGAGAGCCTGGTATATATACTCAGTGATAGTCGTTAGCATATAAGAAATGAAATTAAAACACAAAACAAAAGATGAAAAGTAAATGACAGACAAAAGATTGATGGAAAACTAAAAGAAATGAAATAAAATAAAAATATGGTGAAAAAAATGAAATATAGGAAAATTAAAAAATTACATGAAAAATTAAAACAAATAAGGTGAGTAAGACAAAGACAGAAAGGAAATAAGAAAGAAAAAGGAAAATGAAAAAGAAAAGAGAAGATTAAAGCAAAGAGAATAGAGAAAATGACAGAGAAAGAATAACAAATGAAATATGGAAATAAAATGTGATGTCCGAAAGAAAGGAAAGTAATTTATTCAAACATTAAAAAAGCTAATTGAAAGAGGACAAAAAGTTCAAATAATTATGAAACAAAGAAAAAAACAAATAAAACCCCATAAAAACAAAGAAAGAAAATAAATGATCAAAGAAAGTAAGAAATAAAGGTGCATTTCCTCTGCAAGTGCGGACGAACCTGTTTCTGAAATGTCGACCGCCAAGCAAAGCAAGAATTTCTTCATGTGTAGATTCATCAAAAAGCTGAAGAAGACATTCTAGCCATCAAATCATCCACCAACAATTGTTTCCAATATGTAATTTCTCTCGATCAATAAATCAATTCCTACAAAATCATTTCAATTCTATGTGTATCTTTACATATATTCTTACATTAATCTGTGTAGGCGCGCACAAAAATGCGTAAATAGAGACTAAATATATGTATATGAGGAAGTGTATAAGAACATATGTATAACTTACTGAATATTCACACGTGCGTTTATATATATATATATTAATTCTGCATATGAAAAAATGTAATCCTATGTATAATACAACGGAGTGAAAGAAATTATTATTAGTGCTTTTGTTGATTTTGCAGTTTATTGTAAATCAAAATATGAGAGGAGTTAAGAATACTTGTATACTTGTAAAATCTGAAAAACAGAAAAACGAGCTGGACATTGAAGAGAATAGAAAGGAAATATAAATTTTTGCATTGTTTATTCAAAAAGTCGATCAGAGGTTTTGGGTTTTCGGCCGGTGAAGGTGAAAAATAGCGGTAGGTACAAAAAGATTGTCAAAAATTTTTGATGAGGTTAAAAATGTTAAAGCTTCAACTATAGGAATAAAAACGAATTATTAATCACACTGAAATTGGGATTTCCAAGCTAGAAGCTAGATTTGCTGACGTAATCAGTTAAATCAAGAAGAGGGTGAAGAGAAATTACGTCAGAGGAAATATTGTTGCCTCATTAGTTGAACACAACACCTACCTCGAAATGTGGAGGTAGAAGTAATCTCATTGGTCAAAGATTTGATTTGCATATATAACCCGGGTCTTCCCGCACTTCCCAAGAGAATTTGGCACAAGCATAAAAATCAACACCCGTTTTGTGTTCAAGCAGTCGACATCCAGTCGGTTCTCGGTCAAGAGATGTAACTTATTAATCCCTTCTAACATTCTCGAGATTTTGTCAGAAACTTTTGTTTTGATTAGAGTTAGCAGCTAAAAAACCGTTACGACGGTTTTACAATGGAAACATAATAATTGCATGACCCACTTTTTTCGGTGGCAAACACATTAATTTTGAAATTCTCGCAAAAATCAAATACTTGTCAGATTTTAATGAACTACTAGTATTCATTCCCAAATCAATGAAATTATTTTTGAAATTATTTTTTAAAAATCTTGATAAAAATTAAATTTTTAAAAAATGATATTTTTTAACTCTGTTACCCCACTCCACATAAATCTATAAAATCTTAATAAATTTAATATTCATGGCTAAGGTTTGTTTTATTTGTTCAACGCAGAACTCATTGGGGAATAAAAATCATTTATTTTTTTAAAGTTAGCAATCATCATCCAAAAATATTATGGGAAGACTAAAGTAAAAATGAAATAAAACTCTGATATAATTTAATTTGATAAGCTTTTAATTGATAGAATAAAAAGCTATTAAGGACATTATACTCTAAAAAAAAAATTCGATTAATAATAAAACGATTTTTATTAAACTTTTCAAATTCGGATAGGCAATAATCATCAATTCTTAACTAAAAGTCTACTCGCAATCAATTCTTTGACGATTTCGAAAATATTTTTAAAAATTTATATATTATTAAATTATTTAATAATAATAATAATAATAATAATAATAATAATAATAATAATAATAAGCTCAAAGAATAAGACGCTATGAAAAAAGAGCAAGATTTTACAGAGGCTCAAAGAATAAGACGCTATGAAAAAAGAGCAAGATTTTACAGAGAAAACAAGCTTTTTCAGACTGATACAAAGAGATTTTGCAGGGAAATAGGTAAAAAAAGAATTGAAGTGACAGCACCCCCAGAATGGAAGAAGTCACACAGTTCTAGGAAAAGATATGGGCTTGCCCTAAAGAACTTAGCAAGGAAGTACATTGGATTACGCAAGAGACAGAACGAATGAAAAATAAACCCGAACAGACATGGTCTGGAATTACAGAAGATGATGTTAAATATGCACTAAAAAACACACACAATTGGAAATTCCCAGGCATAGATAAAATTCCTAACTTTTGGCTATATTATTTAAGCGCATCACATAAAAAACTAGCCAAAGAACTTCAAGAAATGGGTGACGACCCCACTAAAATTCCTGCATGGTTGACAAAAGGAATTACATTTCTTCTATCCAAGAATGGTGACACAAAAAATCCGAAAAACTACAGACCAATTACATGTCTTCCGACAACATATAAACTATTAACATCTATTTTAACAAAGCATACATATTTATTCTTAGAAAGAAATGACATGTTACCGCTTGAACAAAAAGGGTGCAAACGTGGCTGTTATGGTTGTAAAGACCAATTGCTGATTAACAAAATGATCCTGGAAAACTGCTACAGTACAAAGAAAAATCTTAGTACAGCCTGGATAGACTATCGAAAGGCATTCGATAGTGTGCCACATGACTGGATTTTAAAGACTTTAAATATATACAAGATATCGCCCGTCATCATCAATTTCATCAAACAGTGCATGTCTATATGGAAAACAACCCTTTACGTCAATCATATAAATGGAACCTATAAGTCTGATGAAATAAACATCAAAAGAGGTATATTTCAAGGTGATTCTTTATCTCCCTTACTATTCTGCATATCATTAATAGCACTAACCAGTCAACTTAACAAGACAGAATGTGGTTATAAAATAGGCCAAAAGAAAATAAGCCATCTATTTTACATGGATGACTTGAAGTTATATGCTAAGAATGATAATGAACTGGAAGGTCTTCTGCAAACTGTAAAATGCTTCAGCGAAGACATTGGAATGAAATTTAATTTGAATAAATGTGCTAAAGCTACAGTTTTACGTGGATCAATACAAGAAACATCCTCAATTAGCCTAGACCCTGCTGTAACAATAAAAGAATTGAAACCAGAAGAAGCTTATAAATACCTAGGTGTAAATGAGAGCGAAAACATTCACAATAAAGAAATGAAAGAAATAGTGCGTAAAGAGTACTATAGAAGGCTACGAATGATATTAAAAACTGAATTAAATTCACAGAACAGAGTTATGGCCATTAATAGCCTTGCAATCCCAGGTGTCCAATATAGCTTTAACATCTTAAACTGGACTCTAAACGACATCAGGCGAATGGATGCTAAAACAAGAAAGCTTCTTTCTAAGCATAAGATGCATCATCCAAATGCTGATGTAGATCGTCTATACATACCCCGTAACGAAGGTGGAAGAGGTCTTATTCAGCTGGAATTGTCATACAAGACAACAACTATTGGCTTACTAACATACATAGAAACAACAAAGGATTGGATGATACAATTAGTAAGGCAACATGAAGAAAGAAAGAAAAAATATTCAATAATAAAAGAAGGCAGTAAATTCAAACAAGATTTACAGTTAGTAGATTCTGTAGAAAAGCAGAACGGAAGCCAAGAGCCGACTATTGCGGCAAAGAATATGAAAATGAAAGCCAAAGACAAATCTCTTGAACAGATGAAACAGCGCTGGCAAGACAAACCTCTGCATGGCCAATATCCAGTACGTGCCAATAAATCTAATGTTGACAAAGTTAATACTCATCGATGGTTACGTGCATCTGGATTAAAGTCCGAAACTGAAGGCTTTATTCTTGCAGCACAAGACCAAATCTTTTCACGAGAAACTTTCAGGCAAATATTATGCATAATAATATGGATCCAAAATGCAGGTTCTGTGATAAACACCAAGAAACAATAGACCACCTAATCTCAGGCTGTTCTGTGCTTGCTCCAAATGAATATAAAAATCGCCACGATAGAGTTGGGCAATATTTACATTGGGCAATATGCAAATATTATGGAAAATCTGTAGGCAAACACTGGTATGAATATCACCCAGCACCGGTTACAGAAATAGAAGATGTAACCATTCTATGGGATTACACCATCTACACAGACAGAAAAATTGAAGCAAACAGACCAGGCATTATTGTTAAAAACCAGAAGGACAAAACTTGTCTATTAATTGATATGGCTTGTCCAGCGGATTGTAACATAGCAATCAAGGAATTTGAAAAACTGTCAAAATATAAAGACCTGGAAATTGAAATAGGAAAAATGTGGAAATTGAAAACAAGAGTTGTGCCAGTGATAGTAGGTGCACTTGGAATGATAAAAAATGGAACAAAACAACACATTGAAAGAATCCCTGGAAACCCCAGCTTAAGAGATATACAAAAAATTGTCTTATTAAGTACAGCCCACACACTAAGGAAAACTTTATCTATGTAATGCTGGAGATGATAGGGAAGATAGAAAAACATGAAATGGATCCATAACAACATGACACTACCTGCCTTAGGTCTCCCCGCAGACTTGGTTTGTAGTGAGACCAAAGCAGAAATCGAAATATGATGAAAAATGACATAATAATAATAATAATAATGTAAATACCGATTGCTTATGAACACAATGATACTGGAAAACTGCTACAACGCAAAGAAAAATCTTAGTACAGCCTGGATAGATTATCGTAAGTGTACCACATTCCTGGATCTTGAAGGCTTTAAATATGTACACGATATCACCCGTCATCAACAACTTCATCAAACAATGCATGTCGATATGAAAAATAACACTTTACCTCAATCATATAATTGGAACCTATAAGTCTGGTGAAATAATCATCCTAAGAGGTATATTTCAAGGGCACTCTTTGTCTCCCTTACTATTCTGCATCAATTATTACACTAACCAGTTAACTTAGCAAGACAGAATGTGGTTATAAAATAGCTCAAAAGAAAATAAGCTATCCATTTTACATGGATGACTTAAAGTTGTATGCTAAGAATGATAACGAGCTGGAAAGTCTTCTGTAAACTGTAAAATGCTTTAGCGAAGATTTTGAAATGAAATTCAGTTTGAATAGATGTGCTAATGTTTTACGTGGATCGCTACAACAAACATCCTCAATTAGCTTAGAACCTGCTGTAGCAATAAAAGAATTAAATCAGAAGAAGCTTATACATACCTAGGTGTAAAGGAGAGCGAAAACATTCACCATGAAGAAATGAAAAAAATAGTGCGTAAGAAGTACTATAGAAAGCTACGTCTGATAATAGAAACTGAATTGAATTCTCAGAATAGAATTATGGCCATTAATAGCCTTGCAATCCCAGTTGTTCAATATATTTTTCAACATCTTAAACTGGACTCTAAACGACATCAGGCGAATGGATTCTAAAACAAGAAAACTTCTTTCTAAGCATAAGATGCATCATCCAAAGGTTGATATAGACCGTCTATACATACCCCGTAAAGAAGATGGAAGAGATCTTATTCAGCTAGAATTGTCATACAAAACAACAACTATTGGCTTAGTAACATACATAGAAACAACAAAGAACTGGATGATACAATTAGTCAAGCAACATGAAAACGGAAACAAAAATATTCAATAATAAAAGAAAGCAGTAAATACAAAGAAGATTTACATTTAGTAGATTCTGTAGAAAAGCGAAACAGAAGCCAAGAACCAACTATTGCGGCAAAAAATATGAAAATGAAAGCCAAAGATAAAGCTCTTGGACAGATGAAACAACGCTGGCAAGACCAATATCCAGAATGTGCAAATAAATCCAATGTTGATAAAGTCATTGATGTTATTATCATTTGTAGTATGACAAGTAAAATTTTTCCAGGATATCATAATCATATTTCAGCGGAAATTTCACGGGTTCCGCTACTATATAATTATTATTAATATGACGAATATTTTCAGTTAACTGAGCGGTGATATTTCAGTCATACCGACTTCGAATTTTTGTGAATGTATTATTATTTTCACTCCTCAATGTCAATTCGTTTTACCGTTGTTATTTTCTAATCTTTTCTTATTAAAAACAACAAAATAAACACCGTACGCATACCCGCAAGAACAGAAGCACGTCATCATGAACTAAAAAAGATTAAAGCAAAATAGGTCAGCTAAACAATTTAGCAGGCATATACATAAACATTATTTTAAGTGGTTAACATAATATGAATGAAAGAACCACCAAAGAATCAAATGCCACTTAAGAAACAGAAAAAAAGCAATTATTACAATTTTCATCAAGCAAAAGTCACATACACGCAAAGATATTAAATTACACTAAACTTTATACATGTAAAAAGATTTGAAAATATGACCAAAAAAGTTAAACTGAAGAGAGACACATTACAGTATTGCTCTAGGGAAACACTGAAGTCGGCAATGATTACACATTAATTCTATTACTGCTCTGTCCTTACCTTGATAGCGAGCAATTTACGAAAAAAATTTGTTTTAAAAAAATTACTTTACAGTAGTATACTGGCAAAAGCAGCAGTTTTTGCACTCAAAACCATTACAATTTAAGACAGAGATATATATACTCACACACACCCAACACTCATATATATATATATATATATATATATATATATATATATATATATATATATATATAAATGACTTTAGACGTCATTTTAAGTATATATGAGCAAACGTTCGGTTTATTTTAACAGTAAACAATGCAACATTCGAATCTTTACAGATGGTGCATTTTTCGTTAAAAGTAAGGTAAAAAATAATCGAATATGTCAGATTCTTAAAGAAATGGTCTATTAATTCTTTAGAAATATATATATATATATATGTATATTTAAATGATGATAGCAAATTTTTAAATCATTAATCCGAAATATAATTGCAAAAAGCAACTTGGCAATATATATATATATATATATATATATATATATGTGTGTGTGTGTGTGTGTGTGAGTGAGAGAGAGAGAGAGTGAGAGAGAGAGAGAGAGAGAGAAAGGAGACTAAATCAATAATGACAGTTGGATAATGTCTTAAGGAAAATAGTAAATGTGCACAATTCTTTTTTCTAAATACTAACTACGATATTGGACACGATAATTACATATATCTGAAAACATTTAAGCCATATATATATATATATATATATATATATATATATATATATATATGTGTGTGTGTGTGTGTGCGTGTGTGTGAGAGAGAGTGAGAGAGAGAGAGAAAGTGAGATATAGAAAGAGAGTGAGTTTATGCGTGTGTGTGTCTGTGTCTCTGTAACCTTTATTTTTTCAAATTATTTTATTATTTTTTTTTTCATACAGTTTTGGATAAATTTTAAAATATACTTATGTCAGTTTAAATTTTAGTTAGCAATCTTAGTCGTCCCCTCAGGAAAGACTTATTTTATTTCTTTCATTTTTGTTTGAATTTCTAAGTAAAGATATCTTTAAATTCTTTTGTATTAATTATTAACGAATCCCTGACTTTAACTAAGTGAAAACACAGTAATTTTTATTTATTTATTTTTAAATTGGAGTAGGTAGATTTTACTATCGCCCGGTTCTTACTATTTTTATGAACATGTTACCTGTTTATTTCCTCTTCTCAGGACTAAATTCTAGTGCTGTCGCAAGATATTTTTAACGTATGTGGAAAGTGGCAACGTTCTTCATTTTGAGAGTACCGGCTTGGCAGTTTCCTGCTTGCTGCTTCCCACTTGTAGTTCTTTGTCGAACATGGACGGGTGTCTCTTCAAAGACTTCATTAGAGCAACCCTGAGGGCACATTGTGCTGCTATCTGTGCTAGTCTCCTTACTACACATGTTGCACATGTCGATCGACTGATACAACTATTCTAGGCCTCTTCCTACCAACAAATCTCTAATTATGACATAACATAAAGTAAAAATTAAAAATAAACCAGCTAAACAAAATAACCTAAACCTTTTAACCGCTCTTCCTCGAACATCCATAGTAACCGCACCTAATTTTGCAGCGTTAAATTCTTTTTCGAAGTAAAATCATCTGACATCATAGCTTCCTGTGAAACTAAACTTGATCACTCTATTCCTACCTCTGATTTCTATATCCTTGGTTACTTCCCCTTTTTAAAAAGGATTCAAATGGCCCTATGCATAGAATTGGCGTCTATGTCAGCGAACATCTTCCTCTCGCTAGGGGGATTTTTTGGAAATTCCAGATAATTCCTACATGTGTCTCCGTCTATCTCTACTAATCTCGGTGACCTATATTTTCTTTCTCTACCAATCCCCATCATCTTCTGACTGTTTTGTACTTGACAGCTTCTCGAACAATATAGATAAGGCCATGCGTTTACTCATATATTTGTGTGTGGAGATTTTAATGCCCACTGCGGTAAGTGGCTGGAAAACTATATCACAGACCTTGTTGGTGTTCATACCATGAAATTTTCAATTACCCAATCCCTTACGCAAGTGGTGGATTTTCCCACGCGTTTCTCTAATAAACTAATTGACCTGACTCATCGCTAAATCTGTTTCACTTATAACCCTGACACTTGTCCTGTCATGCAGCTTCGCCCTCTTGGCAATTCTGATCATGCTGTAGATTCCGTTATTATATATTTTCACACCCCAGGAACCTCAGACCAACAGAACATCTTACTGCTACCAAAGAGCAGACTGGATCGTTCTTTTATTTCTTGTGTGACGCCCCTAGAACAAAATCTTTAGTCTTCGCTTTGAATACTGCATCCAAGGTTTACTTTTAGGTTAAAACTGGCACCAATGCTTTTATCCCAGCCAGGAAGTTACGACTTAAACCCTATTTCTTCCCCTGGCTCTACCTTGCTTACTTTGCCGCTATTGTCCATAGGTATCTCTTTTTTTTTAATCACATCACCCCAAGCAAGGCGGTAAGGCCACTGGTGTGCAGGGGGCTACGTAAGAATGAATAGATTGGAAAAGAGAAAACCGGAAACCACGTCCTAAGCAGGGAACAAGGGATGAGCCTCTACACCTGTTCAATCGACGTGGTGCAGTGTGAACCGGGTGATCTCCGGCTTTATCGGAGCTATACGTCAGACCATAATAGGCTCCATTTTACCTCTGTTCTTAATGAGTGCAAGACGATAATAAATGATGCGAGACTATTGTTTGCTGACAGAATGAAGCAGCGTTTAGCATCCGCAACTTCTGATCCAAAGACTAAAGGGGGCTCTGTAAAAATGTGTTAAACAACAGTAATTTTTCAATCCCTACTTTAATCAATAAATTTGATGTTCAGCGGACAAGGCTGCGCACTTTGCTCGCAGATTTTCCATCAACCCAATATTGATTCGTCTGGGGTATCTGCATCTGATTTTTCAAATACGAACTAGGCTCATGGTTCACATTGCCCTCTCTCTGATCCCTAACATAATTTTAAAGTTTGACTCCCGTAAGGTGAGCGGAAGTGACGGAATCCCAATCATCTTTCAGAAGAAATGTGTCCCTAAACTCTCCTCTCTCCTCTCCAATTTCTACAACTAGTTTTTCTGCTTCTTGCAATTCTTCCTGTTGGAAATCCATTTGTGGATCCTGTATTTAAGATTATAGAGATATCGATATTTATGGAGAAACCTAAATATCGCCCTATCTGCCTCCAACCGATTTTTGGCAAACTGTGCGAGGCTGCAATCAATGCTGAAGTGGTTCATCATCTCACAGTTCACAGTCTCTTCTCCGACAAACTGTATGGTTTCTGCTTCACCGGGTTTACCGCTGATATGATGACGACAATCACAGCGAATATATACCATTATATAGAAAAGAAGGGCGAAGCTGAAGCTGTTAACATGCTTCCAGATGTTATTATACGAACGCAGGTTTCTCTCAAGGCTATATTCTAGGCCACACGCTTTTTCTGATCTTCATCAACGATCTCCCTGATGTAATCAATTCCAAGAAGACATATACGCTGACGATACCACCATTTACACCAAACTCGATAAGAAATCTGCCGAGGCTGAGAAAGCAAACCTCGCTGCTGATCTTGAAATAGGCCATCAATCTCTAATAGACTGGGGTAAGAAATGACTCTTAAATTTTAACGCTTTCAAAACGAAGCTGTTATCCTCAAAACCATCGGTAATCACTCCTACCGCCGTCAGCATGGAACAGACTAGTCACCCTGAAAGCAAAACACTGCGCCTCCTCGGCCTCACACTCTCAGTTTAATTACTGATTGATAGCTAAATCTTCTGCTATAATGGTCATTTCACTGTGTAGGGCCAGGAAGTTTATTTTCGTCAGAATAAATCTTGCACATATATAAATCTACCATGAGCACCTCGAGGTGGTGCAATGGTTAGCAAGCTTGTCTTGCTAAAATTATTGCAATTCAGTAGTGAGTTCGATCCTCACTGGGTGCTCCATACTTTCGGCCTTATGCTATATCTAAGCTGCGCTTAGTAAATTACTATATAAATCTACCATTCGCCCGAGCGAAAAAAAATCCAACACGGAATCTGAAATGTAAAATGAGGAATCTGAAATGTAAAATGACCCGATAGCTCAACATCAATCGCTTTGTTACCAATATAATGTGGCTTCCCTCTGCCTTCTCCGTAAATATTTTTACAGTTTTTGCTCCAATGAACTTAGCTCCCCGGTGCCCCATTTATATGCGAGCTAAGTAACTAGCAACTACCTCCCTTCTCACTCCGAGCGGCTAACCATTACAATATGCGCATTACCATTCCGATATCTAGAGTGTTGGGAACTAACGTGTGGCTTAAAAATATAAAAATAAAACAGTTTTTGAAATATTTACATTATGCTTACTATTGTCCTAATCTTTGTTGCCATTTGTACGAAGTTTTGGCTGTTGTACGCTCCGGCCTTCTTCAGGTGCTAAGAATTTCGAACCGAACCCTTTATTACAATCACTGGGGTATATCCTTCTTATTGCTTGCGTAGTAATGCCTTGATTGAAATTCATTAGTTATCTCCCTCTAACCCTGCAAGTTCACCACTGTTGTAGCCTGGTATTGGGCTTAAGGACACATGTCACAGTGGATGTAGACGTTGGTTATTTCTTGTGACTTGACCCATAGACTTGTGAGTTCAATACCAGGCTACAGCAATGGTGGAATTGCAGGGTTTTAAGAATATAACTCATGAGTTCCAATCGAGGCATTACTATGTAAGTAATGATTATGATATATCCCATTGATTGTAATATAGGGTTCGGTTCGAAATTCTTAGCATCTGAAGAAGGCCGGAGCGTACAACGGCCAAAACGCTTTTTTTTTTCACAGCTAAATACGTCAGCGAAACGGTTTTTTTGGGGTTTTTTTTTCACAGCTAAAGAAAAAATCGTTCTGGCAGCTTTCCCACGTGACAAGAATTATATATTTAAGGAGGTCCCCTGACAGGTCACAGGTAGTCGACATGGGAGCGGTTAGCTGACGACCGCGTGGCAATGTAACGAAAGAAAATTAAAAAAGCCGACTCGGACGCAAGGTAGGTCCCAGTTGCATTCGCCCTCTTAATCCAACGTCTCATTTCCATTTTCGCACCACGCTGTTAAAGAGGACAACACAACGACAAAATCGACACATGTTAAGTACTACCCCTTTATTTGTTTTGCCTTCTCTTTCTCTCAACCTGTTGCGACCTATTAAATAGAGGAAGGAACAAAAGCTTTACAATCCGCTGCTACACAAGCATGAACTATAAACTTCTGTGGACATTTTAAATACCAACATTTCGCTGTGAACAATTTTACTATAAAACAGCATGCATTTTCTCATTGAACATTTTTGTTTTCGCAAATATATTATAGTGTTCAGTTAACGAATTTCACTTATATTTTCCTTCTTACATTTTTGTCATTCTGTAGATATATTTTTGCTTTAGTGTAGACACGAAGTATTTTATCCTTTCAACATCTAACCTTCAACCATCTGATATTTAAATTGTGGCGACTCCGAACGTGTTTGGCACAAAGCCAATTTACTATTTCCCCTAAAAATATAAGAAAAAATCAGTCATCAAAAATTTACAATATGAATAATCTTTTCTTACAATTCTAAGAAAAGTGAAGTGTTCTGATATTTTTAAGGAATATGATTGAGGGACGAAGATAAGTACAAAAGAGAGAATTTTTATACATTTTTAAACGAAAATAATAAATAAAAACGTTTTTTATGAATAATAAAACAATTTTAAAAAATTGTTAGACTATTAGAATTACGTTTTAATTATGCCTCTAAAAATATTCCTTTATAAATTTATATAAATTATTCTTTAAGTTTTTAATGAGGTTTCTAGTTTTTAAAATCTTTCACAATTTTCGTTTTAATATGTTGTCTTTTACAAAGATGAAATAAATTTAATCCTTGAAATTACTTTTATTTACGAATAAAACAATTCTAAGGAAATGTTAGAATTATATTTCATGTCTTTAAAAATATTCCTTTATAAATTTATATGGAAATTTCTTTTAAAGCTCATTTTTACAAATGAGGTTTTAGCTTTTACAAACAACGCCAGTGATAAAGTCAAGTCATGCTAAATATATCTTTCTCGCTAGATTTATGTCTTAACTTTGTGTTGCGAATTACAGAGATATGAAATTAATTTAATCATAAAAGTTACAGTTAAATATACTTGTTTTTTAATACAAAAATATACTCACTCTGCTGAATTTAGTATTTACTTACTAATTACTTATTCAGCAGAGTGAGTATAAAAGTTCTCTCTTTTGTACTCATCTTCGTCCCTCAATCATTTTGTTGAATAATAAATAATATATCTCTTTTGTCATAGTAAGATTACAAACATCATAATTCTTTATCTTTCGGAAAAGAAAATACATGAACTTTTAGGCCGTTTTTGATAATACCCTTAGCAATTTGATACAACACATATCTGTAAGGCATTGTTTTTGTTTATAAGTTAATGCAATATTTAAAAGGAAAATAGACAATAAAAACACCGTGAAAAATCTAAATACACAAACGATGATTTCTTTGTTGAAAGTTAGAGCTCAAGATAATGACGTCACTAATTCTTGACGTCACATTGAGCTGGCCTTCCTTTTCAGTGTTCGTGGTTTCTATGGGCTGGCTGCTATGATCTGGATTGTAAATAAATATACTCGAGTGAAGAGGCTTTGCGGCTAAGTTACTTCGACATGTCACATGGGCCTTTAGAATCAATGCGAATTTGTCAACAATAAACCGAGTTCCTTCTACTTTCTTCAGCCTAAGAAATTTACTTAATTTGTATTGTTTTTTTTTCTCCTCCGTTCCTGGACTATTATGTTTGTATATGATCGTAAACTTCCACAATTAGATATCATTAGTCATCATTATGTATTTTGCGTTTACTATTTCACCGTGTCGGTGTTTTTTCTTGTCAGTCTGACAAACCTGTCAGGCTGTCTTTCTTGATTTTAATGTTATCTGACTGTCGCTTTCTATAATAATTTCTTGTCCCTTAAATTTTATCTGTTGTTTTTCTGATTCTAAGTAAAAGTGTTCCTTTTGTTTCAATTTTCCTTAACAATGTTTCACAGTATTTATTCGTCGAAACATGTCTCCGTTGATTCAAGTCTGATCTTTATTTGGGAAGAAATTGTCCGCCATTCGGTGCTATATAAGAAGATTGGTTCATATCAGGTAGCATTTCATCACACTTTATTTTCAAGAGTTTTCTGTGTTTCTTAATCCATTGTTTAGCTTTTCAAATTCAGTTTTTGCTATTCCAATACACGTACTTATTTCTAGGACACAGTCCTGTTGTCTTTCTTCAAACTTCAGAGACGCGTATATGTCTGCATCTGCACGATACTGAACATCATTGTGGAATGTTCTGGTTGTCGCTCTTGAGGAATTCTGCCTTATTATAAATGATTGGTGGTCTTTTCTTAACGCCAACCTTTACAACTTGTCCTGGAATGTCTTAGAAAGACATATTTGTTTGCAATCAGCACAGTGAAATCTGCGTATCTTTAGTGAAAATATTGTTCACATAATAGCAAATCTTGTTAGAACTGCAAATATTTTTGCCTGCTGTAAATGGTGAGGTTTTCTGGTGGTTAATATTAGATGATATGAACTACTGACGCTATAAGTTGCATATGGATTAAGGCATAAACATACGTTTATTAAGGAGATTTATGCTTTGCAGAAAGCAGTAAACATCTAAGAAATTTTATTTTAATTTGCTACATTTGAAACCAAGAACTAGTTGATTTTTAATGAATTTTTTGATGAAGAAGAGTCCCAAAGACTAATCATATATACAGTATACGATGGAAAAATTGTTGCCATGCGCGATGTCTGTTTTTGATTTGGTTAAATTCGCAATATTCTAGGGTCAGTTGGATACCTTCTTTTAGAAACAAAAGCACGTTGATGCAGTTCAAGCCACCAGAAATGGTGTACTGTTTGACTTTCGCAAAAGAAGCTCTAATAAAAGCATTAAAAAGCGTTTGTGTGTTAATACGGGGACAGTGCAGAGTGCAGAGGATTCAGAATGATTTGGATGAGTGTAATGTTGATAACAAAGAATTGCAGTTCGTAAATCTCACTTAGATCGTTCTAATCAGGATGATCTTTATAATTATTAAGAAGGGTAAAATCTCTGTTATATAATTTGTAATTTCTTATCATTTCTAATTAAACAACAATGTTTTTTTATTACTTTGCACTTTTTTAGAGCTTTCATGGTATACTTGGTAAAATATATTATTTAATTCACAAAAATAAACCAAGGAGAGCAGCAACGACTGTTAACAAAAAGACTTCTAAACTAAACGAGAAAATAACATGAGAATTCTTGACTGATGTCCAGCTCATTACATCAGAAAGACAATGCAAAAAGAAAGAAGAATGATGTATTTTCGGTAAGAAAGAAAGCAATGTTAGCTAAACAACAGAGATGAAAGTGATTAATTGACAAAGAAATTGACGTTGCCAATAGAAAAGTACATATTTATAAGAAAAAAGGAACCGAGATGAAACCGATTAAAACGCTCCCTTTTTAGAAAATAATAATGTTCAAATGTCATTTCGAAAGCCAGCAAAATTGACTATTTCGAAACATCGATTTCTTCCTTTGTAGCGATCTCTTGAGAGAGTTAAAACTTAGAATGCATTTTATTCATCTTCTTTGCTCTTTCCTCTTTTCTTCTATTTTCAATGTATTCGTTATTTGTGCGCGCGTATGTATGCCGACACAGACGCTAATGTCACCTTCGCACTAATCCCTTTGGTAAAGATAAGAATGTAATCCAAGCTGCGATTTGTCCCATCACGTTACTTTATCAGAGTATTGCTGCCAGACAGAATACTTAATCCGATCGTTCTGCCGAAACAATAGCATCAAAGTCTCTGTCTTATCTATATTATCTCTAACAGATTGATATGGACGCATGGATATAGGTATATTGATTCACGGGCATTTCGTTCACTAGACGCAATTTAGCATCTATAATGAGAGACTATATATATATATATATATATATATATATATATATATATATATAAAATAAAATATGTTTTTAATTAAAAATCCATTGAGGCTATGAAATTTCTATATTTCAAGTTTTCTACCTCGTCAACAAGCAATGTTAGATCATAGTTGTAAAAATGATTTTCATTTAAATATAAGATACAACACGTTTGTTATTTATAAATATGGGAAGACATAAAAATTTATGTGTGTGTTCAATGTAACTAATCGGAATAGAGATTTGAAAAAATCAGAATAGAGAATTTGAAAAAATCAGAATAGAGAATTTGAAAAAAGTTTATGGAGAATGCTGAAAGAAACACTTTGTACTAATAATAGATAGATGAACGGAAATAGGATTAAGACAGGGGTTATATATATTAGGTTGAGACTTTATTCGTTAAGATTAAAATAAATCAGGTATTCCCCAAAAATATGAATTTTTTGAAATTTAAAGTGAATCATTTTTCTGATTATTTAAATTGAACACACACATATATTTTATGTCTTCCCATATCTATAAATAACAAACATACTGTTTCTAATATTTAAATGAATATAATTTTCACTACTATGATAGTAGTGCCTGATTAGTAGGTAGAAATCTTGAAACATAGAAATTTCCGTGGTGTGATGTATTTTTAATTAAAAAAAACAAATTTGATTATATGATGATATTATGTCCTAAAATATTAATGTATTGATCATTTTTTAAAGAAATTAAATGCCGGAGAATTTGAAATTGTAAAACTGTTGATTCACTTTACTTGCATATATATATATATATATATATATATATATATATATATATATATATATATATATATATACGCAGCTATACAGACAATTTTTAAAATAATTTTTTATTTGATATTATACATATTTGCTTTTGAGGACATACATTATATAAATATTGTCAAAATGTTTTTTCTCCGTGCTCTTTCGGCTATGCTTTTAGCCAATATCAAGAACAGATATTATTGTAGGTGTAACAGAATACATATAGTGTTATCTATATTTGTATAGAAGTGTGTATGTGTTATGAACCGAACACGGTCAGCACGTTGTTAGCGTTTTCGTAGTTAATAGTTTTTCTTTTTTAATAATAATGCCTCCATTATTTTATATCTTTTTTACCAGTGAATGATGCTATGATAATTGTGTTGCCAACAATATGTTAGCAATAGGTTTTGGGAGGTCTCTGCCTGTGTTTAAATGAGATCGAATTGAGCTCTGTTCAGAGCAATGAAGAGTGATTCTTCGAGACAGTTTCGTAGATATATGGCCGATATATTTATTTCTGAAATTAGGTGGATCAAGAACATAGTTCTTCAAAAGACATGTAAATTCATAAATAATATCGGTTCGTTCTAGTTTGGATTTTTCTGGTGAATTGTTATTTTTGATGATGAGGTTTACTATTTAAAATTTTGTATAATAGATGAATAATTTATTATTTTTGTTTATGTCGACAGGAGTTGCGTATTTTTGGATGATGTTTCGAAGTGAAGACTCGTCTTGTTTATAATTGTTATGCATTTTGTTTTTGTAAAAAATATTATTCTTATGATCCCTTTCTTTCATTGTAATTAATCAGGATCGAAAGAAAAGTTGAATGCGGTAGTCAATTTGAAAATCCGTTGTTGAGAATTGTTTGTTCAAGTTCTGAAGCTTTTTGAAGAAAAGTAAACGAGAAGAATTATCGCACGCTCTCGTAAAGAAAGATTTAATAACGCCAATTTTACATTTAAGTGAACGTGGCCTAGTAAAAGTAAAGTGGAAAGAAATGTTTCTAGTGTTATTTTTTTCTATAGTAATTTAATGAAAATATTATTAGCGAACTCGTTTCATTTTTACGGCTTTAAATTTTCATGTCCTCTTCCATACAATCATATGTTTGTTTCAGTGTTTGGATTTAAACACTTCTTCGGGGGAAATAAAGGTTTGGAATCATTCTCTATTTATATTTGTTTCGTTGTTGTCGTGGGGGTTGGTTGGGTTTATTGGTAATTAATTGAATGTCTCGTTTTGATCGTTAGACTTCTGAGGAATTTGGTGTGTAAGTGTGAAATTGTTGATTTATGGTATTATCTGTTGGAATGTATGTTTTATCTTTTTATCGGTTGGGTATATCTTTTGGTTAGGATTTCTAAGAGGGCGTTGTTGAGTGGTCATTTTTATGGTTGGCCATCGTTTAATAGGTTCATGTCTTTTTTTGTCTCTCCTCATTCTATACTCACTCGGATATATATATATATATATATATATATATATATATATATATATATATATATATAATATATATATTAGTGAGATATTTTATGACAGTGCGTTTAGTTCCTAGAAACAAGTGTAGACATTTTATTTATGAACCGAAAATAGATGAAATGTCGTGAAAAATAGTAACGTCAAACCGTCCAAATTTGAATTAGAAAGCGCACTAACATCTTCTAAAACTTAGCAGCATGTAATGGAATAGTAAACTCTTGTGGTAAAATAGTGTTTTAAAATTCAGCAAGACAACATAGTTATACAACACCAGAAAAATTTTTTTAAATCTTATGTTTACATCATGACCATTAAAATTAAATTACTTAATTAATGTAATAAGCTAAATAAAATTTAAAAAGTAAATAAATGAATAATTATTAAAAAGATCAATGGCAACAAACGCAAAATCTCGATTTCATTTATTGGGCCAAACTTTTCTCATACACGACATCTTCCACAGTTTACGTTTCCATCACAGTTTGTTTTATATTTTAGAACGTTATATAATTAAAAATTGAAAACTTAACATGATTAATTTTTCCCACATTACATCTGGGAATAATATTACTAAATAATATTTTTACACTAGTCTTGATAAATTTCCCCAAGGAACAGAAATGGTCGACATAATATATTTTCCACTTATTTATTTTATTTACATTTTCTGTGAAGATATATTCATATCTTAATTGTTGTACGCACATACATGTGTGTGTAATTATGGGTAGTCGATATCAACTGTCTAGAACAAGTCTTGTTAAACATATGAAGCGTCCAACCTAAAAACAGGGCAACATTTAAGCAAACACTAGAGATACCCGCAAATGTGTTCTTCTGAAGGTAATTGTGGAAAGAAAAAGTATATTATTGATGAACAAATATTACAAAAGACAATAATTAAAACTAAGAAATTGCAGAGCTCATTTATAAACTTATGCAATAATACTAGAAAGAAATGTTACTAAGCCAAAGTGAATGACTCAATATAAATGTTTAAAGTGCTACTTAAAGCTATCTAGACGATAAGTATAAATTTTTAAAAATGTAGAAGAGAAAAAAGTGCTTCATCACAGAATGCGTAGAATATGAAAGTGAAAACTTACAAAGAGGATAAAAGATACATGATAGATGGAAATAATATACAGTTGAAATATACCATTAAAATTGAGTAGTGCATTATAATCCATTAAAAAGAAAAACCTTTAGCATTAAAATCGGAAGGAAGTTTGGCACTGGCCAAGATGATAAAACAAGAGTAACAAATGGAATTGTAACAGAAACGCTGTCGGGCTAAGAGTATTTCAGTATAAATAACGTTACAGAAACGATAAATAAAATATTGCAATAGGAAAATAACAATAAATCTTAGAAAACACTAGAGAATTTTAGTGCAAAGTCAAAAAAGTAATCGGCTTACCGATCTGAATTTATAATTTTATCAATTTAATGCTAACACATCACTAAATTAATCCCGGATATATAGATGGTGCTAGTAAAACTGAACCATATTATATTATTTTAAGTACTAAACTTCAAATGGCACGGAACAAAATTTGGGCCAATCGTAGTAAGAGTTTACAAATTAGAGTTAAGTGAAACTCCTGGTGCAATTTTTAAAACAATGGAAAACCCTGAATTACGTATCTTGATAAAGCATTGCTTTCTGATGGGACAAAATACTGTTCAAGCAAAGCATTTGCTTGGTAAGTAATATTCGGACTCTGCTCAATCAAGTGCTGATTTTAACACTGTCATACAAATGATGCTGAACGCTCAGGTCACCTAAAACAGGCAACAAACCCACAAACTCGACAGCAGAGCAATTGAACATATCCGAAAGTATTGTATCCTCTATTTTGCATGATTACTTGTCGATGAGAAAGATGTGTTCGAAGTGGGCGCCGCGTTTGCTCTCAGTTGATCAAAAACAACAACGCGTCACCGATTCAGGGCGTTTTTTGCAGCTGTTTAAACGTAATAAAAAAGAGAGTCTTTTCTAAATATGTGACAATAGATAAAACATGTATCCATAACTTTACTTCAGAGTTTAACCGGCAGTCAGCTGAGTGGACAGCAGCAGATGAAAGTCATTCATAGCGAACAAAAACGCAAATATCAGCAGGCAAAGATTTCGCCTTCGTATTACGGGATGCACAAGTATTTTGTTCAGCTGTTAACTTAGAAAAGGAAGAACTATCAATTGCTAATACTATATAGCATTACTAGTGCGTTTGAAGGAAGATATCGTCCCAAAACGGTTACAAATGAAAAAAAAATGATATTTCACTAAGACAAGGCACCGTGTCACAAGTCGATCACAACGGTGGCAAAACTACATGAATTGAGCTTCAAAGGACTTCTGCAACCACCCCATTTCCCAGATACGGTCCCCAGAGACTACTGCCAGTTTGAATACTTCAGAAGAATGCACTCACGACAGACATTTGGCTCCAATGAAGAAGCGATATCGGAAACTGAGATGTATTTCGTAGCCAAAGACAAATCGTTCTACAAATAGTCATCGAATTGATAGAGAAGAGTTGGAATCAGTGTATATCACCCTATGTTGATGGACAGATCAAATTTAGCCTCAAATTTTCTGTTTTATTGTTTAGCCAGTGATATGTTTAGTGAAATGTTAATGTATCGAATTTGTGGCAGAATTATTTCGAAAGGATAACAAGAAAAATGTGACTTTCTTCAAGGAACTGGAAAAATTCATACTTTATTACCTGACTGAGCAATTATTTACTGACTGAACAATGTAAATGCAAATGCGATTATACATATGTTTATAAATCTCTCATAGCTTTTTGAAAATTCAAAACACAAAAACATGCATGAATTACAGACACAAAAATATAATTGAAATACTAGAAATATTTGATATGTATGGGAAGAAATTATACAGAGAAATCCAAAGGTATACATGAGTAAGCAAAGTTGTATTTACAAAAATAATCATAGTATTAGGTGATCAGAAAATGAACAAAAATGTTTTGAACTGTTACGGTTTTTCTTATAGTCTCTATGGCAGTGAACTTTGGTTGATCATTCTTAAAAGCAATTAAGAAGAAACTTGATCTGAAAAATGTGTCAAATATAGTCACAAAATACATGAATAATTAGAAAGATTTAAGTTCAAAATGTATAACCATGAACAGTTTGATGTAGTTTTTGTCGCATAAGATACTGAAAGCAAAATATAAATTTGCTGAGAGTCGTTTCCGTAAATGTATGCGTATTTTGGAAAGCCTATCACTAAGGAAACGAATTGGTGAGGAAAGTTCAAATATTGTTTCCCTTACATTATGCCCATCGTAAAAGCAATTATTACATCTCATTCCTGATTTTTAATCATTTGCCTCAAAAAGCAAAATTACTGGAAGGAATTTCTATATATATTTGAAAGTGCTATAATGTTTAGCGAATTTTAAATCTAACTTACTGAAAAATTGCTTTAAGAAAATAATTATATAAGTTTTAAATGACAACAACTCTAACTGGTCGATTATGGAATCTAACATATTCTTATACAAAAACAGGTAATTTTACCATTAATCTTACAGAAAATTCGAAATGTAAATCCATCTGACCTGTTAAAAGAGAGATTCAGATCTGGATTCTTAAACTGGACGAATTCAGATCCTCTTTCTTGAACTGAATGAACCATATATAGTATTGAAGCAGTTCTTGAAAAAGCACAGCGATTCTTAAAAACCCATTATTCTCTGCAATTCCATCTGTGAGTAGAACATTGGATATGATCAGAAATTACGAAGAATTAATGACATGCGGTTTTACGTAGATCCAATGGTATTACACACATTACCAGATGTCTTTTATGACCCAGAATTTTATGAGAAGATATAAACAGATTTAACCTCTCCACCGTTTCCCGCATATCATAAGGTCGAATGTCACACATTATATCTAAATGCTGTCTGCATGGCTTAAGTGTTGGATCAAGGAATTTTCTCGGTGCAAGAGCGTATGTCATTTGTCAGGACTCCATTTGGAACATAAATCATGTGATTGTGAAGCGTCGGGACAAAAGATGTTCATTATCTTGTCACCATAATACATATAAAACGCTGGTTACTGTTGTGGGGTTCTTCCTTTTCCTAAAGATTGACTTGTCCAGAGTATACTTATACGACTGCTATAGACATAGTAGTGGATAGTAGGTCTGTGCTCCACTCATCGAGAATATCATTAGTCAGTACCCGTCAGGTTCTGACTCGGACATACACAATATACTAAGGCTTCACCTCCAGAGACTTGTACATATACATTTTACTAACCCGCATTCCTGGATTACTAATCTTCATTCAAGTCTGTATCCTTACTTTAATACACTTATTTTTCTATCTCAGTTTCTGGTCGTTCATTTATTTGTGCGGACCCTATTCCCTGGATACACAACAGTTACCTAATTTGAATCCACAGGATTAATACATTTGTTGCCTTTTCCAAAAGAAGATCATACAGCAGGCCCACCATACCGGAAAATATCATCACTGATGATATAGTAAGTAATGTGGATAGATATGGACATATGGTCACTTCAAAGACTGCATCAAAATTGAAGGTGTTTTAAATCATTTCAGCCAAAGCAAGATGATAATGCTACGAAGATGCGAGGCGTTACATTTTGTGAAAGAAAAAAACTGATAAATCTTTATACAGAAGACAGGACAATAAAAAATATTATTAATGAAGTGAAAAAATGCCGGTTGACCTTGAATTAACATTTTTGAAGGTAGTAGACGAGAGAGAAGGAAGAACCGATAAGCTTCTCTCAGGAGAGGAGTGTACGGAGAAAAACTATTAAAATAAAACTAACGTTTACATCACGCTATTTCAATATGAAAACATTGAGACTGATTTGCCAATCTAGTAACATAATTGTTTTCTTGTAATCGTGGCACGAAGGATGGAGGCTAATTAAAACAAGTTACATAAAAAAACATTTATAGAAATGACACAAGACGGCCACAACAGTTTTTTGGGCAATGACTGTACCTAATAATCCTTGTCAAGAACCAATAACATTACAGATTCACCTTTGTATATGTTCATCAGTGACAAGGTATATAGGAATAGCCTCAGACCATATATTACAGTAATGTTAAATACACAAAGGAATGGTAGATATATATAAGATAGATTCTTGTGAAATATATTGTCAAGTTCTATAAAGTGAACAAAATTGATTCAATATAATTGCTACCCTTCAGTGTAAAATGCGAGGCCAAAGAAGCGCAAAGCGTTTCTTCCCTCAAGTTTACCAACGACCATACTGATGGAAGGTAAAATGGTTCTTTATGAAAACTAAATATATGTTCCGTTCTGGACGTGTTAAAATTTCCAGCCAGATTCCTGTGCTATTTTACCAGAGTTAACGGTTATTTCTGATAACATCTACCAGGCATTTTTAATCATTTCACTCCAAACCAGGTGATAAAGTCACTAAGATAGAGTTCATTGTTGGATCTGTCGGTCATGCTATTTGTTTATATTGATAAACATTTTGTGTTTTCTTTTTTTGTAAATTCATACATATCTTGCAAACATAGTGGTTTTATTCTGTTGGGGCTTCTATGCAAGGTTAATTTAGATTTGAATTTCACATGGCACAAGGCCATTTCCCAAAGAACTTCCTAACTAAATTCCTGTATTCCAACAATTATCTTTTAGACGGTTGAAATCATTCATCAAATTAGCAAATGGAAAATTGAATGAAATGGTCAAAGCATTAATTGTTATTATATAAAGTGTATTACCAATAAGAAATACACTCTTTGTACAGACGTTGAAAGTGTCTGTTTAAAATGTTTTTCATTTTCTGCATAAGATTGTGTTAAAGCTTTTGAGGTAAGACGTAGTCTTCTTTGTTGCTGGAAGCTTGATCACTGTCATATATAATTTGTTTGAGGAATAGTATTGATAGAAGTTTGGTGAAAATGTCTGAGTCCGTGAATACGTTCATCTTTTTAAAGTTCAGAAGAATGATTTAGTAAGAGAAAGTGAGTTGGTTTTACATGTTGTGCGTTTTCTTGTGCTAACTGTAGTAATTTGTACAAGTCTTATTTAAGGAAATAAAAGGCATCTATCTGCGTCTTGCAATCAGTGCGTGTGTGTGAGAGAATTGCTTGATATTGAAAAACGCGAACCCCGCAATAGCATGTTGCTATTGCAGGCAGCTGTGAACTACCTTACTTTGTGTTCTGTGTTTCTACTGCAACTGTCACTGGGTGTGCCACATGTCTGCTATATATACATCCCGTAAAAAAGCGAGAAAGCAAGATTATCACGTGATTGTCTCGCATGTATATGTACAAGGAGTGAATGTAGTTGTGTGGAAATACACGGGACTCTCAGTTCAGTTGCATATCTATGTTTTTACTACAAGCTAAATTTGTTCTCAGTTCCCTAGTGCATTATGCAAGCTTTTTCTTTTAGGTTATAAGGATTAGGATTTTTTTTCTATATGAGTTTAATATTCTAAAAACATTAAGATATCAATTGTAATACTGTTGTTGTATACCAAATGCGACATATTATGCATAACCTGCAAACCAAAATGACGATCATTTTGGTTGACAGTCGATGAACAACGAACAGGTATATATTAATATATAAGATTATAGTTTTATTTTCTTCGGTGAAAGTTGTGTGTAGTGGTGTAGTCAGAGGGTTTCATGCACATACGCACTTTGGTGGGAGCTGACTACTTGAAGTTGTCTTCCTTTGCGTTCACTTTTACTTCTTAGCTGTTCTCTCTAAATTCCCGGCTGTTCGCTCATAACTTCCTGGAACGTCACTCCTATATAACTGAGATTTTCGAAATTCGCTCGATTGCGTTATCTTGTCTACACTTACATTTGTTTTCAGTTTCGTATTATTATTGTTTTTGGACCAGCTGCCTTAGACATCATACTGTTTCTTTTTTAATATTTCCTCTTTGACCAAATTAATTCTATGGGTAACAGATACGTCATCTTAATTCCTGTCTGTCCATGATTTATATTTTCCGACCTAGAACACGACTGCTCAAAAAATACAATTACATTTTGTCAATGAAAACCTAGTCTCTGCATTCCATATTCTCAAAAAAATATTTACTTAATGTAAATAAACTCTTTTTTTATATTTTCAGACATTGAGAACAGCTGTCTTGAGGCAAACAGAATTTCGCTTGTTACAGATCTCTGTATTGCTGATTTTCTAAAATAATATTTTTTTTAATGTAAATACATTTTTTGTTTGCCAGCCTTCGTTCTGGCTTTTTAATAATATTTGTGTAGCGTAAATAAACCTCTGAACTAAATTATATCCTGTGAGTCACAGCATATATGACACTGGCGATATATTAATCGTCTCCACTAACCAGATAATGCAGATTAATCTTCCAACAGACAATTGCAAATATAGTTGAATTGATTCACATCCTTTATGTTGTGATTGGTGTAGTTTTATATAAAAAAAACGATTACTTTTCTATGTTAGATCTATATTGATATCTTACCTAATCGAAAATATTTGCATTTGAAAATTGTGGTCACAAAAAGAATGTAATTTCTTTATAATCAAGTTTATAATCCTGGCCAGAAGTTGAAAAACTATTAATTATTGTTTAATATGTTTTAATCATTGAACTTCAAGTAAATCTGACATGTAAAACAAGATCAGGAAATCGAAATGAAACATATGTGGCATTTAATCTCGATCCTCATATTAAATATTCCACCTTCAAATCATTTTCTCCGGTCGGATGGTTGTTGCATTGTTAATAAATATCCATCTCCATTGGCTTGGCTTTCCTCTCTTGCAACTAGACTTTATGGATTTAAACGCGGTACTAGAACGTCGGACAAGGTCTCATCATTTTATAATAAAATTGCTAAATATAACCGTTCTCATCATTTTACAGGCGTTATTGTTTGATGTAACCGTAAGTTCCACGCTAACAATTTCTTCTTTGGCACTACTCGACTGTGAATCTCGTTTACGGTCTTTTAGCTACCAGGTAGCTTTGATCGTTTAAATTGTAAATGCAATGTCAATGGTTGTCGTTTGTCTTCTGAATTTGTGTTATTACATTGTTCTCTGTGCTTCATAATGTTGTTTCTTCATATCTTCTAACAATCAATAATTCGTTGCATCTTTAATGCTTTGTATGAACTTATCAAAGTAAAATACATCAGCGCAGCAAACACTAAACGGATTTGATAAAAGGTAGCAGTGAAGAAAATATTTTATTGAAAACCCTGTAATATAAATAAGCAATCTCAGAAACTGAATAACGCTAAAATATATCAGTTTGAAAACATTTTTAGTTCGTATTATTTTTTACCGCTTTTATGTGTAATCGGTCAAATTATTAATGAGCTGAATAGATAACAACGTTGACAAAGTTGGGACATTGGAAGTACAAGGCATTTTAAGACATGTTCTAATCAGCAAATTGTATCGTTGAAGATTGTGTAGAAATGAATTCAGGCTCTACTCGTTTGATTATTAGTTGACAAGGTATATGGCAAACAAACAAGCTCAAAATAAAGACAATGAACGAAAGAGCCAATCAAACGCTCGCAGTCTGTCTTGGAGTGATTGCATAAAAAAGCAGTTTCATTGTGCGTGCTGACGATTTGAGAACGTACACACGTTAATGAGTTTGCCTTTTGCCTTGAGTGGATTTGAATTCATCTCTTGTGCAATTTAGCGTGATGATTCAGGAATGTAATTCATTCTATAAGAGAATTGTGATGAAGAACAAACGAGTATGTTATTTTTTGTTAAAAATACTGAATTAGACATATTTCAATAGTTAAAAGTAAACAAAATAAAGATCACCAGATATGATATCTTTCAAACACATAGTATCAGGAGAGTTGATTTGATCTTCAAACGAATTTTTATAATCAATTCACCCCAACAAAGGCAGTAGTGCCACTGGTTCGCAAGGGGCTACATAAGAGAAGAGTGATGAAAAAGAGGAACAAGTCACAGGGAGTGTCAGAGAATGGGTAAGAAAACACTAGTCTGAAGAGAGCTGCATCTGAGTAGAATGGAAAGAGAAAAGAACATAATACAAGGTTGTCAAGGAAAAGATGTGATTAAAAGATTAAGAGATGGCAACTGATATTATATTTAAATTATTGGATATTGTAGCTGTTAGGGAAGCAAGTACACGTAAGGGAATTCCACGAGCGGGAAGTGAAAGAAAAGAAAATTTTAGCGTAGAAGTTGCTGTTACATTTGATTGGTTTCACTGTAAAATGATGGGACCTAGTTGCTAGTTTAGCAGCTCGAGGAAATTCATGGAGTAGGGGCACGAGGGAGCTAAGCTCATCGGTATAGAAGTCGTGAAAATATTTGTAGAAAAGACAGATTGAAGCCACATTACATCGGTGAGAAAGTGACTGGAGTTGAGCTACTAGGTCGGATCGATTACATTGCAGATTACGCGTTGGATTTTGTCAAGTATTCCGCGATGATTAGCAAGGATACCCGACCAGAGATGACAGCATTATTCAATGCTCGGGCAAATGTTAGAGTTATATATGTGCAGGATGAATTCAGACGAGCTAAACCTCCTGGCCCTACACAGGAGAGAGAGAGAGAGAGAGAGAGAGAGAGAGAGAGAGAGAGAGAGCGAGAGAAAGAGAAAGAGAGGGAGAGAGGGTAGGGAAGGAGAATGTCAGAATGCCGAAAAGTACCAATAACCAGAATTCAGGTTTCTACAACTTCAAATTAAAAAAATAAAATCAGACTTTCCTGCCAGAACGACTCAAAGAGCTAACTGAAATCTTAACCAACTTTAATCTAAAATGTTTTCCGATAACTGTGATGCATCGTTAGAAACAAGTGTTCCTCGGAAAATTACTAGTTTGTTCATAGATAAAAATTTCATTGTGAGAACTGAATGTTTACCTTGTGATAAAATAGAGCAAACGCAGTGTATATGAGTATAATGATAGTGGTATTATAGTGGTTTCTTATACAGAAATATTTGTTATTCCAAATTCGAACGGTCAATAATAGTCGATTTAAAAGTTGTTGTTTTTTCCGGGCTATGAAATATCCGTTTCCATCTTTAATGTTTACTGAGAGATAATGTGTTTTCTTATGAAGAAACACTAAGAATTTAATAAGCGAGCAGCCCGTGCTAGCCTACTAATAAATTTGTTCACTTCCCTGGCCAAGAAATATATGAGTGTTGTATGTAGAAGAGTAACCAGAGGTAGGAACAAACACACGGGATTGAATGACTCGAGTTGTCTTATGGTCGTTCTCTGATCTTTGCTCTCTACCCGGAAAACCTCCCTCTTATATAATCTGAAATTCCCGAATTTTGGTCGGTTGTCTCATCTTTTTTCAAGCACATTTGCTTATCAGTTTTGCATTATTATTATCTTTTAGGCCGGCTGTTTTCACGCAATAACATTCCTCTCATAATATTTCCAGTTAGAGTGAATTAATGTTCTGTGTGTCACATATGTGTCATCTTTGTCCAGACCAATTTTTGAATTTATTGCCTTTTGCCAGCTACCTCTGACTTCATCCCAATTCCTGTCTTTCCATGGCTTATATTCACAGGCGTTGAACACAGCTTCTCGCAAAAATACAATCACATTCCTTCAATGCAAACAATAGTTTCTGAATTCCTCCTGTTTATATTACATATTTATTCTAGACAAATACATTTTGTTTATCAGTCTGCATTTTTGCAATTAAATAATATTTGGGTAATGTAAATACATGTCTGAGTGAAATTATATTCTGTGGGTCACATTTTCCACAGACAAAACAATGCAAGCCTCTTCCTGATCTATCTCTTTTTCCATGGAAAACATCCCGACGAGTTTTATTCCTTAGCTCAATTAGTTATAAAATTTACAATTTGCTCTCTAGTGAATCACTTATATTCCCTTCGTATTCTATTATTGAAAAGTAATTTCTACTCGAACACTTATTTCTCACCAATGCATATCTTGTTGAATCGATTGTCAAACGGTAGCTTCACCGACCACTGCAATATAAAACTACTCGTGGATAGAGTTAAGTTTTATCTATCCCACATATCTACATAAACTGCCCCCTTACCCTCTTATCCTTAGTACCTACGACAAACTTCTATCATAACCCAGATTAAGGAGTGGCCCTTGAATCTTGCACAAAATTACCATAAGCTAATATCTTTTTTATAGAAATTATATTATAAAATTTCAGTGGGTATCTGTAGATAGATAGGTAGAGAGAGAGAGAGAGAGAGAGAGAGAGAGAGATTAAGAGAGATTTATTGTATCGTTACTATTATTACAAATAACTGTAGCTTAATGTGTAAAAATAGTCAGATAAACAAAAACAATCAATAAAATGGCAGTATTAGTTGTTTACTTACAAGGAAAATTTTTATATAGATTGCCCGACAAAAAATATACTTTTGATTGAAATTTATAAAATCTTTCTTTTAAAACTTGTTTTCAGAAAAACAGGTTTATCAAGTCCAGTTGCTATTCTCTCTCTTTCCTGTATTAACTAGAGTTCCTTCTTAACATTTAATTTGATGTCGTGTAGAATCTTAGCATCTTGATTATGTCATTATTTTCTCTTCTACTTTCATTCGCTATTAATTTTAGTTGTTGATATTGTTGGTCGTCCCCATGTGATGGGTTTTCAGTGCTCTTTTTGTTTCTAATATGTTTTTCTTATTTCTTAATTCTTTGTTTAGCTTCTTGAAGGCTTTAGTTAGCAGGTTAACTACCGCTTATTTTCCTGCATTAATAAAATATTTCAATTCTGGTACCTTATAGATTTCGATGTCTACAAGTCGGTATTCAAACATTTGGATGTCTCAATTGCTGATGGTAATATTTTCAATTTTTCTTCCACTTGGTGTTTAATTATTCCTTTTAATTTTCCATTGCAAACATGTCGACGACATGTAATTTTCTTTCTGAGTCTTTTGCCAACACAATGTCATCTGCATATCTTGCTAAAAATATGTTTATGTATTATATTCTGCTTTCTAGTTCTCTTATGATCGTTTTTCTTTTAAATGTATCTAGTTAAAATATGTAGCCTTGACTTCACTCTATTTTCGTTTAATTTCTCAATTCGTTTACTATCCGCGTGCAGGTGATTTGTTCTTATAATCTTCCAATATTAAATTATTTTTCTAAAGGTTCAACTAAGTTTCTTTTCGGATCTTATAAAATTTCTTTGAGTTTTTTTTTCTGTATGTTTAGGTTCGTTGTGATAGCTTTCTGATCATAAGCATAGCATCTCTTGTTTCAGAATCTTGAACAAATTGATCTGTTCTTTTTTATATCTAGTTTAATTCTCTTACAATTTCTATTCCACAGAATTGTAATTATGGGCTTTGCTATCTGATCAATTAAGCCGATAGATCAATAGATTTTGCATTTGAATTATGTGGTTTCACTCTTAAGATAAAACTTCGGACATCGTATACATGGTATATTATTTCTGTTGTGTATTTAATTTTTTTATTTTATTAATCTTGTCAATCCCCAAATCGACTCTGAGTCAAAGATTCTCTGTTACCATCCATTCCGATCTACTAATGGTTTTTACTCATCTTAGTGCTGTTACTTTAACGTATCATAATGAGGCAGGTTAGTCAATGTTACTGTATATTGTGCATCTTACTTTTCTTTCTGTGTAGAAAAATGAAATTAATTAATTTCATCTTTGAAATATATGTACTTTTTCTGCTAGTAATATTTCACCGGGCACAAAAGTATTTGGATATGTTTTCTAGTAAGAAATGGAAAATTCAATTAAGATAAATATATATTTTTAAAGTGTAGTTTGCTCTCTACATGGCCTGGGGGCCATTAGAGATAGTTAGTTACAAAAACCCTTAATCTCACTAATATGGATGACTTGGAGATCGTCGAGGAGTTTTCAGTTTTTATTAAAAACATCTTTTGCATGAATTAGACGTAAATAAAAAATCATTTTTTAAACCTTTGATAAATACCCAATGGTGGCAAATAAGATGAATATGTTTTCCCTAGATCTTTCTTTCTCTGTACACTTTTTTTTAAAAAGCCACCGCTTTTGGGCTACTTATATGTTTGTAAACTTTTGGCATAACATCATTTATATAATGATTTTCCTTGGCTGCCTCATTTTTACTAGCATCAAGTTTTCATTACCGATTTCTTTTTAACTCAAATTCATTATGAAAACATCGTTCAACGATGTCACTGGAGTTCATTTCACTCTATTCTAAATTCAATTTCTCTAATATCTGTGCTAGTACATTTACTCTGAAATCTATCAGCAGACATCTCTCTGCTAATCAAGTCATCCTGGTGCCTGCAGTATTGTAGATTAGGCACTGCTTTGCATTCGTAATTAAGTCTTACTTTATGTATTACAGAGAGGTGTTCGCCCAAAAACTTTTCGTTCTGACGAGAGTAGTACCGTAGAGTTTTGTTTCTCAGTGTCTTATACATTATTAAGTAGCCAGTCTGATTAGTTTTGTTCTTTTTCTAATTCATTTCCATATCCATAAAAAGTTTGTTTTGTTTTAATTTTAGACTCGATGTTGTTTGTCCGCTTGACAACATTTGATCCATTTTCTGGATTATTTCTTAGATATTATTTCGTACTTCCCTGTTATTTCAAGTTAAAATTCTTTACAATTGTATTGATATCTCTCAGGACAATAAAGAATTATGTGACTTTTGTTGCTGTTATTTAGTGTGATATATAGTTACTAATTCCTCTTCTGTGCATTATGACGTCACATAAACTACTATTAATCCCTTTTAGGACTGCTAGACAAATTCTATCTACCAGTTGTCGGTATTCCAAAACACAATTCCTAGTCTTTTTTTTATATTAGACTTACTGCTTTTTTATTTATTCTTTCTTGGCGTATATATTATTTCTGTATGTTACTACTTAGCCTTGTATTATCTATCATATGCATATTGATAGAAATGTTATTGGAATTAGCTAGAATAAAATTTAAAGTAAAATTAATTTAGAAAAGGTAAGCTTCTACTGTAACCAATTGTGATATTTGGAATATATCGTAGTATTTTTTAATTTGTCTAATTAAATTTATCTAATTCTTTTTAATATGTTCTATTTTCTTTATAAATGTGATATTGTGTCTTTGAATTTGCTTGTTATTTGTTTTATTGAAACAATGTCACGTTTCGAAGTATTTCTTCTCTGCACAGTGAAATTTATTTCATTTTTCAAGTTGGTTGTTAAATTCAATAAAGCGGAAATTTCACTTCCAAGAGCAGCCTGAAACCCGAGAACATGTTTATTAATTAGCAGTATCGGCCGATATACTTGTATTGCTTATTTGTCTCACTGTGATTGAGTGGAATATAATTATTTTATTAAATATAATGAGTATTTATTAAACTTGCTTTTAACTGATTTGGGGTTTCTTCTTGTTTACTTGCAACTCTTTATACTTTCATATTTTTTCTTTCTTTTAATTATAATAATTTTTTTATTGGTCAATTGAAAAAATATTAATCTTGCCAATTGTATTTACAGAATTTCTGCGTATTTATAAAAAGCTGTGTTGAGATTTTCTAGTCCCTTTTGTTTTCGCTTGTGAATATTTATTATTGAGAAGATTATGTTTGTATGACATGGTAAAAGTTCATGCTGATATTGTATTTATAAACATAATTTAGGATTTCACTTATATATCAATTCAGTCTCAAATTACAATAAATTAGAATTCATTAAAATGCTTTTAGATAAATTAAAGCCATAATACGCGCACCTTTCAGACTGCCATTAGCTGATAGGTCACGTTATTCGGCGTTAATTTTAGCATGAGTAAATACCAGAAATCGTTAGTAGTGGTATCGAGAATATATGCGAAAGCGAAAAGAGTTGAATCCTTCTGTTATGGCGAACTGTGGGTTCAAATAGTAACCAATTTGCAGAAGAAACATCACAACGCTAGCTAAATATTTTCACTCTAGACTGTCTGTTCATAAGTAAAACCCCAGTGATGACTAAACGGGATACATTTCTGTCTTACAGTGTATTCGTCTACGCAACTAAACTACTTTTCTATGACTATAATATCAATATTTTAATCAAAGTAAGGGCGTTAATATGATATGGTGTATATACAGGGACCGAGGTTTTCTAAGTACTTTATCTCACATTTCAAAATTAAATTAACAATGTTTCGGTCGTCGTACGTTTGGATTTTCCTCAGGTGAAAACCTTTTTCTTCATTCGTCAGTCTAGTGTTCTAGTTCTATGTGTCATGTTTCTTTCAGATGTCTCAGCATAGGTTATCTCATTTTAACTGAACTCTAATTTTTTTTATTCGCATCTGCTGCAACCAGATATTGAACTCACAACTCTTTGGGTAAAGTCACTGTTTCCAACCGTTGATTTTATCTAATGGTTCATGTCTCGTAGTCTACAACGTTGGAAACGGCTTGAAAATGGCAAGAACGATAAAGAAAACCGCAGGACAATGTAAATAATGTAAATAATGTAAATACCTCATCTCAGAAATATAAAAAGAAATCGAAAAATGTCTTCGAAAAAGTTACCAAACGTAATATATATTTCCTCTATACAGTGGATATTATTTTAGCAAAGAATTAAACAAAGCAAATGATAATATCTAAACTATATTTATATACCTATCTCCTAATAATTTTCTACGAACCTATTAAAAATATTAGAAGTTATTTTAGGCTATAATAAGAAAAACCTTCCTTATCCAAGAACCATTTGCCACCTAAATTTTACAAATCAATGTTCACTTAGATATAAAATAGATATCATAACATAATTTTGTCAAAAAAGTGGACGAACATTCAACCTATGAATAAAAAACAATAATACTAACACTGACTACAAAAAACAAATTCACGTTAATTATAAGCAATGTTACATTTCATTAGAAATATTACAAAGTAATACACAAAAACAGTTTGCCAGAAGAAAATTAAATTAATTATATACTGTAAAAAAGTAAAACGGCTTACCTAATCATCAATAACAAAAATAATGCAGCTGCAAGATGCAAATCACAGAGAACAAATATTATTTAGTCATTTAAATTCGTCTTAATGAACAGCTTTCCGAAAAACATATTCGTGAATAATTATTTTAAACATAACATGCTAATCAAGAAGACTCGGGTTTTATCATATAGACTATAGCTTCATTAAGAATTATTGAAACGAACAAGGAAACTTATCAAAAACTGCCCGCAACATACTGGCACAAAAAAAACTCTAATAGATTAATCCACATATAAAAAGGCTAAAAATAATAGAAATATTAAAAACAGAAGCTAACTATATCAATTGTGAACACGGTCACAACGTACTAACCGTGATTGTAAACTTAAAACAAAAACAAAAAGTACTCTTCACTATAGATATACATATAAACATTAAATATTCAGTTAAAAAGAACAGAAAAAAGACTTGGTAATGGCTAGTACAATAATCAAAAGCACTCAGAATATTTGGAAATATTTTACACACATTTTGTCTAGAACGCTAGAAAAATTGAATAAAAGCATAATCACATTACACTGTCAGTCGTCACGTGGCGTTAATTCAAAGCTTAAATGCAAATCTCAGGCAATTTAAGTTGGATCGACTAATATGGCAAAATAGAACATTATAAATAGCACAATCAATCAATCAATCAATCAATCAATGAAACTATATATATATATATATATATATATATATATATATTGTCATCCGCAGACAGTCCTGTTTCGCTGTATCACAGCTCATCAGTACGGTTAGACATCCAATTGCTTCTAGCCTGGTTCGAAACACGACCGAATTGACATCAGTCGGAGATTCTACCTGTAGACTATTGGTGCTCGGTCGAGGGAGGAAGAATTTAGCGTGTTATGTTTACATATTGATATAAATGCACATTTAACTAGCAATATGTCTTCAAAATATATTTTGTTTAACATCACAAAGAAACAAAATTTGATTAATAAAATTTTCCTTGTGTCCCATATTTAACGAAAAACTCTCACACACACACACACACTCACACACACACACACACACACACACACACACACATATATATATATATATATATATATATATATACACACATTAGTATTTATGTATTTGTGTGAATGCGTGCCTGTGTGTGCGGATCTGTTCGTATTTAAAAATAGAATTAGGCACAGAAAATAATAACCACATGTATCAATTTCACTTTCGATATTTGTTTTCTTACAAGCACTGCAGAAACCTTAAAAAATTGATCAAGTAACAGAATCTATAAAAAGCCTTTTCTCTAATATCTACATTTAAAAAACAATTCAAAGTCCTTGCACAATAGTATGTCTACTGACGAAATCACATAATGCACTGTCCTTCAAAGTCCCCACTGACCTTTCATTGATTTTATATGAAATTCTTTACAATTTTAAAGAAACAATTGTATCCCGTTGTTCTCCCTTCTTGTAAAATACATATTATACTCAGTAACTTTGTTTTTATGTGACTTCTCAATCACCAAACATATGTCATGTTCAGTTCGAGTTTCCATGAGTCACATGTTAGATTATCTTATCATTTCAATTCATAATATGCAGTGAGTTGCTATCTCCATTTATTTCAAGGTTATTTAAATTTTAAATCTGTTTAAGCAGAGATTGGATGTTCAGATTTATTTTCCGTAATTGATAGACTGTTTTAAGTGAAGCAATAGCTGAATTTTATCGACACACGCTGAAATATTTTTCTTGGGTTAAATTGTAGTAGTCAATTGTTTGAGAATTAATATAGTTAAGATAAATGTAGATTCATTATGTTAACATTTTTTCTCAGGGATGATATTTTAGTGGTTTCCCATTACCCAAAATCGTTTGATAAATTAAGATACGAAAATCAATTGGGATTGCTAAGGAAGTCCGTATTATATGGGAAAGATATAAGGATAATCAATATTTACTGAAGCATACGGTCTGCATGTAGATAAGAAAACTCATGAGAAAGTACAAAGAAAAAAACGATAGAAAAGACAAAGATCCGTTTTCCCGCCAGATTTATTTAATTTTTATGGCGTGAAAATCCAAATAGGTCATTACAAGATTTAACGGCGATAACATTAGTTTTAACATGCTAATTTACACGGATGTCAGTGTGTTGATTCCAAAAAACATTATAAATATTGTTAAAAAGTAATTAACAATTAACCAGAGAAAAAAATGGCTAACCATTACTACAAGACAACAGAATCACCAAAAATGGGCAGACCTTGACAAACAAGACAACAGAATCACTAGCAAAGGACTGACCATTATGTACAGGATAACAGAGTCGCCAAGAAAGGGCTGATAATAAGACAACAGAAGCAACAGCAAAACGCTTATCATTACTTAAAAGCAGCAGAAACATCTGCAAGTGAGGTTGCAACCGACGGGAATATCGAATTGGAAGCATTGACATCAAGCTTGTGCACAAAGTAACCGTGTCGGTAATATTTGATACAACGAAAAATATGGCATAGATATCCAAAGACATCCCGAAAGAGAAAAAGATGGATTTCAGAAACTAAGAAGTGCTTAAAAACACATAAATATATTTATTTGGGAAAAAAGCAAACAGTACTGAAATATTCTATTAGATCTATTTCTTGTGACCATTTTTAAATGGAAAATCGACTCGAAGAGATAGGGTCGTCTTCTGCTTCTACAAACAGTAAACTATCATGGCAGAATATGTGAGGGCATGAAGAAGTTTTCAATGACATGGAAACAAAACAACATATTTAAAACCATGATGTTATACTTAAAATTGTAGGAAACCTAAACAAAAATAGCTTAGATAATTTAATATTTAAAGAAGATATTGATGGGAGGATATTGCGAGGGAATAAAAAGCAAACCCCCTACCTAAGAATTTGTGCGAATGGGTGACAGAGTATGAACAAGGTGGTTCAATAATGTACTAAACTTTGCTTAGATATAGCCCTTTTTACTGCTTCTATTTTCTCAGTTTATAGAATATTGAAAACCAAATTTGCTGCATATCCGGTTTTGGTTAATGTAGTTTCCAAGTTTACCGTGACATTACTAGTAATCGTAAATTAATACAAAATGGCCAGCAAATGACATTTTAGATATTTTAATAAATAGTGGTTATTCTTTTTTTAGTCATACTAAATGTGACATTTAGAAAATTCAGTTTTTTTCGAATTTCGATTTCACAAGCAAAATTTTTAAAAAGTTTTTCTTTTTGGATTTTATCTTTGACTTCATAATCAAATTCCCTAAAACGTTACCTATTATTCAAATATCACTCTTATCTGCTACATCAAATAAATTTCAGTGTACATTTGGCAAGTACTCGAAATAATCCTGGTTCATCAAAATTTACCCTGATTGCTTCAATTCTAACAATAAAGACTTATTTCATTGTGAAATAATAAAGACTATGTGATGTTTGATGATTTTTATTTACAGAATATACGTTTAGTGTTTGGTTATATCGATGGTGATGTTGACTGATTTTACAAAAATGTGAACCTTAATAATTCCTGCAATATTATCTTTTTGTTTTGGGTTTTTTCTAGAAATGTCATTTTACAGGGTTTTAATAATTTACATGCAGGTTTCCATTGATTCTTCCTTTTGCTCTTTCTGTGTCATAAACTCAAGTATTTCCTATTGTCCACATGGTGTTGTACTCATGTTAATGCAATGTATTACATTATTTAGCACATTCTATAAATATTTTCCTGTATTAATTAGTTTGATATTGATACTTATTTTTTTTACTGATATTTCTCAAAGCCTTTTCAACTCCTTTTGAAAGCTTCTGTAAATTACGAAACTCGATGGTCGTCTCCACATTGAAAATGTGATTCACGAAGTCATATAGTTCGATTTATAGTGGTGGACATTTATAGCCTTTACACACGAATACATCCAATATAAGTGAAATACTGTTTGCATTGTCAACATTAAGGAAATAAAAGACCTTACATTTGATTCTCTTTAGAAAAATTATATATCCTGCTTTGCCAAAGATACATGCTGCAGTATCATATGCTGTGAGAAGGTTCAGTTCCAGATTAACTTCAAATCTTAAGACTTCATATGAAAGCAACACTGACATCTCAATTTAACATATATAACATATGTAACAAAATTACACAAAACTTTCATGAAGTAATAAATAATAAATTTATTCAATAAATTCGGAATTGGCTTCAACAGCGGTCTCAAGACGGCTTTAGAATTTCCTACAACTCTTTGATTATATTGGCGAGGGCTACCATAATTCTTGCCTTCAGTTCATTATTGTTGTCATAAAGAGTTTTTTTTGTCTTTCGCTAAATTGTGCTCCACACATAATAATCAAGAGGCTTGTAGTCTTAGGAGTTAGTGTCCTTCATCAGCCAACCTCTGAAACAGGGACAGTACTACGTTCTCAAGGCAATCGATGTAGACTTCCATGTTGGATTTGAAGTTGTTGGTGAAGATAAATGAGAGCATAAATTTGCGATCACTAATGTTTACTCAAACGCCATGATATTGGCTATATATATCCCTTAACGCTTTCGAAATACTCTACACTGTCTCCAGATTGACAACGAAACACTCTAAAATATTTTTATTTGGATTTCCGACACGAATGCCAAGTAGAACTGCATAACGGTTTTAATTTCTAGCAGATCGAATTGCATCATGGTACTTCTTCTCTCGCTAATGAGGCCCAACTGACTCTATTACATTTTGCAGTGGGTAAATGAAAAAACAAACAAGGTGGATGCTCGAAATTTAAAATATAAATTCATTGTACCTTATATATAAACATGAATATACTGTATTTAAATATACGCACAAATTTATTTTCAGAAGAATTTCCTATCTCGCACTAAAGTTTTGTTAATTCAAATTAATAACATCAACGGATATGCCCGTTACACGTACATTACGTTATAACAGATGTTGATGCTTTGAGATTTAATCTGATCTGCAAGAAGATTTCTACGAATGAATAATGAATGGCTGTCGGCTTGATCATGAACGTTTAAGCTCACCTCTTGTCTCGTAATTGATGATACTACAGGCCAAATAAGACTTATGAAATATGGTGAAACATGAGAAAATCGGAAAAGGAGACTTCTAAAGACAACGCCATCTGTTAAAGGCTTAAGCATTTTGCTTCCATTGCCTTTGGCCAAAACCATTTGCAAGGTAACGGCGTGCACATCCATGCTGCAAAAATATTTCTTTTAGAGTTAAACGTCTTTTCTTTACAAGTGTCATGTTGAAATATTTCCGTTTCTGACGCCGTTGTTAAAAGGTTATGCTTCATCTAGGTTCCAGGAACTTGTAAAATATTGCCGGTGAATCAAACTCAAATCATATAAATAGCATGGGCATAAGCGTTTCAGTTAAGAATGACAATGGGGTTGCCCTAGTGCTTTTTAATCCTAATGATGAAAATAGTATTACGCACTTCATTTGTGTGAATTATTAATATATACTTGTGCGGGTATTGTTTAGCATGATTGTCTCGCTAGAAAAATTACGACAGTACAGTGAGTACGATCCTCACTGTGACTCCAAAACTTTTGGCCTTGCGTCTTATTTAAACGACTATATATATATGTGTGGGGGGGGGGTGGGGGTGGGGGGGGGGTGTGCGTGTGTGTGTGTGATAATTATATAGGTAGACGAACTAATATGAATAATATTTATTATTATCAATGTATTTATTATACACGCAAAACACATATAAACCAATATATATATATATGTGTGTGTGTAATAAAAGGATATATATATATTGCCTGACAAGACTAGTGTGCTCGAAAAGTGATGTATATATCGTTATTGTAAGTTTTGCATATTCAGTTTTTTGTTCTGATTGTGTTTAGAGCACTTTTTTGATTTACCGTTTCCTGCTCGACCAACACTTCTTTTACTGGTATAGATATAGATATTCTTAGTCTCACGTGTTGTGTGACCAAATAGAACCAAATGCTAGGTCTACTGCAAGGAAAGTAGCAGTAAGTCAAAAGTTTTGTTCATTTATGTATCTACTATGAATTTGAGCAAAGAATACTGCAGCTTTATCTGATCTGTTACTTCCGCCGTAAATCGCGAAATCCTTGACATAATTCAAATAATTATCTGTAATACAATCAATCCTGACCAGACATCGAAATATCTCCAAGTTTCTCTTTATGCATTGGAAATAATTTCCGTTTTCTTGCTTTCTTGAGAACCACAAACTAAAAAATTTTAATGCAATGTCAATCTTCTTTCTTCTTTAAAGCGGTTCAATTTGTAGTCGTTACCGGAAAGATAACTATACCCAGCTTTCTCATTATCTTTCACTTTTAATGCATTTAAAACCCAGCGTACTAGTGGAATTATCGCCTTGCTTAAAAAAATTAAATGAATAAACGTAGGTAGTATATATATATACATATACATATATATACATATATATATATATATATATATATATATATACACATATATTAAACGTAGGTAGTGTATATATAGAGAGAGAGGGAGACTCTTTTTGTGTATATACTCTATGTATACACACTCTCTCTCTCCCTATATATATATGTATATATATAGAGAGAGCGTTAGTATATATATATATATATATATATATATATATATATATATATATGTACACACACAATTGCTGATGAAGAAACAAAACACAATAGCACTTGAGGTAGAGTAAAGCATGTTTTATAATAAAAACTCATAACAAAAATATTAATATATATAGTCATCCGCAGGCAGATCTGTTTCGCTGTATCACAACTCATCAGTACGGTTAGACTCCGATTGCTTTTAACCCAGGATTGAAATCCGACCGAATTGGCGTCAGTCGGCGAATCTACCCCTGGGCTATGGGCGCTCAGTAGAAGAAGGTAGATTTTTAGCGTGTATATTTTCATTATAGACGCCCATTGTGCTCTAATTCATTCCTGAATGAGCGATGCGTACACGCCAGTGTAGCTACTGTTTTTCAAGTATATATATCTGTGTGTCTGTTTATGTGTGTGTGTGTGTGTGTGTACGTGTGTGTGTGTGTGTATTCTGATAAAATGTAGAGGGGAAGTAGCCATATTGAACATGTCAGTTCAGGACATGCATTGCCAACCATGTTTACACAAAGTATGAGGAAATATTCTAATTCTGTATCCTTAGTCTAGCTAAGGAAGTGGTTGTGGAATATTGGCTATTATAAGGTTAAGCTAGCGGAATTTTAGTAGTCATTTCTTCTATGGCAGTAGAGGTATACGACTTGACTATTGGTAGGTAGGGGGGAAGGCAACTGCTTGTCCAAATTTTTAAAAATAACTTATTGTGACTAAATGAAAGAATAAGACAAATATTTATTGCAATCCATATTTATTTCTATGACGACACATACTAATGATCTCTCTACGCATATTTCATGCCTGACGAGGTGCTACAAAGCAAACACCGAAAAGCAACGGCTCTTGTAACGTAACCAAATATTTCATTATAAACAATTATACGAATGAAATTCCCTATAAGATGCTCTGCTCAGTATCTAGCACTCTGAAAAAATTAATCACTACAAACAGTGGACAGCTAACCCATTAGTTTGTGCTACTTCTAAACTTTATCTATCTATCTATCTATCTATCTATCTATCTATCTATCTATCTATCTATCTATCTATACACACACACACAGTCATATATATATATATATATATATATATATATATATATATATATGTATGTATATATATAATTAAAACAATTATGGATACATTTCTTATGCTCATATTTTGAGACTAACTTTAACAGATTTATTCTAACAGAACGTATTTATTCATTTTCGGGAGAACGAGAAAAAAATTGAATGGCAAAATGAAAACTTGATTCGAAAAGCTAAAACCATAAAAGATTGGCGATATCACTCAATCCCCAAACCTATACTAATGAAATAAGAAACTGACTAAACAATTTGCTAATGGGAATGTTTACATTCGCTTATGTGCAGTTTGTTGAATATGAATAACGACCAATGTGATTTACTTCTGTGGCTCGAAATTTCAACAGTTTAGCAGACTAAATTATTTGAAGAAACATATTACGCATGCTTGTTGTCGCGTTTAAAACTAAGTGATACAGTTGTATGAAATAAAGTTTTAGATGATCTGACACATCATTTCCCTTTACACGTTTATATGTGGGGACATTTAAATAAAATCATGACACAAAGGAAATTCATTGGATTATCTCATTTTATTAGTTGTGAAATGAGTTAAAGCCATGTACGCGACTGGATAGGCCTTACATGAGTTAATGGTGGCAGCAGTTGATAACTCGTATCTTTATAAACACCTCCTGTCAAAAAGAAACTCTCTTAATTTTTGCTTTGTCTGAAGGGCTATATATAGTATTTAATTTTCATGCTAAAAAGAATTCCTGACATGCAAATTCGGCATATTCTACTAAAGAAAGGCGATAGTTTTTTAAAGCATTTTTATTATTTATTCCTTCGTTGTGGAATAAATATTTTATAAAACTGTATTGCACTTGTTTTTGTTCTGCATCGTTTCATTGAAATTATACTTAGTAGTGTAGATATCTTCTAATGGTAAATATGCACACTACTCAAGTTTCTTATATTCAAATCCTTATACAATAAAATATATTCAAAGAAACATGTTCAGGCTAGCGCATTCAAAAAGTCTGTAAATATTTAAAGACCTTGGGAAACACATATTTAATAGAGCAGAAGAATCCATTGCCTTTTGAGGCTGTGAAACTGCGCGTCATTATTTGGTTTTGCTTTATATTAAGGAACGTCTTAAAAACAATATACTCAGTCCTGGCTTTGACGATAAACTACTTCTGGCAGTAAAACTCTGATCGGAAGATTGAACGTTTTGGCTCAACATGAAATAACCATTTAATTGTTGTTGTTTCCAGGTGCATTCTGAGCTGGAAGGTTGCACCTGTTAGCACTCGCTATTCTGTCTTTATTTACACAGTAATATTTTGAGATTTCTTAGTTCTACCATTTCAGACCAATTCATCTAAGAATCGCTATTCTACAAATACAGTTGAATGTTAATAAGGATGTTCTATTTGCACAATATCTTATGAAGCATTGTTGTTTTGGAGAACAGAGTCAGAAGAGCAGACTTTTCTGATCAAGTCAATCTCAACCAATTTATGTATCATGTCAACTGTTATCTACTTTCAACAACTTCAATGAATAAACCTCTACATTGTGCCGTATAATTGGGAAATATGATTAAAATAAAGCATTTAATTCAGAGATTTTCATCCCATTTGGCTGGTACGCCAGATAATAGTTTGCTTGCCCTTTGTATAGCCCAAATCTGAAGAAAGAAGCGTCTATGCTTTTTTCAAGAGTATTATTTCAATATTAAAAGACCTGGTCAGAACAAGAAACCGACACGCCAATTCCATTTTGCACAAATCACATCCAACTTCAGCTTACACATGTTCGAATATTAAAACAGAAAAGATAAAATACTATATTGTAGTCTAAACGGAAAACATATTCAGTACTTTTACAGATGAAGCCCATTAACACACTGTTCAAAGATCTTACATTATTTAATATCAAAATATTTTATTTTCCAGTATATTATGGCTTCATATAAGATATCGTAAACATATATAACGAGATTTAATGGAAATAATGAAACCAAATTAATATAATCCTAATTACTATTCCCATCGACATCAATTTATATTACAGACACAGCTGCATTTAGATTTTTAATGTGTCAATGCACTAGAAATCATTTCTCTATATCCTAACCGAAAAATATATTAGAATCTTTTGAATTTGACATAACAAAATAAATCTGGTTCTTTTATTTAAATCTTAAATTCTTAAAGACTAAAAACAATATAAAATGTCATTTTCTTAAAGTTGATAGAATTAAATTTGTGGTTTATTTTAACACAATACGCACTAGCTAAATAAATTATTCATTTCATTATTCAAGGCATTGTCAGATTTAAAATAGAAAGAGTGAAATGTGTGTATGTGTATTTGTGTGCATGTTTAAATAACCAATGATTCTTAGTACTTTTTCTTTAAGTTAGAGTTTGTTGTGAAAAAAGAAAAAGAGTGACCTTTAAAGAAATCGTTAATATTTATTCTTACAATTCAAATCGAACGTTTTTAATATTTTCCATCTTTTTCTTATCGGATTAATGATAAGATCCTGTTCTTATTTTCAGAATGGCTCGAAATTAAGAAATTCATTAGCTTTTTCCGAATGATTGTATCAAGACCTTCCTTGGATTTATGTCCAACATGATTAAATAAATTTCGAGCCATTTCAACAGTACTCTATTCTTTGCTTGATATTGTTCTTGTAAAATCAGAGGACAGCACCAAAAGCCAGTTACTTACTGGAGCGGCACAGATACCAGACCGTTTTCTATGCTCCTTGAAGATGTCAACTGATGGAACTAATGAAATTGGCGTGTCAAAAGTATTAGCGATAGCTTCACTGAAGGAGTTGATAACAATTGTCAGCATAAATTATATTTGCTATTCAGAACATTATAATGACTTCTTTTTAATGTCAAAACTCTATATATTATAGATTTTCTGGAATAATCAGAAATTTCTAAAATCTTTAAGAGCCTTCTATGAGAAAATTTCAGTTATTACGTTTCATTTATTTGGGATTCAACGACATTAATTTTCCCGGAAGTAAAATTTATGGAATTGAAAATATCCGAAATGATCAACAACAATTTTCTTTAATAATATTTCCGCTTATTACACAAAAATAAATAATATATATATAATCACCATAGACAATCGCATCTACTTCCCATTAGCATGGGACAGGCTAGCCTCCCAGAGAGTAAAATACTACGCCTCCTTGGCCTTACACTCTCGGCGGACCTCAAATGGAATGACTATATTGAATCCATTGCCAAATCTGCTGCTATGAAAGTGGGCTCCCTGTGCAGGGCCCGGAAATTTTTCCCACCTGAATCTATTCTGCACATATACAAATCTACCATCCGCCCGTGTATTGAATATTGCTGCCATATCTCGTCGGGTGCCCCTGCTGCTCTCCTTGGGCTTCTTGACAAAATACAAAAGAGGATCTGTAACGTGATTGATACTGACTTGGCAGACCGGCTGCAGCCGCTCTCACACCGGCGTGATGTGGCTTCCCTGTGTCTCTTCTACAAATACTTTCATGGCTTCTGCTCCGATGATCTTAGATCACTGGTGCCGCCTAAGCACGAATTTACACGAGATACTAGATTAGCAACTAGGTCCCACCCTTTTACAGTTAAACAAATAAGATGTAACCGTAAATTCTACTCCAACAGCTTCTTTTCTCGCGCTTCCCGCCTGTGGAACTCCCTTCCACAAGTCTGCTTTCCCGACAGTTACAATCTCCAGGTGTTTAAATGTAGGGTCAATAGACACCTCCTATCACACTAACTCCCAACTATTCTCACAACACTCTCATCTACCCAACCCTCATTCTCGGTATCCTTACCCGCCTATCACCCACCCTCTGTCATTTCCTATATTTAATCAGCCTTTCTCCACTCTACGTAGCCCCCTGCACAGTAGTGGCAGTGACATGCCTTGCTCGGGGTGAAACGCTTATAAATATATATATATATATATATATATATATCCTTGAAAATATATCAAGCTATCTCTTATACTTTCAGCTAATGATTGTTTGTAGAGTTAACTGAGCTCTCTATTCTTGGTTTACAATAGAACAGTGCTTAACCCAAAACGTTGCAGACTTGGTTCAACCAACTCCACATTGCAAAACGATACTTGCAATATGAAAGTTTTGAAACAGGCCCTAGAGATGTGAGAATGATTTTATATTTAACTAGAGAGTCTACAATGTAACATAGATAATCAATAATAGCCATTTTAAATCAGAAATTTTATAAGATATTCTCACGATCCTTTCATGATGTTTTGCAAATAATGTTTTTGTTCACTCAAGGATTTCAGTACTAAAAGTTTGGCAGAATGAGTGATGCAAAATAATTTTTGTTGGCCTCATTCAATGATAGGAATTAAGCAACCGTGACAATGTTCATTATTTCTTTGATAATTATCGCCCAATAAGAATTTCCTTTATAAATATTACCCACTGTGATATGAATGAAAGCCTAGCTAATAAGAAGTGGTGGTTATTTATCTGTCATGAATACACTCCTACGAGTGTACAGGATCGCTTTATCAAGGATGTTATGCCTTGGGGTCATGACAAGTTTTGGGTCTTTTCACATCACAATTGTTCACGCAAAGAGACCCTACCGGAACAATACTATTCCAGCAGGCGATCCTGTAATCTTTAGGCGCACAACAACGCATTTATATCTGGCACTAATATTATAATATTATAAGGATAAGCAATTAGAAGCAAAAGTTGATAAATAACGATTGACTCTTAATTAAGAGGTAAATATTAAGATGTCGAGAGAAGTATTCTCGAAACTTTCTACGATGTAGCAATTCTTTAAAAAAATGTCAAAGAGTCAAATACTTTTTTCATTATGATCATGGAGGAAATTAATTTTATGTTACTTTGTTGAAATAGCAGAACGTGTCTTAACAATGAACGTCTGGAGTTGTGGAATTGAAACATTAGGCTATTTCGAACATTTCCAATGCAAATAATGATAGATCAGCGACAGGCTTATAAGGTTGCGACTCTGAAAAAGAGTTTCTAGGCTAAAAGATATAGATCTGTTACCCAGATTTTTCAGCAATATAATGTATATATCAGTTTCACCTGATATCTGGAGTGTGACTGATACTCATAAGATTCCGAAGCATGAAGGATCATTGGATGGGCAACCATTATGGCCAAAGAATTTCTGATAGTTACTAAAAGTTAATATACGTAATACATTTAAAGTTTTTCTTCTTTTATGCGAAAGTTTTGCATTGTTTCTCTGTATAAAATTACTTTTTGATAAGTGACGCAGAAAGTAACAGAAAAAAACATGAATCATAAATAAAGAACTGTTTTGGTGTTCATGTCTCCTTTTTGTTTCATGATTGACATAGTAAACGATTTCCCCCATTAGTCTGCCTTTACTTTCTACTGCCGATTGTTTGCCAACAAAGGTTATATAACCCAGGTTGTTCTACTATTTATCCCATAGTTGGGATAAAATATATAGATTAATATTCGTCACTAATATTTGCGCGTAAGTGAATGCAACAAATCGGCTGGATTTCAAATTCAACTATCCAAATGATCATTCTGAGCTGTTAACTAAATCACTCTCATATCATAAAATACCTATAATTCAAACGCTGTCGCCCATCTAGGTATAGTCCAAGCACAATGTTGCTTAACTTCAGTGAATTTATTATATTATGTACATTTAGTACAGCACATTATAATCGTTTTGAAATTCGCTTCTTTATTTGATTATTATATCACTTGTTTCAAATGCGATAATAATCGGAGAAAATAATGCAATTGAAATTTTGCAACAATTTTCAGTTGATATTTGACTGCTTGATTGACTGGCTGATTTGTTTTTTATAGAATATCAAAATAGTTTATGTAATATCAATACCTTGCAAGTTCTTTCAAGCCAGATGTAATCGGAATAGAGCAAGTATTTTAATTTGGTATGACCGTAAGCAAATTCCCGGATCGCATAAATGATTTAAAAAGAGAAACCCCGGAAAAACAAAATGAATCAATACCAAACAAATATAAGAAACAATTTCTTTCATCTATGAAAAAAAAACATATATATGCGTAATAGCCAAACCTACGTATTAAATCCACCACTGTTTGCTTTTGAGAGCCCAAGAGGACAGTAAATATAAAGAGAAAATAAATCTATTTCATTTTTTTCACAGAATTCCAGAGTTTGTACCCCGTTGAAAACGACTTCGTAAAATACTTTTGTAAACCAGCTTCGTGGATTCGGTCATATATCGGTGTAAATATAACTCAGTATTCCTTGTTGATTACGTTGTTCTCTGGCACCATCTGAAATGGCAACTCACTGAATGAACCAGCTCTTTGCCAACAATTAATACTCGTCCCTGACAGATGTCACTTTGTCCTCATATTCCGCAGCTTTTGTTCATCTGTGAACTACACATTTCCCTGCATCCTCTAACATATTCGTTACTCTGAAATATCAACATTTCTGATGGCTGACCATTAATTGTCATAGAGGTCCTGGTTTCAGACTGGAAAACAACTTTAACATTCTTATATGACATCGCTATTGTTAACAGTGTTCATTCCTTATAAGTAAAATATCTGCCTTACAATGATATTCCGTTTGTTAATTTTAGTACATCACAAAAGAAACTGTAAATTTAATCCATAGTAGGAAGATATTTGCGGTAAGCATAATAGCTATGTTCCTTTATGAATCACCATGTAAAATACTGACGTTTTGTGAAGACCAGACGAAAATGTAAATGATAGCTATGATTGGATCGGACACATTCATTAAGCGTGAATTAGTGCAACAAGCCGCCACGAGACTTAACCCTAGCAAAGAAAAATTGTCAATTATTTACTAAGAATGAAAACCACCCTAATGCTATCAGAGTCCAGCTTAATTTATTACCCTCAAAACGACGCTATATTTACAGAACTAAGATTATCCTAGCCAGAAGCCAAAATGCCGGTTACTCTTTACGAATCAATATCATTAACAATAGATTACAGGATACAGTTGCTATAAAAGACAGAGCCTATATTTACCAGGTTTCACAGAGTATAGAATAAAGTTACAAATTTGTGTCACCGTCTTTGAACCGCACTTGTTACCATAAGCCTACATATATATTCCTCCTCTTTTCTCCTATTTCGTTTAAATTTTAACAGAGGCAACCATCCTCATGCGCTTGTTCATTAGTGCTGAAAGATTTATTTAAGTGATGTCTGATGTTAGAGACGTACGACAGCAAAGAGAAAAGACTTGAAAATTGCAAGCAAACCGCATTTAATTTGTCAGTCAGATCAGATAGAGACAGCTAATTTTCGATTAAAAGTTGCACCAAGAAAAACCTATCTTACATTAGAATTTCTCACCGAAAAGTCATAGAAATGTTTTACTTTTACATTGCTTTTTATATCTATACTTAATTATCTGCTGCTTACATTAGAAAGATAAAAAGAACAATCAATTCCGTACGTGATCTGAACATGTAGAATGCATCATCCTACACGTATGAAAATATATATGAGTATATGTGTAAGTTCTGCAATGCGCATATTTCATTACGTGTACGTATTACTGATAAAACAGGAGCACATGCATACTAGTAAATAAGTTTGTTCGTTTATTTTCGTGGTTTTCTTATAGAAATCGATTACCTTTAAAGATTTTAGTAAATGTCAAACATTTTTGAATGTTTGAGCAATAATTCCTTGAACGATTTTTATCATTTTCAGAATATCAAAAATAGAATTTACATAACTTATAGCCCACTTTTTCTTTTAAAATAACCTAAAAGTAATTTGAATAAATTAATGAGAAATCATTTAGCTAAATTAATATATGACATAACATATTTAATAAATAATATATATATATATATATATATATATATATAGATAGATAGATAGATAGATAGATAGATAGATAGATAGAAAGACAAACTTATAACTATAGAAATCATTTATAAAGACAAACTTATAACTATAGAAATCATTTAGCTAAATTAATATATGACATAACATATTTAATAAATAATATAGATATATATATATATATATATATATATATATATATATAGATAGATAGATAGATAGATAGATAGATAGATAGATAGATATAAAGACAAACTTATAACTATAGAAATCATTTAGCTAAATTAATATATGACATAACATATTTAATAAATAATATATATATATAATAAATAATATATATATATATAGATAGATAGATAGATAGATAGATAGATAGATAGATAGATAAACTTATAACTATAATCGTTTTGAAAAAAAAACCCGCGGATCTACGGAAAAAATGGTTATAAAAAAAAGAAAGAGCTAAGCACATGAATATCAGTTAAAATGTTTTTAACACGGTAAACAACACAATCTTGGCTGGCATTTACCCTGTAACGGACAGTTGTTCTCAATTCTACAATTACAACTAGTTATACCTGTACGCGTTTTATCAGTAACCTTTTTCTTGTTCAATCCAATATTTTTTTTCATGTTTGGCATAACTGAGTTTTACGTTATTTTTCTAAAATATTTTACATAACTCATAACTCATTTTCCTTACAGAAATTTGGCTTAATTGAAACGTAGTTTTTCGATTTTGCTTTTTACAGCTACATTAAATGGTGGATTAAGCCATAGGATGTTCCGACTTTTTTTTTACATTTGCCTCTTTTAATATCACTATATACCAGTCTATCGTATGGCCACTTTTAAGTAGGGTATCCTGGTACATTTTTTATGATTGTTAAAGATAACTCTGCTAGTCGAATTGTTTGATAATCTATAGGAGATACATTTTGTAATACCTCTCGCAATGTGGGCGGGGTGATTAGATTTGGTGGTTACGTATTGCAGATTTTGGTTCTCTTTCATATAAGAGGATATTGATCCATTAAAATATTTAGCGTCATGTCTAAATAATTTACTACTTTTAAATTGCTTTAAACATCCAAATTAAAACTGTACTTTTGTAAAACCAATAGAGATTTTTCGTACATTGTCACAATTTTGGGGGTTACTGTTATCAACTCTTATTAAACTGTCATCACAGTACAACCCGTGGTTATTGAAATCTATGTACTTATTTAATTTACATAACAAAAGCAACCTGTTAATTCTGCTACCACAATTTCATCATATGCACCCCTGTGGTTGTCAAAGTTGTTTCTTTCCTCGTTAGCTAGATTTCGCTTAGGTGAAACCTTGGTAGGTTTGTTGGCTTACTAGCTATACTTGATATATATATATATATATCTATATATATATATATATATATATATATATATATATATATATATATATATAAAATAAAAAGTGTGAGAAGCTGTGAACGTTTTGCTTTAAAATATATATGTATTGTTTGGTATTCATACAAGTTATGGTGTATTAATTTGTCATGATTTGCGTTTCGAGTCTAAAATTGATTCTCTTCAGGCGAACAAATTCGTTGTTTTACGTTTGGGTTTCTCTGAGTATCTGATCATTCTGTTTAAAGTTAATAGGAAGTATGTGAAAAATAAGAACAAGTAAAGAACAGTAAAAAAATAAAAAATAAGAACAGTGAGAAAATAATAAGAACAGTAAGAACAGTAAAAAAAATATAAAAAAGTATATAATAAAATAAATTAGAATAATGTGAGTTCAATGCTGTTTGAATCGCCTCTTTTCTCTTTCAACATGTGTCCTAATTGGTTGACCAATTAAATAAATAAGCAAACAAACAAACAGATATATGTTTTCCTTAAAATATAAGTACACAATTGTATTATAAAGTGTTAAGTATAGTCATATTGTAAAACTTTTGAATATTTGTAAAAGGGTTATTAATCAACATAGGTTTCTATATTTGGATGTTTTCAGGCGATTTACAATAACTAATTGTACCATTTTTTTATTTTTTTAAAACGCTCACGTAACAGGGATTTTTTATGAACCCACAATTTTCAAAATTATAAGAAGTAACTTCAACGTCTTCGAATATTTTCATCCATGATTCCATGATCCTGATATGAATGTGTTGATATGGATACACTTGGTCATAATTTCTGTTCGTTAATTTAGCAATTCATTTTTGTTTGGGAATAACATAATACCTATATTTTCTTTTAGGCGCAGCCTACATATTTTGACGCCGTTGTAAGAATTGGCTGTTTTTATTATACTTTACGTTATATATAGGTTTTTTTCCATATTTTAATTTCAATTTTAACACTTGACTAGACAATTTTGTAAATTTTTAAAATTTTCTAGTTTAAATGTAGACATATGGTTATTCTATCTGGTCTTCTTAAAGAAGTGTAGAAATGGAAATTAAAACATGCAAAGACCTCGACATAGCGTGCATCACAATAAAAACAGCCAAATCTTTACAATGATGGTAAAATATGTAAACAGTACCTGGAAGAGAAGTTTAAAAGATTTCAGTGTATATTTCTTTTCTTCCTGGGGTGTATATCCTTATTGTTCTGAGATAAAATATTATGATTGGTAGAGATTTTTTATTTGGTTGTCTTGGGAATACAAAAGAATGTGATCGTATCTGACCAAAGAGAACTGAAGTAAACAATAATGAATTTTACAGTTTATTTTCTGTTTTCTCTCAAATTCTTATGAAGCTTTAATAAAAGTCAAAAAACATGTGGGATTGATAGATGTTTCTTTTTTGTTCTTTATTTGAAAGTTTTAAAGTTTGTGAGGATACCGTTATGGTGATGTCAACTGCCAAGGCTAAATTTTATTCAATTTGTTGCTTATGTCCCGTTTTTTTTTTCATATTTATATGGGGCTTGGTGTAATTTAGTATTTTCTTGTGGAACCGGTCTAGTATGCTATTGATTGAGATTCTGTTTATATTGCGGGTATTTGATTTGTTTTTATTGCAATTAAACGGTCTTCGTTTAATTGCTTTATATTGATATTTTGTAGTGCGAGTGATCATTTTGCGGTTGGTTCATATTCTTTTTATTGTGCAAGTTTTGTCATTTTATTGCTGTTAAATTTACGCGTGAATAGGTGCCCGCTTAATTGCTTTTTATTGAATAAGAGTCTGTTTAATTGCGTTTACTTTGTTTGTTCTTATACTTTAGTTTGACCTCGTGTTATTGTTTTGATCTCTTCTGTTAGCTAGATATTTTTCTTATCGGGCTCTTATAAATTCCCGCTTAAAGGAGTTCTTTTCTTTTTTATTCCATGTTTTAGTGATTGTGTTCTTCTGTGTATTTTATTTGTGTTCGTAGACAATTCCGTTTTATGTTTGCTCTATGATGTTTTATGTAACTCGAAATAAATTACAATAGTACTGATATCCTTGAATGACAACATCTGCAAGGAAAAAGATGGCGATGTAGCTGACACATTCGGACCAGAAATTCATCACGGAGGCCGTTAATGATGAGGTATTAGTTACAAACGATTTTCAGAACACTTGATGTATATACGGACATGAGGGACAAAAATATAAAAATAACTTTCAGGTATAATATTTATTCAGAGAAATTGCAAAAAATATTATCATCAACAAGACGCTTAAAATCTACTGTTTAATATTTTAGAGAATTGACAAAAGAGGATAACTGGCAATCCATAGAAATATCGAGGGATAAGAAATATGAATTCTGAAATTAAAGCAGCAGAACTAAATGGAATTTCAATAGAAATTCTGAAAGCTTTAAATGATTTGACCACTGGCACGTTTTCCAATCATAACAAATTAAATATACACCAGAAGTCACACACCAGGAGACCAAAGTTGGTCCATTTTCATAGACCCGCCAATGGTATATTTGGGAAGGGTTTAAGAATAACACAAAACCTATAGTGGCAGCGAATAAATTCTGTAAATACTCAAAATATAACATTGTTTTAAGAACTTGTTTTCTCACAGGACTTATTCAATCTACAGTGCCGTATAAATGTAGCTTCGTATTTTACATATGTGTGGCAATGCAGGAGTTTGGAATTTACGCTCTGTGACGTTTATGGTGTGGGGGTTAAAGAAGCACGTTTACTATCCAAAAAACCAGATATTGGAAGAACTTGAAATGATGTTTTCCGTACCTCAAAAGTTGTTGTTGAAATCAGCTGAAGCGATTCATTTGGGGCTCGAGAAGATGACAGAGAAATCTCGTGGCTATATTGAATTTTAAAGAAAACCTCATGAGAAAAGATTTTTCTCATATCCATTTCTTATAAAATGTATAGATAGTAAATAAATTAAAAGTATTTTAAAATGAAGTGTTACCTCAATCACTTTTTATATAGTAAGACGATACAAAAAGAATTAGAAGTCCTACCATGGCGGCTACAATAAGCTTATGATATAAGTTACAGTGTTGATAGCAGTCAAATAAAGTAAACTGTAAAACATTCTTTAGAATGTAGCGAAGAAAAATGAGACGAAAAGACTAAACAATTACAAAATGACAGAAAGCATGTTTGTTATAAAAATGGTTCGCTCAAAAGTACAAAATATATATATCGCAGATACCAATATCGCACAAAAAAAATTAAACCATTCAGGATGCTTTTAACAGACGACTGGAAGTGCGATATTGAAATCCGAAGCTGGATTGGGATAGCGAAATACACCTTTAAAACTAAGCAATATATTAAAACATCAAAAGCAAAAGAACATCTCAGAAACAAAGAAAAATACTGATATATTATGCAATATCAGTTTCATATGACAGTAAATGATGTACAATCTCCTCACAGATGAATAAGAGAAATGAATCAATATAAATTTGGTTCTACAAAAATGTGAGCAAAGAAGTTTTTAGAGAAAATAGGTACAAAAAGAAATGTTATACATAACGTCTGAAAAATACAGTTGATAATATTCGGGAAAGTAATGGATGAAAGTAGAATGAGAGACGTTGATACTCACAGGATATGAGGAAGGAAATCGGCAAGTGAAAACAATGTATGGCTTTTCTAGTGAGCTCGAGAAAATATATGGCGGAAGAAAATAATTAGCCGTTCCCTTTTAAAAATGTTTTGTATTTCATTGACCGAGCAGCCAGTTCAGCTACCGTTTAAATTTGTAAAATATTTCTCTTAAAATAGATTCCCTGGACAACTGTTTTCCCAATCCCAGGATTTGTTCTCAATTTTCCGAGTACTGTAAGGAATATGTTTTCTAAATGTTTCTTTAAACTGGTGAGAAACGTCTACATCTTCACAAATGTCATTGTTTTCTATTTATGTTTCATAGTTTAGTATATTTTTTAGTTGTTGTTGATGTTGGTAGACATCAACTGTTGTGGTTTCTATTATCTGGTGCAGTTTTTTTGTTTATGATGTTATAGCGCCAGGACACAAAAGATTCTAAGAAAAATGGATATCGTCAATCTTCAACAAAATCTAGAGGAGTCACTCATTGAAGTATATGTATCCAATATGATTTGGGTTGATGGTTTAGCTATGTCTAGGCTTTGCACCATACATGGCGCTCATATGAAAGTCTCAATTTGACGAGGATATTTAAATATGTGTCCTTATGTTTCTAAAAGGTTGTTCTAAGTGACTACACTAAAAACAGCGCACGATGTGAAATAATGAAGCTAGCATAGATCTTTGAATCTATTTTATTGTTGTTCCTTATTGCACGGTGCAACTTAAAATAACATGTCGGAGATAATCATCACGTATAAATATCATGCTTGATAAAACTTCGTATATAAGTGAATTGTAAGTAAGAACAAATTCTTTTAAACATGTTCCGTTAAAGATTCCAGTGGCTAAATGTGCTTAGATAGTCAATGGTTTTTGAATATTCATACATTTCTTATCTCATGAAAATTGTAAACATGCAAGAATACTTGAGAAATTAATAAAAAATAATAATATTTACTTCTCGTTCATTTTTAGCGATCTGTGATACAGCGAAACGGATTTGTCTGCGGATGACTATTTAGCTCTCACACCCTGATTGAGCACTCTGGAGGAATGGTAGAATTTGAAAAACAGTAGCTACCCAGGCATGTACGCAGCTCTCATTCACTAATGAATTAGAACACTCTGGCTATTGGGCGTGTATAATGATAATATACATGCTAAAAAGTCTACATTCTTCTACCGTGCGCCCACGGCCCAAGGGTAGAATCGCCGACTGACGCCACTTCGGTCGGGTTTGAATCCTGGGTTAAAAGCAATCGGAGTCTAACTGTACTGATGAGCTGCGAAACAGATCTGTCTGCGGATGACTATATATATATATATATATATATATATATATATATATATATTATTAAAGTATTACGACAAGTAATATTTTATCTTTTATGAGGCATCAAAATAAAGTTTAAAATCACCCCTGTTCTGACACTTTTGCACACTACCGATAGTGTGCTTAAGTATTAGGACAGGGGTGATCTTTCTAAAAACCTCACTGAAATTCAAATACAGGGTAAAAAGTCAAGTAAATTGCTAATAAATATTAATTATTTAAAACTAGGTGTAAAAGAAATGTACTAAAATATAAAGTATGTTTACTTTTTCCTTTATTCTATTAAACAAGTTACTTTGAAACTACACATTACTCTATTATCCTTGGATATGAGTGACTTTTTCTCATTCCCGCCTCTCAAATTGAGCTGTAAATAGGGTCAACATATTTTAATAGTTCAATTTTAAACTTTATTTTCTTAATAGTTATATGTCTGACCTGGAGTAGTTCATGCAAATGCTCGCTATTTTTGAATTAGGTAAATAATTTATTTTTTAAGCAGCCCACAGCAGAGCTAATGATTGCACGAAATAGCTTTAAGAGACATCTGATGAACGCTTAGAAGGATTGAAGCTGACATCAAGTGTTCCCCAAATACAGGAAAATAAACCTTGGATAGAGAAAAAGAAACTGGGAACGTTGAAACAAAGAAGAGGAATGGACGGCCAAGGAAACTATCTAATAAAAAGGTTAAATATCTACAGATGAAGACAGCCCGTAAATTAAGGCACGAGTGCATCAAACTGCTTCCTAAAAAACAGGTTTCTAGGTCTATGTTTACCAGAAGGCTTTGTAAAAATGGATTTTATGGGAGAGTAGCATTTAGGAAACTATTTTTGCGTGAAGTAAACGTAATAAAACGATTAGAATCTGCGACACCAAACAAGGATTGGACGGTAGATCAGTGGACGAAAGTACTTTGAACAGACAAGTAAAAATTAGACATTGTGGCTCTAAAAGAAGACAGTATGTAGGCGGAGATCAAATGAAAGGTACTTTGCAAAATTCATTGTGCCACCGATGAAGCATAGAGGTGGAAGTATTCTTGTTTGGGGATGCGTTAGTGGCCAGGGAGTTGGAGACCTGAAGAAAATTGATGGGAAATTGATGAATGTATTACTAGATTCTTATCCCTTCATAGTGTCCCTTCTGGAATACGTTTAATAGGACAAGGACTTATTTATCAACAAAACAATGACACTAAACATACTTCAAACCTCTGTAAGGAGTACTTAACTAAAAAGGAAGAGAAAGGAAGGCTTCTGAATTTGAATTGGATCCCACAAAGCCCTGATGTCATTCATATTGAACATCTGTGGCATATTTTGGATAAATAAATTTATAAATCTAATGTTACTTTGCAAGGCACACTTTAGGTACAAATACAAGCTACTTGGTAGAAGATACTGTTAGATACATTGAAGTAGCTTGTGATATCAATGTCTGACAGAATGAAGGCTGTGATCAAAGCAAAAGGCTATTATACTAAATATTGAATTTATTTTGTAACAAGTTTTTTTTCTTGTTAAATCATTTGTTGAGTAAATCAAACAAAAATATTTTAATTAAATTGCTTATTTTCTGTCATAATGCCTTATAAAAGATAAGATTGTTCATATCCTAATACTTTTGCACATTACTATATATATATATATATATATATATATATATATATGCTGCATGTAACAAACCTGAAAGCATGAAGTACCAAGAGATGATTGACCTCATTATTCAGTTGTAGTTAATTGAGCAAGACAAGTTTGTTATCCATTATACCGCGTTAAACGGCCCAATATATTTTGTATATGTCTGTGGTTTATATTGAAATCTAGGCTGAGATATGAGGAATATTCACTATAAATTCAAATGGAACACTCTTTATGATCAACGTATTCAATAAAAGTTCTCAGTCTCGAGAACGGTTTTGATGGGGCTCATAAACGAAAATATGCAGAGAGTCGATGAATCATACTCATGTAGACTATCAGATCAAAGGTAGATACCACTAAATGTTACTAAACGCACGCTATTATAGCCCAAGGGATTGAAATCAGAGTACTGTAGAAAGACAGCTCGAACAGGTAATCTTTAAACCATGTTCAATACTTTCCTGTAGGTTCTCTCGGAACTTTAGTTCCTATGGGAAGGATACAGTCGGTATGAAATTTATCTTATTTCTCACGAAACAAAGACAATCACAGCCGAAGATAATTTAGTTTGCGTCACTGCGGTTTATTCCTTGGGGAACGGAAAGGACAACACCTTGCTACTTCTGTTAACTTAACCACTTTAGAGAAACTGGTTATCTTTAAGTCTGTATGACCAGACGATAGTGTCTCCAACTTCGCGTCTTTTCATTTTCTTTTAACATTAAAAGCGGCTGTTTTAAGGTTTACGATACTTTTGAAAAGGTGAAGGCACTCCCAAATGTTGATGCATGTCTCATAACATCCAAGTAGTTCATTTTCCATTTATGGCATGCAGAAAATATGTTCAGAAATAGTTTGCATACTATATATATACACTACCGGCCATAACTGTTAACACAAACAAGTGTTTTAAAAAAATGATGTATTTCATACTGCTTTTGTATTTATTTCCAAGTGAATAATTGTAAATGAAAATAGAATGGTACTTTTTTTAATATTGCACAATAACATGTGCATCAAATGAATTTATAAATATTTAATAATTATCTATATTTCAGTTTCATCAATAGAAGAATGAAGAACATTTAGGGTGATTCGGACTTGTTCATCTTTGCATCCTTACCTTGTAAAATTTTGAAAAGTAATAATAACAAAAGAACTATTCTATTTTCATTTAGAATTACACACATGGCAATAAATATCTAAAATAGTATGAAATACATCATTTCTTTAAAAATCTTAGGGTAACATAATAATTATGGTCGGTAGTATATATATATATATATATATATATATATATATATATATATATAGGGAGATATTAAGCAGATAGAGAGAGAACTAAATTTGTGAAGATAGAGTTCCACACTATATGAAGAGAGCAATTTTCATGGATTAGGCAATTACTAAACCATATTATATATATGCATTTCTTTTATGTCTATCGGTACCATTCGCCCGTGTATTGAATAATGCCGCCATATCTGGTCGGGTGTCCTATTATTTACCTTGGTGTTGTTGACAAAATCCAACGGTGAATCTGTGATGCGATCGATCTCGACTTGGCAGCTCAGATACAGTTACTTTCTCACGTAATTATTCAAATACTTTCACGGCTTCTGCCTACTGGTGCACCATCTGTATGAATTTAATCGAGCTACTAGACTAGCAATTATGTCCCACACATTTACAATGAAACCAATAAAATGTAACTGCAATTTCTACTTTAACAGCTTCTTTTCTTGCACTTTCCGCATGTGGAATTTCCTTCCGTGTGCTTGCTTACCGAACAGCTACAGTACTCAATAATTTAAGTGTAATTAAATAATCTCCTCTCTCACTGACTCTCATCTTTTCTCTCATGCTCTTTTCTCCGTCCACTCCACTGTCGTCAAACCAGTATTTTCATCCTTCTCTTACCCAATTTCCGACACCCTCTATAATTTATTCCTCTTTATCATCACGTTCTTTCTATGTAAGTGGCGGTAAAACTGCCTTGCTTGTGGTGAAATGATTATAAAAAGCAAAAGGCATGTATTTGCAGGATGTGTGTAACGGGACAGAACACAAGAACGCATAACCTGGTACTGTTTCAAACTTCACACATTGTTATACGGAATTTAAACACCTGCTTTTACAAAGTTATATATATATATATATATATATATATATATGTGGGGGGGGGGGTCAAAATACATTGAGGAATTTTGGGAGCAGGTTTTTTACACCAAAACTAGTACAAGATCTATATAAAAATGTTAGGTACAAGGTGTAATTCTTGTATTGTCAATGCGCAAGTGGGACAATATTACCTCTTCCTTTAGTAATTTTCTGTATTCTGGCTTAAGTTCCCCAAATATTGGCTTCTTTAGCAACAATAAATATGGTGCACCATTACTCTAACTTTGGTGCCAATGTTTGTTTATTTATTCTGTTTATTGCGATATTTAAGTCTGTGTAAACAATGTTAAATTTCGGATCAGATTCTTTACTTTAGGCATGCTTAGCAGCTGCCGCATCTCTGTTATTTTCAATTATTCCAACTTGACTAAGGATCAAACACATCACAAGTTATATCGACACAGATATTAATTCGAGATTATTCCTTTTTTTTTATTAGTGTTTTTGAAACTGTGTGATTATATTATTTGTTTTAATTTGCTGAAATCATGCTGAGCGCTGTCTATTGCACAAGCTTCAGCACTGAAGGAGGCTTTGTCTGGGAGGCGTTTTCTGCTTATTTTCTTCTGAGATATTGCATTACATCATATTATATTTCCGTGTTTGGACCCATCTGTAAAGATGAACGGTAGAATGATAGATTTCTTTGATTTTATCACATTCTTCCTTCTTTGTAAGTTTCCTAAGTCTAAAAATATTTTTGGAGAGTGTATAATCCAAGGAGCAATGTTAGGAATTATATTATCATGGATATTTGTCAGCTTTATTTTAGATTTCTCAGTAAGGATTCCTTAATAATTAAGTTATATTTTTCTTTTTGCTGATTGCTGTTTCTTTATTGTGAAAAGAATTTAGTTTTCTAGGAAAGGTTACATGAACAAGTTTTAAGAAAATATATAGTACCATTGCGCTATGTTTTCATATCTTTGATTTGGAAGAGTTTCTTTAGGTTCTTCATAAACTTTCAACTATGAGATTTGAAAAGCCCCAAGTACCAGACATAATCTTCCGTGTATGGTAGACTCGAGAAGTTTTAATAGTATTTTATTGGCGAACTGTATATAATGCTACATAATCTAGTTTAGATCGAATTATAATCCAGGTAAATGTTTGTAAATTGTTGGTCTGCTCTCTATTCTTTGTGAGTCATCACACGAACTTGTGTTTTTGTTACATTCGCTTTTTGAGATATTTTAGATAGGAGAAAAAGTAAGATTTAAAAAAATATTTTCAAGATCTTATGCTGAACTACAACTAGCATTTCAGTCTCTTCTAGCCTTAATGTAGAATCATTTTGCAGAAAAAGTATACATTTAATTTTCATTATAGAAAACCAGAAAAAAATTTCAGTCGTCCCCTTTTTATGTTTATTAAGGTACTGCTGTAATTTGCATTCGATTGTGGATATTTCTTTGAATTTGGAAAAATTGAATAATTATCGACATACGGAAATTTTTTATCCGGAGTTTCAGTATTCTAATATATAATTTATTTATATACTAAACATTGTCACTGATAAAATACAGCCACTGGGTATTTCGTTGTCTTGATTTTTTAAGTCATTGAGAGTTGATCCAAAATGGAATTTGAATTTTCTGCTAGTAAGAAAAATAACTATGAAGTTTGCTAGTCTGTCTTTCAGGCCTAAATCATGTAGATCCCTAATGATTTCATGTAGTATTCTGAAATGATAGAAATAGCAATGTGAAACAAAGCTCTAAGGATACATTTAAGAGACAGATAAACATATACGCATTTATGTCTCTTTCAAGGCATGAATAACCTAGGCAGAAGTAGATTGACATTTCTTTCTGCGGTAGACAAGTTTTCACCGAAGATATAAGAACCCAATTTTTTCTGCTGTTCAAAAAATAGCTTACTAGTGGAAGAGTGGGATTCGTACCTTTCTCCAAGGTATTTGCCCGTGAGTGAATGCAAAACATCTAACTGGAAATTAAACTCGCCTTGCCAATTTCTCATTCCGAATCGATATCCATTGCTCCACAACATACACTCTACCTAGTAATGAGAGTCTAGTATTGGAATGACAATAATTGCTCTGAAAGTTATATCGTATGTTTGTGCCCATAAATTATCTGAAGAAAAAGAAATACATTTTAATGACTTTCCTACTAACTGTTTTCTAGAAGTGTTATTTCAATTGTGAAGATTTATACTGGAAACATTCAAACTGTTCGAATTGTAGCAACCATTTTTAGTTTATTATAAGTAGAAACTTTTGCTGATATTAATGCACTTAGTAATATATTTTAATTTTCATGAAGAAATTATGATTGAAACAATTCTTGGATTGAAAAATAAAATACATCATCTAACAATAGATGTTATAAAGGAAACATTTAATTAATAATATTAATCATATTAATGATTGTATGTTTTACTTATAAATCGAGCATCAGTTGATGTCTATCCTTTCTTCTTTAATTGATAAAGTAACCTGTGTTCATTGGAGAGGTAATATTTATTCATGTTACATCTCAATGAAATTTACATGACTGCCTTCCCCGTTTTTTAGATTAAAATGAAAGAAGAAATAATATACAACTTCATATCAGCAGGAAGAAGGAAAGCGTTTCTTCTTTAACTAAAGTTGACTTATTGCTAATTAAATGTAGAAATTATAAAACAGATGTGTATTTATACTAAATAAATATCATTTAATATAAAGAGCAAGAGTGCAGAGTGGCAAAACAATAGAATATTATCTTAAATGAACCTGATTGCATTTTGGAGAGTGAACAGAAATATTAATTTAGCGTCAAGAATAATGATAAACAATGTGTGTTGTGTCAAGTTTGGAAAATATAAACCATGGAAAATCAGGAATTGCCTTCAAAGGCAGTTTGACCAAACACAATATTATTCCGAAACAGATAAACAAATGTGATGGAATTAAGATGACATATATGTGACCAAACGAATTAATTCAGCCAAACGGGAAATATTAAGCAATAGCAGAGGAATGTGGTGACGTCAAAGGCAGTTGCTCAAAGGCAACAATAATAATGCAGAAATTAAGAACAAATGGCTTAGACAAAAATGACACAATCGAGCGGCATTTGGGAATCTTTGCTTATACAAGAGCGAGCTATCGGAGAGAGATTGGAAAACATCGTAGTGAACAGAGAACGCAGGGAAAAGTAGACAACTCCAGCCAATCAATTCCCCATATGTGCGTGAAACATTCTGACTACACTACTACACACAACGGTCACCTAAGAGAAAAAGATACAACCATTTTAATACATCCGTGTTCGTTGTTATCATTTATCTGTCAAGAGGTTTGTTGTTCCACAAGCAGCATCATATATAACATACACGATAGTGTTAAATAACATTTTAGCTTCTATTTATATGTCAGTATTTACAATGGGCTAAAATGATGTATAAAATCCAAGGATGGAACAAGCATTTTGAAGAAAGAGAAAATATTCAACGATGGGAAGAATATATAAAAGATATTTTCCACGACAAGAGAGAGCAACTGATAATACACAAAGATGAGGACGGACCGGAAATCTTAAAGTCTGAAGTGGAATCTGCAATAAACTGAATAGAAACAAAGCAGCTGGTCCAGACGGCATAGTCATACAGCTGCTGATAGCCCTGGAAGAATTTGATATAGTGAAAATTACAGAAATAATAAATGAAATATATAATAGTGGTCTAATACCAGATGACATCACCAAGTCGATCTTTATAGCACTACCTAAGAAGCCAGGAGCAAACGAATGGGAACTTCACAGAACCATCAACTTAATGAGCCATATGACAAAACTGAACGTCCGAATCCTGATGACTAGAGCGATAAGCGGAATCAGCCCAGAGATAGGACAAGAACAGTGAGGTTTCGTCAAAGACAATGGAACAAGGAACGCCATATTTAGGCTCAGGATTCTCTCTGAAAGAGCAATACAAATGAAGAAGGACATATACCTGTGCTTTATTGATTATACCAAGGCGTTTGAGAAAATACGCCACAAAGAATTAATGGAAGATGCTCGTTAGCCTTGACATATTTAGGAAAGACTTAAGAGTAATCAAGAATATTTACTGGTAGCAAACCGCTTGTATAAGGACAGGTAATGTATTCAGCAGATATGCAAATAGAGAAATGTGTTTTTTTTACCGGATCTGTTCAACTTGTACAGCGAGAATATTTTGCGGACCCTAGAAGTTATGCCTGGATTTTTCATCGGAGGCCACAATTTAAACAACCTAAGGTACACAGATGATACAGTGCTGATGGCAGACTCAGAAAGGAATCTCCAAGACTTCCAACAGAAGGTAGCTGAAGAGAGTGATATGGAAGGACTACAAATAAAATGCAAGAAAACCCAATGCATATTAATCAGTAAAAAGGGCAGCCTAATATGCTACATACAGGTCGAGGATACAAGAATAAAGCCGGTACAAAAATTTAAATACCTGGGAAGTGTTATAACAGAAGACGGAAAGTGCGACACAAAGATCCGAAGGCGAATTGGTATGGCGAAGAAAGCATTCCAGAAATAGAGCAAAGTAATAACAGGACAATTTCTCTAGAAACAAATAAAAGAGTGCTGGATTGCTATGTGTTGCTAGTTCTTCAATAAGGCAGTAAATGCTGGACAATATAATCAAAGATGAAGGAAAAACTTGATGCAACTGAAATATGGTTCTACAGAAGGATGCAGCAAATATCATGGATCAAGCATGTGAGCAATGATGAAATCTTAGAAATGAGGGAAACGAAAAGGAAATTAAACTGAGAATCAGAAAGAGACAGCTGAAGTTCCTGGGACATGCAATGAGAAAGGAGGTCTTGGAGAACCTGATACTAACAGGCCAGATAGAGGAAAAAGAGACAGGGGAAAGCAACGGATAACGTATTTGAAGAACATAATCAGGTGGATAATGGAACGAGGGTTGCATGATGTAACAGGAGAAGGCGTGCTAAAAACACCAGAGATAGGCAGACGGGGAAAGCCATGATCGCCTATGACCTGAAGGGACAGAGCACATAGAAGAAGAAGAATATGCTATAAATGAAGTAGAATATGATTCTTTATCAACAACATTTTTACACATAATAAATTCCCATGAACGAGTATTGTTCTAGTATCAGTGTGGATCTGAACACCTGGGTATCCCCCTTTATATGCATCAGTTGTTTGATAAATTCTCTAACCCTGTAAATAATCTTGTCAAATAAGTAACGTTGGCAAATCAGTTCGTTAATGAGCTTGTAGAAAGCAGTGTAATGATTGTTGGCTTTTACTTTCCGTAACCATTTCAACTTTCTCTTCTTGAGAGAGCATATGAGATTTTGCCACTGACAAATTTCTTTTCACATTTTGTTACGTACTATATTTATTTGAACATATTCTATTTGGCAAAATTGTAGGATCGTCTTGTAATGTTTTATTTCTAATGCTTGGGTTTATCGTTGTAATTTTGTACGTAATGAGCAAAATATTCAGATATACAGAGAGATCGATGAGATCAAATTCTGACTTTCATTATTACTAGTTGTATGAGTTAAGAGTAGACGTTTTTATCATAAGCTTTTTCAGAACTCATATTATAAAAGTAGGTGAGATAACTTTCATTATATCGAGTAATAATCATATGAATTGTTGAATACTGTCTTAGTTATATAATTTATTCTAACTATTATTAATATAGAAATTGTTATATAAAATCATGTTGAGTTTACTTTAATGTAAAATCTAAAATAAAAAAATAGCTGCCTCATACTGTCATCAAAATAAGTTTTTTGTACAAAAAAGTGTTAGTTAATTTAGAAGTAAATAGAGCTAGTGTTACAGTAAATAGATGCACATAAGAAAGGTTATGGCAGAAGACACTCAGAAATTATGATGAAAAATAAAATAGAGTTAAATAAAATCAAGTATGGATGGAATTTAATGAGGAATCTGATTTGCTAGTTGCCTTAAGCGACTGCCAGGATCTCGTTGACTTTTACAAATGAACTTCATGTTGCCGATCAATAACAGCACCTCAGTCTCGACTGCCAATCATATAATCGAAGTAATCAATGACCGAAAGGTTGCAGCCAGTTCTTCGATTCCTTGTCTTTCATACTAAAAAAACCTAATTTATGATGCAAATGAATAAAATTATCCTTGCTTCTGACTAAATTATATATATATATATATATATATATATATATATATATATATATATTAATAGTTGGAAGCGAATAGAAAAAATGTTCTTAACATAATACTAAAAGAGTTGAAGTTTCTTTGACATGTAATGAGGAAATAAGGCTTAACAAAACTGACACTCTCAAGACAGATATAGGAAATAAGTGATAGGGGACAGCAGTGCATTACATACCTGAAAGCAGGGAAGGTTTTGGGAGAGGTTACAGCAGAAGGGGTGTTAACAGCTAGAATATATAGGGAAATATAGAAGGCTTTGTTCGCTTACGTCCTGAAGTGACATGGCACATGGAAAAAGAAGTACAATATATATATATATATATATATATATATATGAAAATGTAAAGTTGAATACTCTTAGATATGCTAAAAATAAAGCAACTGGTTTCGACCCCGCTCTTCAGGAATGATCCGGATATTAACTTAGATTAACACAAATGGAATTAATGAAGGAAAGGGAAGAGAGAAAAAAGTAGAATGGGAATGAGAAAGCAGTACTAGAGGCTAATGATAGTAAGTCTCAGCAAACATTCACGCTGTTTACCGAAAGAACGTTTGGAGGACCTGATAAATAAAGATACAAGCGTTATTAAATGGTATACAGACTGCGACCGGGACACAACCGTGAACCAGTCAATACATTATTTATTATACAGAAAATATAAATTCGGCACAAGGCCTGAAATCGGGATTGTGGCGGCTGGTCAACATTTGCCTTATCATTAATATAACTAGCCTCTTTCACTGGCTCAATTGCTCGTATAATGTCTCTTCCACCAAAATGTTTCAGTAGCACTACACTATTATACACAAACATCACAATGCCACATTCTCTAGGAGATCCTACCTAAACCCATTATGTACAATGTTTGTAGGGGCGTGGATGATGTAAATTTAGAATAAAATCCCTAGTGTTCTTCAATGTTTAAAATAAGAATTACAAAACTAAACAAATCTGATATTAGTATGGGGAGAGCCCCACATTGTAAACGTGGCAGATATCGCAGTTAATTAAATACTGTAAAATTAGTAAAATGAATAAATACCATATATAGAATCCGCAATCCCTCACACATCTACTCACGCATTTAGACAAAATAACAAATAAGAAATCTTAAACTCAAAACGAAAGGTTATTCCACAGTTACCAGAGATCAAACGTCAATGTCACCTAAATAGCAATGGAATGGGAGAATGAATCAAATATATAGGGAAAGAACAAAATGGGAGGGGTTATGTATAATCATCCCCTATCAAAATTAATTTTAGTTTTTCAAAACTAAACGAAATATATCTTCATCTAACTTAACACTGGGCTGGGTTGACCATGTTTAATGCAGGTTACCAATATTCTATAACATAGGTCACTTCCAAATCAAACTCTAAATTAGCCCCTCTAACACGTACCAAACGCGAAGCAGTCACTCACATTTTGCCAAATGTTAATGAAGAGAGTCACTTCCTTTTAGCTCTAACTTTGACTTTAAACTGATACAAATCCAGCTGAGAAACGGCACACTTCTAAACCTTCATAAAAAAATTTCTGTGTCATCCAAATCACGACTACCATCATACCGAGGAAACATAAGAACACATAATGTTCATTCTTTTTCAAATGCGGCACAACATTGCTACAAACGGCACTAGCTTCAAGGACAAAAACTTTTACCCAAGACGTGAAACATATAACTCGCGTAACGGCCGAACGACACTGCAGTGTAAGAAGATGTGGGCCAAAATCTCTACCGCCACACTATAGCGAACGCACTTTGGCGTAACTGCCAACGTGGCTACACAGAGCTTTTTGCCAACCCAGAGAGCCTTCCGCAACAAGAGCTAGATAAAGGGATGTCTCTGTTTTTGATTTCGCTGGGATTTTGCTGCAGATGAGACAAAAGAGGCTGAGTAAGGACGAAGCATGGATAGTTTGGGAGATTTTGGAAGGAGATTTTACTCGGGTTTTTGAGTGGTGTCATCTTGGTCGGTGTTAACGGGAGCGACTTGCTAATAAGAGAAGTGGCTCTTATTTTGGGAACAACGGGAGATGATGGTGGGGTGGAAGTTAATTGACGAGGGGACTGCACATTTTTAATTTTCAATTCCGTCTGAAGCTTCTTGATTTTTAGGGTCTTCTCGTAGCCCGGATCCTATTAACATTTTTGCTGGTCTAATTTTTCTGCGTAGCTTTCGTGGGTTCAATCCTTGGGTGTGGTCGTGCGTTTATCTTTGGTGGTTTCCTGAGACCGAGATTCCGCAGCTTGAAGCTTTCTTCTTACTCTGCCTACGATTTCCCATTCCTGTGCATCGGTGGCTTTTCATTTCCACAGATATTGTGGGCTCAGAATGTGATCCAAGTGGGGCCTGTTGGCCACCGGTACCAGCTGCAGACAAACCCATAACAGGCGCCACAGAATAAGAAGATTTAGTTAGAGAATAATTGGAATCAGGCGGGAATCCAGACGTCTTTTCTGCGCGGGAAGAAGAGAGGTGACCAATCTCGCCACATTGCCATCACGTTGGCTTCCTTCCTGTTACGATCATGGGATATTTCTTTGTGCCTCTCTCCTAGCTGTTGGAAATAGAGGCTAAGGTTTCTAGATTTGACATCAATTCAAACTCTCACTAACCCATCTAATATTACGAAGAGACACTTACTACTTAGCCATACTGCATTATATTGGCCTAAGTGCTCTCCAAGAATATGTGAAGGAATCTAGTGAACTGTCACCTTGGTCCGACGCCTCTTAGGTATTCTGTATTGATGATATGCTCCATAGTGATCAGATCACGGGAAGTCATCCCCACACAGTTCTCGGCCGTCGGCACCAAGACGTCTCACATTAAATATCCTGATTCTTTATTGAATTTTTACCCACACAAATGTTGCTAGAGGTAAAAACATCACATGTACAAACAGATCCGAGCTTTACGAATTTATATATCTTTCAAAATTGACAAGATTTTAGCCACATATTCTGAATGGTCCATAACAACAACGCAGTACCTTTATTCTGTCCGGAGATGACTAAATCATGATTAATCTTCAGGGATCTAAGCACTCGTTGGTGTTCTATTTTCTTTTCTAGTCGCAAGGACGTTCTCCTCCTTTCTCAAATAAATTCTGTGATTCATCAATATAATTTTTCATGCGGTGACAACTACATAGAGAGAACTACACAGCGTCTTGATATGAGGATTAAACAGCACGAACGTAGTAAGATCAGGAATCATAATTTGGCTTCTAAAGAACCTGTCCCAAATGGATATGGTTCCTCAATATGTGAGCAACTTTGAAACAATAAAAAGTGTGCTGCTGGGATTTGTGTTGACTTGTTCACGGTTGTTTTTCGGTCACACTCTGTATTTTCGTTTAAGAGTGCCAGAGTCTATGTATACTCTCGCAAACCTTCTCTCTGTAAACAGGGTGAGTGTTTGATGGGACTTGCTATAATTAGCCTCGTGTACTTCTTTTCCGTTCTCATTATGATTTGTTCCATTCTCTTCTCTTCCCTTCATTCATGCCATGATTTAATTTAATTCGAAATTAATATTTCGATGAGGTCTGAAGAGCGAGAGTAAAACCGGTTGCTTTGATTTGAAAATGCCCAATACTATTCACCTTTACACTTTCATATCTAATAGCATGTTCTGTACCGTCAAAAACATCTTTATATATATATATATATATATATATATATATATATATATATATATTGAGAGAGACAGACAGACAGACAGACAGACAGACAGACAGACAGAAGCAGATCATGTCCTTATTCAAACTGTGTCTATTTATTTTTGAACTGGTCCCCTTCAGTCTTCTAATCTATTTCTTGATGTTAACATGAAATTCATGAAAGAAAATATCTTCAAAAATTACTGTGACATCCTGAGTCAGTATGAAGATTTATTCACAAGTACATTTCCTTTGTAATTTTCTTGTGAAGATTATCTTAAAAAGATCGAAACTACTTAGTTTAGGAACAAATCCAAGACGCTTTCCTTGATAAATTTCATCTTAACATCATAAAAGTGATTAGAGAAATAAAAAAACATCCGTATAAATAAAAGACGCAATATACGTATGTTATTAATTTATTTAGGATATATATATATATATATATATATATATATATATATATATATTAATCGTGTCACCACAAGCAAGGCATTCCACTGCCACTATAGCGCAGGGGCTTACATAGAGGGATTGGGCATGGGAAATGTCAAAAGGAGGGTGATAGACGACTTAGGATGTACATAGCGAAAGAGCTGGAGAGAGTGGGTGTGAGTTAGTGTGTTAGGAGGTGTCTATTGACCTTAGATTTAAACTCCTGGAGGTTGTAGCCGTCGGGGAAGCAAGCATGCGGTAGGGAATTCCACAGGCGGGAAGTGCGAGGAAAGAAGCTGTTGGAGTAGAAATTGCGGTTACATTTCATCGGTTTCACTGTAAAAGGGTGGGACCTAGTTGCCAATGTAGTATCTCGTGCAAATTCACATCTAAGGAGCACCAGTGTTTTAAGTTCGTCAGAGCAGAAGCCATGAAAGTCTTTATAGAAGAGTCACAGGGGAAGCCACGTCACGCCGGTGAGAGAGATACTGCAGGCGGTCAGCCAAGTCGGTATAAATCACATTACAGATTCTTCGCTGTATTTTGTCAAGAACCCCGATGAGAATAGAAGGGGCATCCGACCAGCTGTGGCAGCAGTACTCAATACACGGGCGGATGGTAGATTTATATAACTGCAGGATAGATTCAGGCGGAAAGAATTTCCTGGCCCTGCACAGAGAGACGACTTTCATAGCTGCGGATTTAGCAATGGATTCGACGTAGTCATTCTACTTGAGGTCCGCTGAGAGTGTCAGGCCAAGCAGGCGTAGTGATTTACTCTCTGGTAGGCAAGCCTGTTCTATGCTAATGGGAGGGAGGTGCGGTTGCCTGTGGTGGTTAATTGACAGCAGCTTCGTTTTAGAAGAATTGATTTTTACTACCAATTTCTTAGCCCAATCCACCACGGATTGGAGGTCCTTCTCAAGCTCGGCAGCGAGGTTCGCCTTGTCACCAACACCAGTTTTTTGATCGGGGCGAGAGTAAACTGTGGTATCATCGGCGTACATGCCTACTTGTGATATTATGGTATCGGGGAGATCATTGATATAGATTAGAAAGAGCGTAGGATCTAGGATAGAGCCTTGGGGTACACCCGTGTTTGTAGGGTAGTTCTGGGAGGCCTGTCCGTTTAATACCACCTTCAGTGTGCGGTTAGAGAGGAATGACCGGATTAAGTCCAACAAACGTCCAGTTATGCCATAGCTTTGCAGTTTCCGTAGAAGTCCAGCATGCCATACTCTGTCGAATGCTTTAGAGATATCCAAGGCGACGCTTCGGGCTTCACAATTCTTGTCGAGAGGCTGGTATATATACTCGGTGATGGTCGTTAGCATATCAGCAGTGGACCTGTTGAAGCGGAAGCCATACTGTTTGTCCGAGAGGAGCCCGTGGGCTGTGAGATGCTGAACGACCTCGGCATTGATAATGGCTTCGAACACTTTGCCGAAGATCGGAAGAAGACTGATGGGGCGGTAATTTGCGGGGTCTGATGGTTCACCACTATTCTTGAATATTGGAACAACAGAAAAAGACATCCAACAGGCAGGAAAGCAGGATGAAGATAGGCAGAGGTTGTAGAGCTTAGATAGGATAGAGGTGAGTTCAGGGGCACAATTCTTCAAAACTATGATTGTGATTCCATACCCACCACTCGATTTGTGAGGATCCAGTTTTGAGATTATGATAGAAATCAGCGAGGGCGTGATGTGGACGTCATTCAGTTGGGCCTCAGTTCTAGATGGGAAATTGGGTGTCTGGATTCCAGACGAATCCAGAGTGGAACTGGTCGAGAATCTATGGGCAAAGCATTCAGCTTGTCCGCTGAGGAGGTGAGGACCTGAAACTCGTTTATTAGTGGGGGTATTGAGGACTTACTCTTGCTAAGCACGCGTTTGCAGAGGTGACAGTAGTCTTTGGTACCGAACTTGGAGGATGCTATGCACTGCTTCATCCTGGAAGCAAACAGCATCTTAGCTTCGTTAAGTATCTTTTTACACTTATTACGAGCTGAGGCGAAAAGGCGCCTGTTTTGGTCCGACACGTGGCTACGATAAAGCCGGAGGAAGTGATTCCAGTGGGCAATGGCGGCCGAGCAAGCGGGCGTGAAGCAGGTAGGCGAATGGGATTTAAGCTAAAATTTCCTGGTAGGGATGAATGCATCGATGCCATTCTCAACCCAGGAGGAGACCTCTGACGCACAGTTTTCGATGGGAAGACTAAAAACATGGTTCCAAGGGACGTCGCAGAGGAAGTCACGGAACGAACCCCAGTCTGCTCTTTGACAGCAGTAGGATATTCTGTTGGTCTGGGTTTCTTGGGTAGGGGTGGAGTGGAACGAGATGTTGACAGAAACTACGGCGTGGTCAGAATTTCCGAGAGGGCAGAGCTGTCTGATATATATATATATATATATATATATATATATATGTGTGTGTGTGTGTGTGTGTGTGTGTGTGTGTGTGTGGTAAACAATATCCAACACGGATAAAATATATATAGCATAAAGCATTTGAAAATGTAACATGACTGTATCAGAATATTTAGGTTAACTTTACCGGTTTCACAGTTCTATAAGTTACTGAAGTTAAATAGAGACATGGGACGATTCCATTATCAGACTATCAAATAAAAACCTTTTTATGGCATAACCACATGACATATTTTTTCATATATATATATATGTATAAAATGTTATTCAGGTTTGAATAAAACAGTGCTCAATATAATTTAGACAGAAATATCAATTATGTATATTAATAATTATACCTATTAAGCTAGGTTGATTTCACGACTCAGAGTTTCATTCGTTACGCTATCATCAGGTCATTATAACGACCTGACCGTTTAAGAGATTTAAATGTACGTTCACTCGATGTTTATCAATACTAATGTTATATCATGGAACATTTTATAATATTAGGGTATTATTTTTTAATTTATCCAGAACAAAATTTAAATAGACAATAATTCCATGTAGCTCAAAAATAAAAATGAAAACTTTGAATCAAAAACAAATAATTATTATAATACAGAGAGATGTAGTCAAAGCAGCGTAATTCATGATTATTAATAGTAATATTTGCAAGGAAAAGACAGAAAGAAAAATAAGAAAAGTGAAAATATGAGAGTGAGAATGAAAGAGACAAATGGATAATGGAATGTGTATCAATTAGGATCTATGAAGTAAATAAGACTTTTTCTATGTCAGCATATGGTAATTAATTCACGTTTTTGTTCAGTCGATTAGGGTTAGTTTTTATGATTTAAGATGATAAGTTTTTCTAAAATGTGTATGTTAAATGTCTCTTTTCCCATTATAAGATTTGGTTTTAGCTACGATATTACTGGTAATAATTGGATTATTATTGTTTTTTCCCTCCAGTTATGGACAGCTTGGATTCTATAGCCTTGACTGCCGCAGAAAATAATGGCACCCTAATGCGGGATAATCTTCTTCCCAGTCAGTCATGTCCCTTTCGTAACATGATTGCCCAGGCGTGTATCACTTATGGTACTTAACTGACTTATCAGAATTTTCATAACTGATATTATGTGGTACAAGTATTTATTTGGTTACAAATAGTTTTCCTGTGAAAGATAGTTTTCTATGTTTTTAACGCAATTATAACCAACATTAATATTGTATTTGCTAAAAATCTTTTTAATGTGGGTGAATGATAGAAATATTTGTGAATGAAATTTAGGAAGAATTTTTTAATGTTTGTTTGGATATTATATTAGAAGGGAGGGTTAAAACAAAAAAAAATAGGTTTACGTATTTTCAGCTTATTACTACCAGCACTTTTCTTAACAGAGGATTTCAAACCAGAGTTGAGATTATTTTCTTCTAAAGCATTAATGTATTTAATTTTGCAGTTGTTAAAATCTTCCTTATTATTAGAGTAAGAAATTAAATGAAATTGAATTTTTCTATTTAAAATTTTATTTTTTCTCTCCATGTAATATTTCATTTTAAACTTGCCTCTTAATAAATAAAGATATATTGCCTTAACATTATAAGATTTAACTTCCATGGACATCGGTGGAACTTAAATTAAAATCTCTTAAACGGTCTCTTCGTAATATGCATCTAGTATTTGCGTAAGCTATATAACTCCGAGTCGTGCCATTGATGTAGGATAATATGTGTGTGGGGGGTGGGGGTGCGCGCGCACCATATAAAAGACAAGTAGTATTTCATATGTGGTGTTTGTGGTAAATTTAGCTTGAGTAAAGTAAAAAATATTGTATCATATGCGAGGTCATCATATAAGCTACAAATTATATATGCAACGTACAAGTTGTATTTTTGGAAATGGGTGCAAATCATTTGAAAAAAAAATCAAGTACACATTTTTAAAGATATATCTAATGAATACAACACTTGTTTCTCATGTGTCAACATAGTGACTGCGATTTTAAAAACTAGGACAATCTAAAGAAGCATACCATTTCAACGGACGGATGACGCTTTAGAAATGACGTATCACGATGATCCAATTGGTTATCATGTATTTTAATGAAAACTCTATTGTTTTTTCATATCATTATATATTTCAAATGATTACGTTTAATCCCTTTTTCCTTTTAATGTTTTTATTTATGTGTGTTGTGGTGCAGTAGATATCGGCTCGGAATGAGAATCTAAAATTCGTGTTTGAATACCAATTGAATTCGTTGTATTCACTTACAAACAAATACTTTTGGGGAAGACATTAATCCGTCTATTTCCGCCTTATATGAGTCAAATAACAGAATATAATGTATTCTATAGCCTTAGCTATACCAGTCTATCGCAAAAATTAATGGCAACCTACTGTTGAAAATCCTCTGTCCAGTCAGTCAAGATGGCACTTAACTGAAAACTGAAAACTGACTAAACGGACGATATTTAAATCTATTTCTTGATATTATTATATACCAAAATATTGTCTGCCACCTTGAACTTTTCCTTGGAGTAAGCTTCTTTTTAATCAGGCTTTATTTTCTCCGTAATCCTGTTTTGAAAAAATTAGTCTTCTTTGGCCTTGTGTTTGAATATCACGTTTTATTGTAATATTTGTAAATATGAGCTAGTTTACCTATTTGAACTGTTGACTAGTTTTATTTCGTGCAGCAGATTTTGAATAGTACAAAATTTATATTATCTGATTGCGAGAAATCGTTATAAATAAGGAGAACTCATTACTGTTTAAAGCACAATCAAAAGTTATTAAATATTTTTAAAATACAGTGACCCGAAAAAGTATTGGAAACATGTTATGTTCTGTTATTAACTTTACCCACTTAACTATGGACTCTTCCTACCAGTATATTAACTGAGAGTTAATCACTCTCGTGGCTTCAGTTTAGCTCAGCACAGTCTGCCCGTCAGTCACTAGTAAGCCAAGCTTATGGTTATTCTGTGCTCTTGTATTAATTCTTGACTTAATACACGTTGTTAGCCATACCACCGTGTTTTGAGTTATCATTTAGTGGTCCCATCACCGGTCTACATCAGTTCGCCATTTTGCCTGATATTTGATAAATAATATCTCGTAAAGATGTTTTAGTTGTATATGGAAGGAAAATTAAAAACTCATGGTTGAATCAATTTTATCAAAGTTCAAAATTACCCAATGCAAAATGTTGGATACATGACACTTTTTTCAAATTTTCAGTCGAAACTTTGTATCTTAAAAAACTTAAAATATTCAAACTTTGATAGTATTAGAATGTTATCTCTGACCAATCAGAGAAGCACACAATTGCTTATATGATACTGCTACTAATCATCTGATACTTTAAATGTACATTCTGCAATTCAAGGATGAAAAATGGCAAAAACTAAAGAATTATCCAGTGATATGCCAGATAGAATCATTGAACGTCACAAAGGAGGACAAGGTTACCGAGAAATTAGCAAAAAAATGAATCTAGCACTAAGTACAGTAGGAAATATCAAAAGAAAGTATAAGAAGTATGGCGACGGTACAGCGAACCTTCCAAGAAATGGAAGACCGAGAAAAATAAATGAGTGGACTTTTAGGTGGATCAGCAGAAATGTGCAAAAAACCCCTTCATTACTCGTTCTGAAATTAAAATTGATCTTCAGGGAGCTGGAATTTATGTATGTAAGGATAGCATTAGCTGAGCTCTATATCGTACAAGCTTTCATTCAAGATCACCAAGAAAAGTGCGTTTACTGAAAACCAAACATTTCAATGACCGATTAACATTTGTCGAAACTTATGAAAAAAAAGTTTTGCAGTTTTGAGAAAAGGTAATCTGGTTGGATGAAACGAACGTTGAACTATTCGGAAGGAACAAAGCAACAAGTACTTGACGAAAAAATGGCACTGCCTTCAACAAGCTCAATACCATCACCAGAGTTAAGTTTAGGGGTAGTTCCATCATGATATGGGGATGCTTTTCATCTAAAGGCACTGGTGAGTTACAAGTTATCGATGTTAAAATGAATGGTAGCATGTACAGGGAAATTCTAGGAAAAAACCTTCAGAAATCTGCAACTTCTTTAGGACATGGTCGGAATTTCGTGCGTCAACAAGAAAATGATTCCAAACATACCGCAAAACTTACAAAGGAATGGTTGAAAATAATTGTATTAGTACTCTCTTCTGACTTGAATACAATTGAGAATTTGTGGAATACATTAAAGGTTAAAGTTCATGAGCGGAATTCACAAAATATCAAGCAATTAGAGGAATTTTGCAAGGAAGAATGGGGTAAAGTAACGGTGAATCAGTGTGGAAAACATTTGGCCTATTATAGAAAGCGACTTGAACCAGTGAAACAAAATCGACGCTACGCAACAAAATATTAAATTGATGTATCCAATACTTTTGTATAGGGTAAATTTGAACTTTGACAAAAAAAAAAATAGATTCAACCAAGAGTTTTTAATTTTCTTTCCACATACAACTAAAACATCTTTAGGAGATATTACTTACCAAATATCAGACAAAATGGCGAACATAAACTAGAATTATAACAGAAAGTAACATGCATCCAATACATATTCGTGTCACTGTATGTGCTGTGAGTTGAAAAAATATTACATCGTAATGGAGCGGTTGTTGGTTTGAAAAATTAAACGTCCATTAGCTATGGATAGAAAAGTGTGTCCAGCTATGACATCATTTTTTTTCTTGTGTAGCATAATTAAATTATTTGTAACAAAATTTTTTATACTACCCATAGAAAACATGTTGCATCATTTGAATAATAAAATATGTTAATGACAGACTTTAATATATATCCTTACGGACCTGGACACACGTTTCGATGGGATCATTTTAACAATCTTTTTGCAAATTACCATATCCTTTTCAATCTCGACAACACAACAGAAAGCAAGGACAAATAAAAATCGCAGGAAATCAGAGGGATTCGTTTTGTACACATTAGAAGGATTATTATGGCTTAATTGTTCTACGAATTGTTGCTATGTCACCAACCTACGCATCAATGATATAATTTGGTTGATGACACTTTTTAAATTGTTATCAAATAAAGATCTGTCTATGGATATATTCAGAATATTTTCAGTATTAAAGAAATTACTAAGTAAACCTTATTTTTTTTCTTTTTTTCTTTTTTTAATCGTATCACCCCGAGCAAGGCGGTAATGCCACTGATGTGCAGGGGACTGCGTAATAGTGAGAAGATTGAAAAAGAGAAAGCCGGAAACCACATCCAAAACAGGGAACAAGGGATGAGCCTCTTAACCTGTTCAATAGACGTGGGTGGAGTGTGAACCGGGGGATAGTTTAGTCTATCTACTCCAATTGAAAAAAAAAGTGAGAAGATTGGAAAAGAGAAAGCCGGAAACCACATCATAAACAAGGAACAAGGGATAAGCCTCTACACCTGTACAATAGACGTGGATAAAGTTTGAACCGGGCGATAGTTTAGTCTATCTACTCCAATTGAAAAAAAAAAAGAAAAGTGAAAGATAGGAAAAAAGAAAGTCGGAAACCACATCCTGACCAGAGAACAAGGGATGAGCCTCTACACCCGTACAATAGACGTGGGTGGAGTGAGAACCGGGCGACAGTTTAGTCTATCTACTTCAATTGAAAAAAAGGAAAAAGAAAAAAAGAAAAGTGAAAAGATTGGGAAAGAGTAAGCCGGAAACCACATCCTGAACAGGGTACAAGGGATGAGCCTCTACACTTGCACAATAGACGTGGGTGGAGTATGAACCGGGCGACAGTTTAGTCTATCTACTTCAATTGAAAAAAAAGGAAAAAGAAAAAAAGAAAAGTGAAAAGATTGGAAAAGAGAAAGCCGGAAACCACATCCTGAACAAGAAGAAGGGATGAGCTTCTACACCTGTACAATAGACGTGGGTGTGTAATCTTTCTTCTTTCTATCATTCATTTATTATTTTGTTAGCAAACATAAGCAATGTTGCTGGAGATATAACCAAATTAGCAAGTGAACACATCCACCGAGCTGAAAGTGCACATTTTCGCCGTGATTCGAGAAAGAATGCAGTATCAGGCAAGTTTCAAGCCTAAAAAATATAATCCACTTATTTCAGAAGTTCTGAATTTACGATAACTGAAAAATCATCAACAGCAACGAAATTTCCACGCTTCATAAATGGCAATTACTAGTATTATTATTACGTGTGTTGTATCAAGTTGCCAGAGAGTAGTTTTTAAGTATCTAATAAGTGGTCTTAGATTGTAGTATTGGTAACCTTAAGTGGGTGGTGTTTAAAATCTATCCGTAAAGAAAATTTATTTTTAAAGATTTTTAAGTGGTTTTAAATTTTTGATCGGGGGTGTATTATTTGTGATATCATTCTGGTTGTATTTGAACAGTCATGCTGAGGAATATATTTTCATAGACTGTCTTTTCTTTCTCAGCAAGGAATGGGCAAATTGATAGTATGTGTTCAACAATTCATCAAATTTATTGCCTAAGCGATACGTACATTTAAACAATCTTTTAAAATGTTAGCCTTGTCATGTGGTACAGTGGATATCAGCTCGAAGCAAGAAAACAGGTGGCCGAGTGCGAATTCCATTTGAATTCCTTGCATTCATTTACGCTCAAATACTCTTGGGAAAGGTATTATTCCGTCGCTTCCCTCCAGTTATAGGTTAAATAACAGGAAAGATTAAGATCTATATCCTTGGCTAGCAACCAATCTACCGCAGAAAGTAACGGCAGCCTAATGTGGGATAATCTGCTTCCCAGTTAGTCATGTCTCATTCTAGACATGATCACCCAAGCGTGCATCTAGTATGGCACTTAACTGACTAACTGAGGCATTAGTTAGCAGAAACTAGTTTTTGATGCTATAATAAACCCTTCTGTATTGCCATTAAGATCACTGCTTTTAAGCCATTGATAAGCTGTTAGGGTTGAACCGGGCGCAGCGGTTTAGGTACTTTTTCCATACAAGTATTTACATTTTTTTCTGTTCTAGAGCCTGCATATAAGCAGCTTTCGCCAGTAACTTAATTTTCTTTGATGCAACATTGACATTCAGGATGTGTCGACTTGAGTATGAATATCATCTGAGGAGTTCATGTTTCTAAGATTTTTTAATGATGGAAATATTCTTCGTATTCTCATGATTGAGCATCTTCCAAGAATAAGTAAGTTCTGAAAGTGATTATTGATGTCAAGGTTTGTAGGACGTGTTTAGGCTTATGATATACCTGTAATTTTGAAGAATTTCTGTCTCTGTAGTTCTTGAATGCAGATAAGCATTCACTTAAACATGATGATCATGTCTAAGGATTATTCATGATCTTGGAACTATTTGTCCATTATTGATACTTTTCAGAGAGAGCAAAGCTAAAACTGGTAACTTTGTTTATCACTGCTTTCCACATTTCCTACTTTGCTAGACATGACATAACTTCCTCTGCAATAATTTCTGACAAATCTTGTGCTTCAAATTTATTTCTCATAGATCCAATATGTATCTGCGTTGAACTAATCAGATTCACAGCAAATGTTTTTTTGAAAACATCTGTTGTTTCATAAGTTGTGTGTTGTCAACTTCATTGTTGCTCATAATGAGTTCAAAGTAAATTGAATTGGTATAATATTCGATTTTGTTTATAAATGGTAGTTTGCTTCATATACCTTAAAAGTTTTCAGTTAAATTTTTTTTTCTTGAGAAGATTTTAATATTTGATTGTAACAGTTATCGTTATCTCTGGGCAGGTTATATTTTGTGATGATTCACTGAAGTTTATTACCCTTTGGTGTTTTCACTTATTTGTATCCCACTGAAAAAGAGACAACAACTCTGTGTTGGTTCATCTATCAATTCAGTCTTTCAATCCACATGATTTTTTTGGCCATCTATTTTTCTTTCTACTCTCTTTATTGTCTGTCCGCATTATTGAATTTCTATGAATGCAGCGGAACATGTTAGGTTACTTACGGTAGTCATAGTTTGTGAGTATGGTAGATGAGTCTTCAAAGGATTTAATACTAACCTTTAATACTAAATTTATAATTTTGTTGCTGTTCTCTATCTCTGGTAGGAATAGGCTCTCTAATAATAGTTTGCAACGCTTGATTAAGGAATGGTTTAAAAGATATTTCAGTCAGGTGACATGAATGTCACTTACAGGTGTGAACTCCTTAATGATTTTTCTTTGGCGCGCTTCTAATTGAATGTCAGAGATTTCAGGTTTATCACCTAGAAGTTTATTAGTTGGTTCTTGAGAAGACGATTTATGCTTTAAATGTGTTTAATATTTACTTGGTACTCCTTCATTTGCGAGTACAGCACTCAGTCTGTTCCTGTAGCTCTCTACAAGCACCTGGCATGATGTGGTGGGAAGTTTATCCCACTCTTCTGCAAATACTTTCAATTCACTGAGGGCCTTTGGTCGCCTTTCACGAATTTGATTCTTCAGTGTTCTCCAAAGATTCTCTATTGGATATACTCGAAACATTTTAAACATAATTACAGAACTGTCCAAATCATTTTTTCACTACCTGTTTTAATAATTTGTATATAAAATATATACACGTGTTAAATAATTTATTTTTGCTGTTTATTTGCATTTATAATTTTTTGTAAATATACTGTGAGATTTAGACAATGCTTTTCTTTCAATATAGAAATCTAAATCCATTTTTTACTGTCCAAATACTTGCTTCACCCCACTGTATTATTATTATTATTATTAGTAGTAGTAGTAGTAGTAATACTAGTAGTAGTAGTAGTAGTATTTCTAGTACTAGCATAATTAGTAATAATATTACTTTATGTATTTCCCATCTTGCTATACGAACATAATATCTTAAAACTATTTCGGTAGAGCAGGTTTTAAAAAATATTGGTGTTATTCTTTTGTTTAGTAGTTTCTATTTTATTGGATGTATGTATGATACTCTCAGCCGGCTGTCTCGCTGGCTGATCCCTAAACGATCACGGACGCCAATTATGATGATGACCGAAACCTGAGTCAGGGTTGATGCTGTCGAACTCCGCACCAATTATGACGACGCTCTCGGGTCACTAATCGTGATGATCTTGTCCCAAAAGCTGGTCCTCAGGACGTCTACTACCTCGGTGAACTTTTCTGACCACGCTGTGTATTTTGATGTAAGAAAAGATATGTTGAAAACCCGGCAGCTGTTTCTTTACCACCTCAAACCAGACACTTGTGTTGATAAAATAAAACACGGCACCATAAAAAAAAATAAATGAATAAGTTCGAAGAAGCCTAGATAAGTTGCGGAAAAGTTGTTATATATTAAAAATGATTGGCAACAAAAGCAGATTAAACAGTCGTCGAATTTAATTTTAACGACGGAGCGAAAATTTTCGTTTAAGACTGATCAGAGCTTTAACCTTTCCAATCTTATAAAATAATTTTTTCAGGGCTGAAACTTTACGGAAAAAGCTGAAGTAGGTCATAGGTTGGTGATGACAGTAGATTCGTCTAGTTTCTTTCACTCGGCAACAAAGAAATCTTCTTTCAGCTAGTTTAACTCTGTTGATCTTTCTATTTCTGTACATCTTCAGCCAGGACTCTATCGGAGGCGCATTATTCGACTTTAACTCTTTTAAGTTGATCGATGGCAGGCTTTTCTACGTTTCTTTATATCTTCAGCCAGGAGCTCTATTGGTCATGGCTCCCGGTTGGGAACATCCCTCCCACAGTCGTTACATCTCTGGTCCGAAAACTGACTGGACATCGACTACGAACTAACTTGGCTACTCGGAGTACCGATTTATATGCTTGTTCCAAATACTTTTGGGAGGTGCTGGCTGAACGCTGGGTATTTCTTCCACCCTCACATCTCGACGTGGAGGTTTTGGTTCAACAAATGAGGTAACAACAACTCCTCTGACATAATTTCTCTTCATCTTCCTCTTCTTGATTCAACTGATTACGTCAGCAAATTTAGCTTGGAAATTTTTAACTCCAGTGAGATTTTCAATTTGTTTTTATTCTCATACTTAAAGCTTTTAACCTTTTTCACCTCATCATAAGTTTTTGACAATCTTGTTGTGACTATCTCTATTTTTCCGTTCCACAGGCCGAAACCCAAGCTTCAGAATATACAATGCAAAAATATAGTTTTCCTTTCTATTCTCTTAAATTTTCAGCTAGTTCTTCCGTTTTTCAAATTTTACAAGTATACAAGTATTTTATAAATATTTCTAACTCGAGCACATATTGCGATTTACAATAAACAGCAAAATCAACCATACGACTAATAATAATTTCTTTCGCTCCGTCGTGTTAAACCAAGGATTAAATTTATTTCTTTTCATGCAATTTTACAAGGCATTCTTAAACAAGGCAATTACATTTTACAAGTATCTTAAGCTGGGCAATTACCGGTTTACAGTATGTATGCTTTTAATGATTGAAAAAGAAATTGAAGATTAATCAAGAAATGGGCTGTTTAATTTAAGGCCTCCAAATTGAAACGAATCTCTTTTTTAAAAAAAGTATTAGAGATCGTTTCTTTCTTTCCCTCAATAATTGATTAGCCCCAGAAGAATATGTCATTGAACCTTCTCGGTCTAACGTTTACCACAGGTATGAATTGAAGCGATTGTATCGAGTCAATTTCAAAGCCTTCTGCGAGTAATGTACTTTCACTGCGTAATAGGATTTTTTTCTCTACCAATTGTGCGGGAATTGACTAAAGATAAAATATGTTTCCGGCATATATCTACAATTACCTCCCAAACAAAATATTCAGTTTCTCCAGTTCTGACCTGGCATTCACTGCTTCAATCACTTACCCAGGACTTTAGCGTAGCCTCCTGCGCATTTCTTTATTAATATTTTCATGGTAGCTTTTCCTGCTATGCTCAATATCACAAATGTAAGTGCTATTGAGAGCTAGATCTCATCATTTTATTGTTCAAATTGTTAAGTGTTATATTGTAATGATTTCCTCTGTTAAACCTCTCGCTTGCGGAAGTTTTCTTTAACTTCTTACTTTCTCGTCAATCTTCAAATATTTAAATGTTACATAAAACATTATAGTCTGTATTCTTGAATCATGCTCTTTACATTTACTCCTTGTATCAGCAGCATATTTACTGATTTTCTCCCTTACAGTAGCCCTTTGTGTTTCAGTGGCTTTATCGCCTTGCATGGACTGAAATGATGAAAACAAATAAATAAAAACTGACAAGTAAAATTAATAAAAAGTTTCAATATTTAAAGGTTGAATTTACCTTGTGCTACATATTCTTTCAAACTAGAATCTTTTTTGTTCAAAATAATATGATAATTAAATCCCTATTGAATAACATATGTGTTAAGATGATGAAATGCCACGATATTAACCACACTTGCGGTTTCGGCTAGAGTACTCAAGGAAATATGGTCTCGCCAGCATTGACGAGGTGTAATCATTATATAGCTGTGGTAACACGGGCCAATATTTAACGAAAGCCTGTTATTAGTAAGTCTCTCCTTCTCTTCGCTTTTCTAAATATAATTTTATTGTTGAAACATTTTCAGTTTTAAACATTGTCATAATGAAACAAGGCGTCTACATATATTTCAGTTTTTCAATATCGGATTATACGTTCCAAAAGTCTTAATAGAATGAAGAATTTGTTTTCTGTTATTTGTCGTGTCTGATCTAATTCTTTAGAACTAAACACTGCCGCAAAGCCTGAGTTAATGACAATTCCGTTTTACTCACTTTATTTTATGAAGAACGTTTTACTTATATTATCTGATGTAATAGCATAATCTGTGGAGGAATCATCAGAAAGAACAGAACAGGTATCAAACGATTAACCTATTATTGTCACCACCTGTTTGTTTCAGTAAAAAGTCTGTGTATGGCAAGGCATTTTGACCTTTCTATTATTGCAGCGATTCTGTCTTAGTATTTTTGTATTATATCAAAATTTACAAAGATGATTCATCACACTCAATGTCGTTAGATTTCTGGCCATGATATTGCCGATTTTAGAGCTACGTTTACCAACTACGGACTACGTATTCGGTGGTATCTAATATTACTCATTTAAAAAAAATTTTTAAATACAAATACTGCCAAGAAAATCCTAAAATATATATTCAGTTATAACACCGTGGTTTCAATGGCTAAATAAAAAGTCTGAACCAGGCTAAATAGTAAAAATTCAAGATTTGGATAAAGATGTTAATAACAAAACATATTTATTGAAAGACTGTTGCTACGTAATCATCGAAATGAGTATTTTGCATCCCAAACTAGTTTTTAAATTAAGTGAAGATAATCTATGGGAGCGTGTAAGTCTGTCTACTTGCACATAATTCTAGTAGGATTTTGAAATTCATTACTATATCGAGTACTTAGTAGAAGAAGCTGAAAATGTTAAAAGGCAAATATTGTTTTCTAAATAAGTCTACGCTGTCGTTAATGTATTTGTGTGTATTAAAAAATAGAAAACTTGAGGTAAGGCAGTAACATAATGGGTAATTTAAATTATAATTGTGCAGTTATGAAAGTTATGTTGTTTGAGTCCTACACATTTACCAGATATCTACATAACGTTTCATCATTGTTTGTTATAATGGTTGACGGCGGTGGCGGGCTGGCAAACGTGTCGGATTGAAATGGTAGCAAGTGGACTCCTGATGGAGTGGGTTCCCTATATTGAATACAGATACACTAATGTAGCAAACAAAAACAATGATTTCAATAATAGCAAGAAATAAGAAAATTATAAAATCATCTGCCCACTATAAGATGCTAAAGTTTAATTTGAAAGGATTTGAATTCAAGTTAAATAAGTTTATTCTTCGAAAAAAATTTTGCATAATGTTGCTATCAGATTGAAAAGATATTGTTAGATGAATTGAATGCAGATGCAATTATTTGCAAATTCATACAATCATCTAGATAGCCCAAATGGCTGCATTTACTATAGGGGATTGTATGCAATCCTTTATTGTACTTTAAAACTATCAGTTAATATGTAAATCATTCTGGAATTTAAAAAAAAATATCAACTGATTACTTAGAATAAAAAGAAAACCTAGAAAAAATATTGTACAACAATTTATATTTAGATTTGGTATCTACTGCCTGTAATATGTAAAAAGCATGTACTCTAGAATTACTAGTAAATACTCATTTATTAAAAAAAATATTGTATCATTTTTTCAAATGCATTTTTGAAGAAGTTTATTCCTTATGAAAATTAAATCATATCATTATAGTTGTTTCCTGGCAACCAATAATTTTACACCCAGTTCACCACTGGTTGTCTAATGAACGATGGGTGTAATTATTAACACACCATATTCTGACAATTTCCATATTTCCCCATGTTGACAAAAACTTTAATTCTTTTTTTGATATACACAGCATGAATTCATTAATTAGAATCCAGACATTTTTGTTCATTGTGAATAGCTTTCTATTTCCGTTATTTGGCTTTATCTTTATAATTGCATTCGTTTTGCGTAAAAACAGATTCAATAATATTTTAAATAACTTACTGATACATTTTATACAGAAACTAATATCACCAATACTATTTTTTATATCCAGAATAAAATGATAAAAAAATTAGCAATAAAATAAAAATAACATACCCTGCAAATTTTATCTACCGAATAGTAACCATGCTGAGTTTACATGAAAGAGTGCTAAAACGTTAATAAAATAAATATTACATTAAAGTTATCAAAATAATAATCATGATAAGAATTACTTTATGTTCCAATCAGGTATGTTTTATTGTCATAGCTACGCATGAAATAACAAACCTTTCATACAATGTAGCTTGTAGAGTTCGTGAATTCACAGACGACTAAAATTAACATTCTTTTTCTTCATTTAGTCTGTCCCTTCAGGATATTGGTGATCATGGATCTTTACAATTTCCTGTCCCTTTTAGCGCTTAATAATTTTTGTCTTTTTGTGATCTCTCCGCAACATTGTTCTGCCACACATTTACTCTCTTGATAGGATATGCGTTGTTTTCCTCTGTGTCCGTCTTGCTTTTATTGAGTCCTGTGTGTATCAATTTTTATGTGCCCAACATAAGCTGTTTATTTTTGATGTTGCGAATACGTATCCTTCTTTTTTATTTTCTCTAAAACATCGACGTTGATCATATGACGTTTTCAGTTTTAGCATCCTTCTGTAAAACGACATTTCTTTTGGTTCAAATTATTTCATCAACTGTTAGAATATTTCCCAGCGTTCACTGCCGTATTAGAAGACATATATCATGTGATAATGAAGTAATCTTTTCTTTGTTTTTAACGAAATTTTCCTAGAATTTCATAGTACATTATGCATGCCACTAGTTGCGCAAAATTCGTAATAACCAATCGATATTCACAGAATTTTCAGAATGTAATTATATTTATAGCAGTTATGTGATGTGTGCATTCGACATGAACTTATATACAGTGTGCGATGGCTAAATGTTTTCTAATTTATGCAAAAATGAAAATAACACTGATATTTAATTTTTACCGATATGTTTACCAAAATTAACTACTCGGAAATAAACTAAAATATTAAAGATTAAATCATCTTCGGAATCTCCTGCATCTCACTTAGACGTTCTCCTTGCTTAAATAGTGAATGTTGCCGTAAGTTTTGCCTTAGCTCATCTTCGGATTCAGAAGAAGTTTTGTTGATCTCTGCACAACTGTGGCTCACACAGTCTACGAAGTTAGATTGCCAGATGTAAGGGGTCATGTGGTCATGTGGTCACATAAATTGTCTAACAACCATGATTGGGTTATACTACCTTTTTAGCATGGTGCAGAGATTTGTTAACAGATAGAGCCTCCCGTCAACCACTCTCTTGACCGAGGGCATCACTTCCTCCTCACAGTACTTGATGTAGGCTTCTGTTTTGAATCTGCAGCCCTGTGGAAATATGAATGGAGGCAAAACCTCACCACCACTAATGATCATTCTAAGCATCTATGTAATCACCATTAGATTCATCCAACTCTGTTCGTATTGGTGCTTCCGGTGCGAATGCTGAATATTAAGTAAGTCTTTTCCCCTTTTTGGACGGAGTCAATTGCGACAGAATGCATACTTTTTACAGACAGTGCACAACTGACCCTACTATTCTGTACAGTCATAAATATAAAAAAGCAATAAAAAAGCGGAAAATTTAAAATATAAATCATCGAAAATTTATCCATATATATATATATATATATATATATATATATATATATATATAAGTTTCATATGCGCTAATATTGAAAATGGCAGCACAATTATCATATACAGATTCAGTCAAGTGGCATTCGTAATGAGAGTTATTTAAGGTGGGGAATTTTTTTTTCTTAATCATATCACCGCGAGCAAGGCGGTAACGCCACTGACGTGCAGGGGGTTACGTAAAAGAGAAATCCGGAAACCACATCCTAAACAGGGAACAAGGGATGAGCGTCTTCACCTTTTCAATAGTTGTGGGTGGAGTGTGAACCGGGCGATAGTTTAGTCTATCTACTCCAATTGAAAAAAAAGAAAAGAAAAGAGTGAAAAGATTTGGAAAAGAGAAAGCCGGAAACCACATCCTAAACAGGGAACAAAGGATGAGCCTCTTCACGTGTTCAATAGTTTTGGGTGGAGTGTGAACCGGGCGATAGTTTAGTCTATCTACTCCAATTGAAAAAAAGAAAAAAGAAGAGTGAAAACAATTGGAAAAGAGAAAGCGGGAAACCACATGTGAAAAAATGCAACCTCGGTGTAGTTAGAGTAATCTCACGGAAAAAATCCCTCTTGAAAAAAAAAGCTATGAGAAAAAAGTATCATGTGAAAAAATCACGAACATGGAAATCATTAATATATGTCTAGACGTTCCAGCAAGCATTTTCTTTCATGCGTATAAGTAGACATAATCACTTATCTCTTATTGAACATCGTTTCATCAAATTTGGTCTGAAATATTAAGTATTTTTTGTATATGCACAAGTTGCTTTTTTCGGCGAACTCTCACTCAATGCTCATTATTTTTCCATTCTATCCTAGGGTCATCCTGATTTGCCTCTTTTTTATTCCAGATATAGCTACATAGAAAAGTAGCATTTTTAAACGTAGCGAAGATATATTGAAATCATGATCTGATTACAGTATGTCTTTGTCCATTCTTTCTCGTTTTATAAAAAACTGAATTCGTTAAACATGTACCATTCATTTGGCAAATGTTGGCGTCCCGGTAGTTACAAATCATGGTGAATTTAGACCTTTGTTTATACTGGATAGAAAGTTAATAATCGTAGCCATATTGCTCAACAAGCTATAGCTTATATTGATATTTTCCAGCAAATTATCTCCAGGTAAATGTTAGTTTAATTAAATTGAGAAAATTCCTGGCTATATTATTATCTACAGTACAGAGGGGTTAAAGCAAAAAATGTTCTTACTAATTTCATTGGTATTTTGCCATTGTTTATCCGCATTGTTTTTGTCACGTTCATACATGTTCCCTCTAATAGTTTCTTGCTTATTAAATTCAATTCATTCTAATTTGAGTCAAGCAAGTTTTATTGTTTGTTGCGCGTTGTGGTGCAATAGATATCGGCCCTGAATTTGAAATCGGAAAACCAAGTTCAAATTCCTTGCTAATTACTTGCATTCATTTTTACACAAATATCGGGAGAGATCTGAATCAAACTCATCTACTTCTAGCTATGGATTGAATAGCAGGACATATTGGGTTCTGTAGCCTTGGCTGGAAACAAGTAAAAAATGTTATTCTTACAATCCGAAATATTTTTCGGTGTTTTGTTTTTCGTGGTGATGTACCATAAAAACGTCAATTTGTTTTTGATAAGGTTTTGGACATAATACATATATTTAAGCAGCAAGTAAGTATTCGAATATATATGTGAAGATAGTCTAATCTGTCCTTTTCAGCAAATGAAAGTTTACAAACGATTTGAAACACGAAAATATTCTATTTTCCGTTCTTTCATTTCTTTCCGGTTATATGGTTGTAGAATTATGATTTCCTACGCCATCAACCTTGCGCATTAATGAACAAGAATAATGTATGAAAATGACACCGATTTGATGTACGACACAAGAAAAACGCAGCAATATCTACATAAATAAATAAATAAAAGCTGGATGTAATGACAAACGATTGATTTTAAGAAAAGAGAATACATATATATATATATATATATATATATATATATATTTATAAACAAGAGGTTCATCTCAATGTACGAGCTACGATCTAAAAATGCAAGTAAAACAGCCATTTGAAAATGTTACAACATACGATTAAAAAATATGGCATCAAAATCCGAAGGTGAATTGAAATTGCGAAAGATGATATAAAAAGTTAAACAATGCATTAAAACAACCCAAATGTCCTTAGAAACTAAACAGAAGCTTTCTTCTAATGATATGTAATATCAATCCATTTTTTATATAAATGAATGTTGGACAATTTACAGACATGGAAATAAGTCAAATTGGAAATACATGCACGTGAGCAACAAATATGTTTTAAGGAAATTCTTAACAGAAAGGACATCAAGAATCTGATAGAGTTTGCTAATATTTCTGGAACATAAAATGTAAAAAGTGGGTTTAGCGAGGTCAGCACTCATTAAAACAAATAAAGATAAAACGAATAGATAAAAAACATGTTTGTATAAAAGGATGTCAGCTCAAAAAATGATAAATAAAAGATAAACAAAAATTCTTAAAGGAGAGAGTCGGTAATATGTAGACATCAACGATTATCAATTTTCTGAAGATACGAGACACCTAAATGAAGTAGATAACGACATTTTCTAGAAGTCAACGGGGATTATATTTCTTTACAACTACTGTAGGTTCTTCAGTATTATTGCTGATTTTCAGACGTGTTGTTTCTCGGATAGTAAAAAATAAACTGCGAGATCGAGCTATTATGATTCCCTGTGTGTGTGTGTGTGTGTCTTTGTGTGTCTGTGTGTGTGTCTGTGTATGTGTGTGTGTGTCTGTGTATGTGTGTGTGTGTCTGTGTGTGTGTCTGTGTATGTGTGTGTGTCTGTGTTTTAATAACAATGCCAGTCGTTCAATAAATATCTTTCATTCTGATATTTCTAAATTTCATCTGCTTCGTTAGATCAGAAAATATATTGCATTTGATTCATTCTACTTCTATCTGTTTTTCTGCAACACATTAATGAACAATCTACCAAGTTTTCCTGTCATTGTTCAAAACAATTAAAAGATATATTCGGTATTGCTTGATTTGTTTAAGGCTTAAACTTTCAAAACATTTCATTTTCTAGATATATTACCATTGGTGAACATGCCGTGGATATGTATGTTGGATTTCACATTTTCGAATTACTGATGGACAATTTGGCGCAATACATTGTAGTATAGTTTTCAAATAGAATCTGCCACGTATCTTGAAAGCATAGTTTTAATAAAAGTTTAATGTGAAATTAAACAACGAAAAGTAGCACCCTTTTTGAATATGCAATATTCTGAACCATGATGTAAAATTCAGTATTTGCTTACACCATTTTATTTTATTCCAAGTACAAGATGAACCTGCGTTCTCAGAGACTAACCTCTTAATAACATTTATTAAAAACAAGCGAATTAACGAATTAATAATCAATTAATCAATTACAAAACACCAGTAAGAGAACTTGAAACAATGATAATAAAATTATGTAAAAGATGAGGAGTGTACCTGAATATAGATCGAGCGACATAAGTAATTTCTTGAGCGCATAGACGATTGGACTCGAAATATACCTCCCTCTATGATTTTGATATTACTTCAATAAGAAGATGAGCAAGATACTAGCACACAGGAAGATCTCAATAGAAACGAAGAAAAGAGTGCTAGACTGATACGTGATGTCAGTTCTTCAGTACGGCTGTGAATGCTGGACAATATCATCGAAAATGAGGAAAAAACTGGAAGCGGCCGAAATGTGGTTCTACAGAAGGATGCTACGGATATCGTGGACTGAGCATACAAGCAACGACGAAGTGTTAGAAAGAATGGCAACAAAAAGGAAATTGATGCTGAGCATCAGGAAGAGACAACTGAAGTTCCTGGGACATGCAATGAGAAAGGAGAGCCTGGAGAACCTGATACTGACTGGTCAGATAGAAGGAAGGTGAGACAGAGGAAGGCAGCGGATAACATATCTGCAGAGTCTGATCAGGTGGATGACGGAACGGGGGTTGCCAGGAGCAACAGGAGCAAACATACTAAGAACCACAAGGGATAGGGAGACGTGGAGATCCATGATCGCCTACGTCCTGAAGGGACAGGGCACATAGAAGAAGAAGAAAGTCAGAATGTATTACCGGGTATCGTAAGTTTAGAATAAATAATGAATGATGAAATCTGCTGAGTGAGAAAAAGTAGAGAAACAGTGAAACCCAGAAATACAATTCAGAAGAAAAAAAATCTCTTAACTGTAACTATATAATTAAGAATACTTCTGAACTTCTCCCAAGAAAAATGCATGGGAAAAAAAGGATGTTTATTTATATTAGCAAAAAAAAACAAAAAAACAAAACAAAAAACAAAAAACAAAAAAAAAACAAGGAATGATAAAAAAATAGCAATTAATTTTTTCGCTGCTTAATTCAATATCAGAGAAAACAGAATTTGGGGGCTTAAATGAAGAAATCAATAAAAATAACAAAATCTAAAAAACAGGCTGACGTTTCAGACGAAGGCAAAAGAAATTATTATGTGCAATTCATATAGATGAAGCAAAAAAAAAAGACTTACAAAGAAAGGCACGTGATGTGATTAGAAAGGAAACAGAAAAGTAACGCAACAATAAAATAATCAATTTTCTCTTTAACTTTGCCCTTTTTGTGCCAAACGTAAGCCTTGGTCGATTATATTTTCTAGTGCGCATGCGCTGGTTGGCTATACGGAATTTGATCGATGGTCAAAGAATTATGCAATTACACCGACACTAAACTAATAAGGGTCAAGCGGCTAATGAAGTTGATAATTAAAACGAAATGCAAATAAATTACCAGTGCGACTCACAGGCGATGTAAGCATGACTCACATTTTTTATTCAACAGTTTCAACATGACGTGTTCCTGTACGTGAGCCGGTACGCCAAACATTAGACCCATATTAATTACCATGCGCATGCGCCATGTCGAATTTATACACCAATGAATACAAGCTTGCGTGTGGTTATTTAATATGCGTACATACGTTTATAAATTAATTAAAAATGTGGAGGAAAACATACATAATTATTCGCATATCAACATGAAATTTATAAAATATTAGACGCACTAATAGAATAGACGTACATTTATATTTATTTAAGACAAAAATCGTGTTATACTTGCAATGCCGTGTATCAAGAAAACTCCGTAACTTTAATTTTCAGGAGGAAAGGTGAACATATATAATGAATTAAAAGTGTTGATACTTTCGAAAAAAAGTAGAGCTGATAACGATCGAATTTTAGAAGCATTTGAAAAATATGTTTTTTGCATTATATTAAAATTATAATTCATCTATCCTTGTTATAGTCAGAGATCAAAAAATAAGACGGACATCAAAGAAAAAATAGCTAAAGCAAATAAAAAATGTATGTATATTGCTTGCTGCTTTTACAGGGTAAATTGCAGTTATAATCCCGTTTCGGACTATGATACAGTTTTCCATGTAAATTCATCTTGATGAGTTCAACTACAGACAAAAATTAAGATTCTTTTCATTTTTATTCATATTATTTATTTACTCTATTTTTAGAGATACATGTTTTAATTATATCAACATTTTTACAAGTATATATATTTATATATGTATATGTGTGTGTGTGTGTGTGTGTGTGTGTGTGTGTGTGTGTGTGTGTGTGTATCTGAGTGTGTGTATGTGAAAACGTGTGAGAAGCCGTGTACATTTTGTTTAAAGAGTAGATTTTTATGATGTTGTCATTTTTCATCATATTCCGATTTCTGCTATGGTTGCACTACCTATCAATTCTGCGGGAACAACTAAGGCAGGTCGTGGTGTGTTGTTATGGCTCCATTTCATGTTTGTTCTATCTCCCATATCATCTCTAGCATTACATTGACAAAGTTCTTCTTAGTGTGTGGGCTGTATTTAACAAGATAATTTTTTGTAAAACTCTTAAACTGGGGTTTCTAGGGATTCTTTCAATGTGTTGTTTTGTCTCATTTTTTCTCATTACAAGTGCACCTACTATCACTGGCATGACTCTTATTTTCAATTTCCACATTTTTTCTATATTAATTTCCAGGTCTTTATATTTTGACAGATTTTCGGATACCGTGGTTGTTATGTTACAATCCGCTGGACAAGCCATATCAATTCATAGCACCTTTTCTCTTTCAAGTTTTTAACAATAATGTCCGGTCTATTGGCCTCAATTTTTCTGTCTGTGTAGATTGTGTAATCCCATAGAATCCTGACATCTTCTATTTCCGCAACCAGTGCTGGGTGATGTTCGTACCAATGTTTGCTTACAGATTTTCCATAGAGTTTCCACATTGTCCAATGTAAATATTGCCCCAATCTATCATTTTTATATATATTTGGGGCAAGTACAGAACATACTGAGATTAGATGGTCTATTGTTTCTTGGTGTTTATCACAGAACCTGCATTTTGGATCCACTTTATTATGTATAATATTCGCCTGAAAGTTTCTAGTGAAAAGCCTTTGGTCTTGCGCTGCAAGAATAAAGCCTTCAGTCTCAGACTATAATCCAGATGCACGTAACCATAGATGAGTATTAACTTTATCTACATTAGATTTATTGGCACGTTCTGGATATTGGACATGCAGAGGTTTGTCTTGCCAGAGTTGTTTCATCTGTTCAAGAGCTTTATCTTTGGCTTTCATTTTCATATTTTTTGTCGCAATAGTTGGTTCTTGGCTCCTGTTTTGCTTTTCTACAGAACCTACTAAATGTAAATTTTGTTTGTATTGACGGTCTTCTTTTATTATTCAATATTATTATTATTATTATTATTATTATTATTATTATTATTATTATTATTATTATTATTATTATTATTATGTCATTTTTCATCATATTTCGATTTCTGCTTTGGTCTCACTACCAAACCAAGTCTGCGGGGAGACCTAAGGCAGGTAGTGGCGTGTTGTTATGGCTCCATTTCATGTTTTTCTATCTTCCCTATCATCCCCAGCATTACATAGATAAAGTTTTCCTTAGTGTGTGGGCTGTACTTAATAAGACAATTTTTTGTATGTCTCTTAAGCTGGGGTTTCCAGGGATTCTTTCAATGTGTTGTTTTGTTCCATTTTTTATCATTCCAAGTGCACCTACTATCACTGGCACAACTCTTGTTTTCAATTTCCACATTTTTTCTATTTCAATTTCTAGGTCTTTATATTTTGACAGTTTTTCAAATTCCTTGATTGCTATGTTACAATCCGCTGGACAAGCCATATCAATTAATAGACAAGTTTTCTCCTTCTGGTTTTTAACAATAATGTCTGGCCTGTTTGCTTCAATTTTTCTGTCTGTGTAGATGGTGTAATTCCCATAGAATGGTTACATCTTCTATTTCTGTAACCGGTGCTGGATGATGTTAATACCAGTGTTTGTTTACAGCTTTTCCATAACGTTTGCACATTGTCCAATGTAAATATTGCCCAACTCTATGGTGGCGATTTTTATATTCGTTTGGGGCAAGCACAGAACAGCCTGAGATTAGGTGGTCTATTGTTTCTTGGTGTTTATCACAAAACCTGCATTTTGGATCCATATTATTATGCATAATATTTGCCTGAAAGTTTCTCGTGAAAAGACTTTGGTCTTGTGCTGCAAGTATAAATCCTTCAGTTTCAGACTTTAATCCAGATGCACGTAACCATCGATGAGTATTAACTTTGTCAACATTGGATTTATTGGCACGTACTGGATATTGGACATGCAGAGGTTTGTCTTGCCAGCGCTGTTTCATCTTTTCAAGAGCTTTATCTTTGGCTTTCATTTTCATATTTTTTGCCGCAATAGTTGGTTCTTGGCTTCTGTTTTGCTTTTCTACAGAAACTACTAACTGTAAATCTTCTTTGAATTTACTGCCTTCTTTTATTATTGAATCTTTTTTCTTTCTTTCTTCATGTTGCCTTACTAATTGTAACATCCAATCCTTTGTTGTTTCTATGTATGTTAGTAAGCCAATAGTTGTTGTCTTGTATGACAATTCCAGCTGAATAAGACCTCTTCCACCTTCTTTACCGGGTATGTATAGACGGTCTATATCAGCCTTTGGATGATGCATCTTATGCTTAGAAAGAAGCTTTCTTGTTTTAGCATCCATTCGCCTGATGTCGTTTAGAGTCCAGTTTAAGATGTTAAAGCTATATTGGACAACTGGGATTGCAAGGCTATTAATGGCCATAACTCTGTTCTGTGAATTTAATTCAGTTTTTAATATCATTCGTAGCCTTCTATAGTACTCTTTACGCACTATTTCTTTCATTTTTTTATGGTGAATGTTTTCGCTCTCATTTACACCTAGGTATTTATAAGCTTCTTCTGGTTTCAATTCTTTTATTGTTACAGCAGGGTCTAGGCTAATTGAGGATGTTTCTTGTATTGATCCACGTAAAACTGTAGCTTTAGCACATTTATTCAAATTAAATTTCAATTCCAATGTCTTCGCTGAAGCATTTTACAGTTTGCAGAAGACCTTCCAGTTCATTATCATTCTTAGCATATAACTTCAAGTCATCCATGTAAAATAGATGGCTTATTTTCTTTTGTCCTATTTTATAACCACATTCTGTCTTGTTAAGTTGACTGGTTAGTGCTATTAGTGATATGCAGAATAGTAAGGGAGATAAAGAATCACCTTGAAATATACCTCTTTTGATGTTTATTTCATCAGACTCATAGGTTCCATTTATATAATTGAGGTAAAGGGTTGTTTTCCATATAGACATGCACTGTTTGATGAAATTGATGATGACGGGCGATATCTTGTATATATTTAAAGTCTTTAAAATCCAGTCATGTGGCACACTATCGAATGCCTTTCGATAGTCTATCCAGGCTGTACTAAGATTTTTCTTTGTACTGTAGCAGTTTTCCAGGATCATTTTGTTAATCAGCAATTGGTCTTTACAACCATAACAGCCACGTTTGCACCCTTTTTGTTCAAGCGGTAACATGTCATTTCTTTCTAAGAATAAATATGTCTGCTTTGTTAAAATAGATGTTAATAGTTTATATGTTGTCGGGAGACATGTAATTGGTCTGTAGTTTTTCGGATTTTTTGTGTCACCATTCTTGGGTAGAAGAAATGTAATTCCTTTTGTCAACCATGCAGGAATTTTAGTGGGATCGTCAACCATTTCTTGAAGTTCTTTGGCTAGTTTTTTATGTGATGCGCTTAAATAATATAGCCAAAAGTTAGGAATTTTATCTATGCCTGGGAATTTCCAATTGTGTGTGTTTTTTTTAGTGCATATTTAACATCATCTTCTGTAATTCCAGACCATGTCTGTTCGGGTTTATTTTTCATTCGTTCTGTCTCTTGCATAATCCAATGTACTTCCTTGCTAAGTTCTTTAGGGCAAGCCCATATCTTTTCCCAGAACTGTGTGACTTCTTCCATTCTGGGGGGTGGGTACTGTCACTTCAATTCTTTTTTTACCTATTTCCCTGTAAAATCTCTTTGTATCAGTCTGAAAAATCTTGTTTTCTCTGTAAAATCTTGCTCTTTTATTATTATTATCATTATTATTATTATTATTATTATTATTATTACTTTCTTTTTGTATAATACATTAAGTGTCTATGATGATATTTTATCACTACTCGTGTTTCAAGTCCAAAGTTGACTCTTTTCAGGGGAAAAATGTGTGAAATTACATATCGATATCCGTTTGTCTTTCTGACGACCGATACTTATGTGTATATATAGAGAAGTGGTCGGTGAGCAGATCAGAAATTTCATATGCGTTCGTGTTCATTTATTGAGTATTAATATGTTTTTTTAGTTTTGAGAATCATTCATTTTTACTTTAAATACTTTCTCATCTGTGTGTGTGTTGGTAATCTTGTCAAATTCTTCACAAACTCTTTTGAGATACTTCACTAGTTTTTCTGTTCTTCGTATTTCTTTCTTTTCTTGGGGGTGTGAGGTCTTTTATTATAGAGTCTACTTTTTCTTTTAATTTAACATACAAAACAAGCCATTCAAAAAAAGAAAAGACGAACTTAATGAACGGAAGAAAATTAGCATTTTACAATGTTATCAAAAACAAAGAAACTGCTGCTATATCCAGAACATTAGCGAACAGAAAAACTCCTTCATACATAAAATATTTTGAGAAATAATAATGGCACATGATACAGAGAAGCAAAAACCTAAGTAAATGACCCTCAGCCTAACAAAATTACAGGCTACCTTCGACAAACGACAGAACAACAAACTATACAAAAAATTACATTGAAATAGACAGCACATGACTAACAAAAATAAAAGACACATGGCCTAAATTAACTCAAAATTTGTCATGAGAATTTTTGGAATCTAAATGTAAAGATGAAGAAGAGAAATCCCCGAACATTTTAGGAAAAGAAAATAACATGAATTGAAACACTACCAAATCAATTGTAATCGGATAATAAAAAAGAAAATAACACAAAACAATTCCTTAATAAGAACCGAAAATCTGGAGTAAAACACATACCCTGGAAACCAATACGAACAACAAAATAGAGGTAAACATTTCAGAGCATGCAACCACACACAAACACATCCACCATCAGATACACTCATAAGTCATTTTGTTGAACCACTCACAGTAACAATAACAATACAACCGACAGATGAATAGCAAAAAACAAATCAAAATATTTTCTAAATAAGAATAATAATTCAAATGAAATGAACATATTCTTTGAAGGATTCTGGGACACAGACTTTGAAAACAATCACAACCCCACTAAAAATCTCACACACTAACAAAAACTAACATTAGAATGCATTCGTGGAAACAATGGCATAATAATAAAAGAAGCAGGCAAGGACAGTGCTGTAGTCATCATAGATAAAACATACTACAAAAATATTCAAGATATACTACAAAACATAAATACCTAAAGATTAATCAACCTGTGATGAAAAAATCTCATCAAAAATCAAAATCAAAATACTCTGCCTTACGCAGTAGAATATTTACGCAAATAATGAAAATCTTTTCTTGCAGATTTTATATAAAAAAAATTGTTTTTTTACACATTCCCATAATACATACATCAAACACAATTAAAGCAGCTATTCAGGAACATAAATCCGAATATATTCACATCCCAAACCCTAGTGATCTTAAATTCAGTTGCATTATAGCAGGGCCAGCATGCCTGATAGCATACACTTCCTATGATTCGTGCCAGTAAAAGCAGACTGAGATATACTCATAAAAGCTTTTGATGGGAACAGTCTGTACAGCAACCTAAACCATGAAAAATGTAAACTGGCTATCACACTTTAGATTGAAAAATATCCAGAAATACACACGCTTCACAAAAGAAGATATTATACAAAGTACAGAACTAATTTTAGACTATTCATTCCAATTTAACAACCAAAATTATATTCAAACAACAGCTACCGCGATGGGGACAAAAATGACACCAAATTTTCAACACTAACACTAGCATATCTAAAATAAAACCTATACAAAAACCTATACAAAACCAAATAGGACACATATATGGGTAAAACATAAAACCAGAATTCACTAAATCATGCAAAATATATCTAGATGATTGTTTTATCTTTTGGAGATCAACATAGGAAGATATAAATAAACTACAGAATCTTTTCCAAAACTTTCACCTAAAAATTACGTTCACAGTAGAATATAGCTATAATGAATTGATATTCATAGGAATATACTCATAAAAAGCAATTAAATCATCATATAGAGTTACCATAAACCCAGAGACACCAAACGACATCTTCGTTTCAAGAGTCACCAACATACAAGTTGTCTAAAACCCATGCCCTAATTCCGAGCACGAGGACATTGCACAATAGTACCTGACGAAATGCTTCATAAAATAAGCCTGGAGGGACTACGAAAAACACTACAAAAAAATGATACCATATTTCACTAATAAACGAGTGTTTCGAACTAGTAGAAAAAATACTATTAGAATCTCTCCGGAATTCCCACCAAAAAAATGAAAAAACATTCTCGCATTCGTCTCAACACACAACAAAAACAACTCAGTGTTATTTGCAAAGACAAAAAGACACATAGAATTACTTAACAAAAATGATAAAATAAATGAAATCTTCAAAACGACTAAATCAATTGAAAGCCAATGCTTTTTTTGAATTTTAAATATTAATTTCCTCACGTGGCAAGCCAGGTTGCTGCAAACTGGAAAATTAAAATTGAAATATGTGTAGAAATTAAAATTGAAATATAGAAAAGACTCTGATATAATTTTTATCATAGATAATATAGCCAAACCATACAACGGTGGTAACGTATGTATATCGTGCGAGGAGGAAAATTTAGCTAATATGTTGTTCCCAGAAATAAGAATATGACCAAATAAAAGATCAATAATTGTGTCCAAATTTAACCATACTCACAAACATGGATGAAAGTGTTCTAAGATTTTAAAAGAAATCCTTCCTAATAATGAAAAATGTTTCGATTTTTAAAAAATTTCAGTCGTTCGTTTGTGAAAAACTCCATGTTCGAACGTTTGAAAAACGGTAAAATCCGTTACTGTAAATCGCCTGAAATACAGAAATATATATATTAACCCACATATAAGCCTGTTCTTTTGCTGTATCATTGCGCATTAGTGTGGTTACACATCCAAATGCTTTCATCCGGGATCGAAACACATATAATTTGGTGTCAGTCGGAATTCCTATCCCTAAGTTATCAGCGCATGCCTGAGAGTAGCGCAAATCTATTGTTGTACATACAAGTTGCCTGCAGAGAAAAGCGTAAACCGCGGGAGTGGTTACTCTTTTTACAAATTTCCCTCTAGAGAGCTCAATCGTAACAAGACAATTAGTCTTCCACATACAAGCCTGTTTAGCTGTATCACAGCTTGTCAATTGAAAGCGTTGTATAAAAAATTGATTTAATATGAGGGTATATATATATATATATATATATATATATATATATATATATATACAGTATTATTGTCATATATACATATATACTCTCATGCCAAATCAAATATTTTTTCATGTGACGTTTCGAATGTATCAATTTAGAATATAATGCTATAATAAGAATTGTGTGCATGTGTGGGTATTCATTATGATCACATCTGTATATCTCATATATTAATTTTCATTTATTTAATTTATTTATTTTTTAACCTATCCTGTAAATCATCAGAATTACGTCACTATTATTATAGTTAAGTATATCAATACTCAAAATTTAAATTATGTAATCGTCACTGAACGGTCAGTTATCAATCAGCAACCGAAATTATTTGTTTTTATAGCATTTGTTAGTTCTGTATATGCGTATTATATATATATATCTGTACCGATATATGTATATATATATATATATATATATATATATATATATACTCCTCCAATAGTCCTTGGAGCCGAACTTTATATATATATATATATATATAAAAGTTCGGCTCCAAGGAGGATTTGCAAACTAGTGCTGAACAACAGCAAATCTTCAATACCTTATTTAATCCGTGAATTTGAGGTTCTCATGTCATCTGCGGACAAAGCTGAGTGCTTTGCCCGCAGATTCTCATCCCACGCAACTTTTGACTCATCTGGAGTTTACCATCTCGACTTCCCTATAATAACTGAGGCCAAACTGGACGAAGTATATATTACCCCGACAGTAGTATCCCGCCTAATTTCAAAACTTGACCCCCATAAGGCGAGCGGTGACGATGGAATCCTGGTGATAGTCCTTAAGTGGTGTGCCCCGAACTCTCCCCTGTCCTCTCTAAACTGTTTAACTACTGCCTTTCTGCTTCCTGTTTTCTGCATGCGGGAAGTTCTCTTCAGTCGTTCCTGTATTTAAGAATTGTGGTGAACTCTCGGACCCATCCAACTATCGCCCTATCAGTCTTCTAAAGATATTCTGGAAAGTGTTCGAGGCCATAATCAATGCTGAAATAGTTCAACATCTTACTGCCCACAAACTCTTCTCTGACAGGCAATATGGCTTCCGCATTGCCAGGTCCACGGCCGACTTGCTAACAACCGTAACGGAGTACATGCTCCAGACACTTGATGAGTCTGAGGAGGCTTGCGCGGTTGCTCTGGACATCTTCAAGGCTTTTCACAGGGTTTGGCACTCTGGCCTTCTATACAAGCTACGGGGTTACGGTATTACCGGTCGCCAGATTGACCTAATCCAATCTTTTTTAAATAACCGGAAAATGAAGGTCGTTTTGAATAGGCATGCCTCTTCAGCCTACAGCACGAATGCTGGTGTCCCACAGGGCTCTATCCTGGGCCCGACGCTCTTCCTTATTTTAATCAACGACCTCCCAGATGAGATCAAGGGCCATGTAGGCATCTACGCAGGTGACACCACAATATATTCTCGCACCAGTAAGAAACCTGTCGCGGCGGATAGACATAATCTCGCTACTGACCTTGAAGGGGATGTACACTCTGTGGTGAATTGGGGCAAGAAGTGGTTTGTCAACTTCAATGCGTCTCAGACCAAGCTGTTGTCTATCAACCATCACAAGCAACCTCTCCTGCCTCCCCTAAGCATGGACCAAGCGATTCTCCCTGAGAGCAATACACCGCGCCTCCTCGGTCTTACCCTCTCTTCAGACCTCAAATTGAACCACTCTACCGAATCCATAGCTAAATCCACTGCTAAGAAGTTTGGGTCATTATGTCGATCCAGGATGTTTTTTTCCGCCTGAATACATCCTGCATATATACCATCCGTCCGTGCATGGAGTACTGCTGCCTTTTATGGTCAGGCACCCCTGCCGTTCACCTCAGTGTTCTCGACAGGCTCCAAAGGAGAGTCTGTAATGTGATAGGTACTGACTTGGCGACTCGACTGCAGCCACTTCCCCATCGACGAAATGTGGCCTCCCTTTGTCTGTTCTATAAATACTTTCATGGCTTCTTCTCGGACGAACTTAAGTCACTGGTGTCTCCACAACAGGTGTTTACTCATGCAACCAGATTGGCAACTGGCTACCACCCATTCACAGTTAGGTTGACCAAATGCAGACGACAATTCTACTCCTGCAGCTTCTTCTCTCGCACTTCCCGCCTGTGGAACTCACTCCGATATTCTTGCTTTCCTGATGGGTACAACCTCCAAGATTTTAAATGCAATGTCAATACTCATCTATTAACCACTGGATTCTAGCTCTCTCCCCACCCGTATATCCTTCCCTTTCCCTTCACCTATGTAACTGTCATCACACCTGCATTCTCATCTTTCTATTGCTCTTTTCTAACTGGTGTGTACTCCTCACTCTCTTCTAATTAATCTTTTTACAGTTATGTAGCCCCCCGCAACTCAGTGGCATTTCCGCCTTGCTCGGAGTTAAATGATTAAAAAATGTATATATATATATTATCGTCACCCGGAGACAGATTAGTACGTCTTAGACTCCGGTCGCTTCCTAACTCAGGATTGAAACCCCACCGAATGGGCGTCAGTCGGCGATTCTACTCCTAGGCCACGAGCGTCCGGTAGAAGAAGCCAGGCTTTTTAGCGCGTATAAACATGCCCAATAGCTACAGTGCTCCAATTCATTATCGAATGACCGGTGCGTAGATGCCGGAGTAGCTACTGTTTACAAAGTCTCCCACTCTTCCAGAGTGCTCAATCAGAGTATATATATATTCGTGTAATTCGACTTGAGGCATTTTGCTCACGCGAAAGAAGTCCTTTTTTTAGGTGTTATCTTTGTCAAAGTTTTGAGACATTTATTGAAGGTGGTTATTTTCTCTTAACCTAAGCTTTTATCAAAAAGTTCTTGTTATATTATTGCTACTACTGCTACTATTCCTTTTAATACTACTTCTACTACTAGACACACACATAGATAGATAGATAGATAGATAGATAGATAGATAGATAGATAGATACTATTTAGTTTTGATGTAGCCAAACCCAAGAATGCTTCTTTTTTAGTGGGTTATTGATACAAAGATATTTTGGAAGGCAGATATTTTCGTGTGTAATATTCTCTATGCATTTTTGAAGAGACTGGAACTGTAGAACTACGGAAATAATAAGAAAGCAAATTGTAAAACTTTCCATATGCGCGTTTTCGTAATAGACATAAAAACAAATCAAACACTAGTAACTGTCTTAGATATAATACAATTAAACTACAATACATGTAAACCTTACAGAAAAGGAAACAACAATATACATCAGCAAAAGTTCTAACCAACCTCCCAATATATTAAAGCTCATACCCATATCTCTTAACAAATAAATATTAACGAACTCCAGAAACATAAAAATGTTTAATAAAAACAAAGAAATATAAGAATCAACACTTCGCACGAATGAATACTAAAACCAACTCGAATATTTAAACGAAGATAAACAGAACAAAACTAATAGAAAAAGAATATAATCTGGTTCAACAAGGTTACAATAACACTATAAAAAGAATAGGTAGAAATATTTTCAATATAATACAAAAACTTTTCTCCAAACACCACTATGAAAATCATTAAAAATACCGTCAAAATTAGTTACTGCTCCATGGACAACGTAGTGAAAATTACTAAACACAATAAGAAAATACTCAACAAAACTAATAACGGTACTAACAACAAAATACAAAATGCAAATGCTGAAATAAAAACAAATGCCAACCTAACAATAACTGTTTAACCAACAACATAATATATTAAGCAATCGTAGCAAATAAGAGTAAGTCTAAAAAGAATACTGAGGACCTAGAGAAATAAATTTCAAAGAAAGAAGTAACAATCACAAAACATCATCCAATACATAATAGTATAAAAATAGCAGAACACTATCAAAATACATATGGAACCAAAAACAAAAAAAAAAAAAAACACAATAAAATAGAAAATGCTAAAAAAATTCGAATTCGGCATCAGTCTTTGAGCGTTTGTTTGTGAATGCATCTGTATGTGTCTGTGTGTGTGTGTAGCGTTTGTCTCTAGGTGTTTTTTTCACTTTTCCATATATCAAATTTTTACACGTCGTATCCTTCATTTAAACCTGACAGGAATTTACATTACTTTAATGAGAAATGATTGCTGTTAACAGTAAAGTATTAAAAAAGATCCAATATTGTAATATTACTGTTGCCCGTGAGGAATCCTCATCTGAATTTGAAAAAATTAACATCATTAACTATTAATTAACAGACTCTACAAATTAAAGTGCATCTCATAGTGCCTCATAAACTTCGAAAAACAGAGTAACATATTTTTACACCACAGTGACTAATCAGGATCAGAAATCTACGCTGATTTGAATGTTGACATGCAAGCTGATAAAGACTCTATAATTGTGTAGTGTGTATTCTGCTGGAATTTGAACGGGAACAGTATTGAAAACAGAATCTATATTAACATTTTTGGCATAGTGTTTCCTACTCTCAAGGTTTCTCATTCGTTAGGTTTTGTTCCTGTCAAGATTCCTCGAGGGTGAATGAGAAGAAACTGTTTCCATGAGAATTCGATTTACTACCAATTACGCATTTTAACTTTTTGTCGAATATAGAAACTCCTATATAAGGAAAACACACCAAAAAGAAAACTGACCTCTATATACCCATACAATATTTCTTACACCTCAGATATATCCATACCACGTATTAATTTGTTTTTTATATTTTCACCCCAAGCAAGACGATAATACTACTATAACACGTGTTTACATGTAGTGAAAAGTTTAGTGGCGAGAAGTGAAGAAAAAGAAATAAATCTACAGGTTTCAGTAAGTCAGATGACGATTGACATTACATTTATATTTTTAAATATTTTATGAATTAGGGAAACAAGTAGTCGCAGGGCCGTTTAAGAGGTGCGATATTCCAGAATAGGAAGTGTTAGAATATAAATGGTAGCTGTATCTATACTACAGGTTAAAAGTCTGGACAAACGCTGTATTTCTGTACAAAACAAAAATTTCTTACTTGAGATTGTATTTACACTATTTACGTTATTCGGACTATTGTCCTTATCTTCGATGCAATTTCCACAATGTTTCTGCCTTTGTACGCTCCTGCTTTTTTATGGGCTAGAAATTTCGAACCAAAACCTTTATTACTATAACTGGGGTATATCATCCGTTGTGCGAAGCCGCTTCTGGTAGTCTTATGTTATTTTCCTATTAACCCGACACTTTCATCTCGTGTTTCGGCTTTGCAATAGAGTCGACATCTTTTCCCTACATATTTCTTTCCACAGCTACATAGAATGGCGTACGCACAGTGATATCCTACTCTTTTGGGGGTTCTTACTCTGCGAATTGTATAACAACTTCTGAAGATCGTCCTCATGTTATATTGACCACACATACTTTGTATTTCTTCAATAATCCCTTCACATATGGTAGGCAGACGGAGGTTGTTTTCTGAGAGTTGTTATCCTCATGCAACCTCACGTCCATGTTTGTTGGAATAGATATGGTTGGTTAGTTTCAGTTGCTTGAACAAAAGATTTGTGAGTTCAATACCATGCTAAAGCAGTAGTGAACAAGTAACTGAGAGAGTCGGGTAATGGAAGATAAGTCAAGACTACCAGAAGCGGCTTCGCATAAGGAGCGAGAATGATATAACCCAGTGATCGTGATAAAGAGTTCGGTTCGAGTTTCTTGCACCTGAATAAGTTCAGAGCGTGAAAATGCTGAAACCTCATACAAATGGCAACCAAGATCAGGACAATAGTCCGATAAGTGTAAATAGTGTAAAGCAATATTAAATGATATATTTTAATATTCGATTAAAGTATGAGGTAAAATGTTATTAACTATAGTGTATTTGATTTAATTGTTATAAAAATAAGCACTTGACAATAAAACAGCATCATTAAACAGCATCATATTTTATTATTTTGAATAAAATCACTGCAAACACGAACGCCAGTTTGAACTTTTAGTAGTAAAAGATATTTAGAGTGATACTAAAAATATAACTAAAAATCCACTACTTACAGTGTAGTTTCAATTATTTTTCAGTCTTTCTCCACATTTTTCCATTCTTACATTTTATCTTTTATTTAAAATATACAAACATTATCTCATTCTAAGGTGTGTTTTTCAAGAAATGCGATGCAGACTCGAAACTTTAGCCTGTATTAAATTCATGTAGTGAGGTACCAAAGAAGAGATCTCATGCGAACAATTGTCATGAACTTATTTGTAAAAAAAAAAAAAAAAAAAAAAAAAAAAAAGACAGAAGCAAACCTCGTCACGTCTATGAAAAATAATTGAACTCGAGATAGAAGGTAAAGGTGTTCAAGCAAAAAGGAGGAACTTTAGCTGTTACTACATTTTGGCACTTCACTTTATATATGTATAGTTGGCAAACCGGTAACTACGCTGTCATATCCGCTCATGAAACGTTCTCTTCCGTTTTCTTCCACACATGTAAACAAAATATGCGTGTTCTTGAAAAGCAAAATTCTATCTCGTGACCAGCTGCTGGCACGTGGAAGACATAGAATTTTTACAGGCATTGGAAAGATATTGATTCTTTATGGAAGGT
>JBBBDQ010000663.1:2285000-2392500 GCA_037127315.1 Ascarosepion bandense
TAAAAGCTTGTTTTAGTGCTCCTTTACAGATACGTAAAGTATGTGTAAGCTTGAGGAATAAAAATATTAAAATGTACAGTTTAGAGCCAACGATACTTTTATAAAAATTCATGAATGTTACAGATTCAAGGAAACCATTATTAAAGTATTCCCATTTATATTTTGTCGGTAACTACTGGTTGTGATATTAGACAATTTAGGGTGATAAAATTGATGTAAGCATAAACTTTAAAAAGATGTCTAAACTCCAAAGACACTTCTATGATTTCCATAATACGGTACCAGGTAGTTTTGCATGAAGTTTTTTGTATGAATTTTTTTCTTTTGATGATGTGCATTTTTTATTAAATATATATGGACAACGACTGCAGACAATTGATCTTTAATTATTATTATGGAAATCCTTACATTTGCGTATAAATAAGCATCTATTTTACCAAAAGAATTATCAAACATAATATAGTTAATATTAGAAGTGGTTTCAAATAAGATAACACACACATATCATGGTAGGATATCATTACCATACGTTTATCATACGTTTAACTTGGACATTTTAGCATTTTTATTTTCAAATGTTAGTGTTAATGTACAAAAACATACATTTCGGAAAGCTACTGTTATATTCTAAAATTAGTGGCATCTTCAATTTTAAATAATTTCAACAAAACATCTAAATGTATTGAGTTGTATGGTAAAAACCCTTTTCGTAGACTAATTATTAGAAATAGTGTATTGCCATTACAGCGATTTCTATTCACGGTTGGTATGCCCCATAAATTACCAACCTAGATTACGTGTAAAGAATAGCATAAAATTAGCGAGCCAATAGTCTTCAAAAGAGTTCTTGTCTAAATTATATTAGACGCTGCATCAATCAGTATGAGATTTCTCTAGGATAATATCTTCTACTTTGTTTCATTTGCTCTTCTTCGAATGTCTATTGAGGTCTTGAATCTTGAATTCTAGTTCCTGAGCATATGCAAATCGTTACTTGGTAATTTTGAATCCCTGCCTTCCAGGAGCCGACTTCACACGATCTCTGAGCAGACCTTTTGACCGCCTCCACGTCAATGGTGTCCTAAGGTAATCACCAGCTATTTTTATTAAGGATATCCTAGAAATATCCTTTGATTTGAACATTAACTAAAAAACGAGAGTAACATTTAAAAATTTGAACTTTCCATTAATTAACTCACAACATGGAAGAGTAAATAGAGAATACGATATGAAATTAGCTTTTCGTTAAAAATATGAAAATTGCTGACTCCCAATTACTTTTTGATGACGTTATTTAAATTTTTATTTTAGATGCGACAGCCTGCTGTTAAATTGGCTGATAGCAAATACAAGAAAGAAATTATTCAATCCAAAATATTTCCACTTGAACTAGAATAATTTCTCTTGGTCAATTTATTTCTGTCTCCCTGTATCGCCTACACGCTAATTCTTTCTTTCTTTCTTTCTTTCTTTCTTTCTTTCTGTATCTATCTATCTATCTATCTATCTATCTATCTATCTATCTCGTGACATGTGTTATATATAAAAAAGCTTACACGTTACAAGATGAGGTAGTAAAAAACATTCACCTAAACACTGGTATTAAGCATTCTCAGATTTTATTGGGTTGCACTTATTTAATTTTATAAATAACAATATTCAAATTCAATGATAAATATAAAATAATTTAGCTTTATTGAAATATGTAGTATTATAAAATTTAATAGTAAATATATCCATCCTCTAATTTTAATTATATGATATCCTCATTCAATTCAAATATATATATATATATATATATATATATATATATATATATATATATATATAAGTACATATATATATATATATATATATATAAGTACATATATATATATATATATATATAATCAAGAAACAAAAGTTGCATGTTTTTCAAATCCAATGGCAATATCATATTTCATGGCTCTTGCCACACGTCAGACCAAATTAATAAAACCATGAAAGGTTCAATTTCAGTCAGACAAATTCGAGTGAAATAGAAAAAGAAAACAAGTGAAAAGAAATTAGAAAGAAAATGGTAAGAAAATGGTAAGAAAATGGTAAGAAAATAGGAGGGAATGGGGGTTTAAATTAGCGTCACGTAGAGTCTCTCCCCTAGATTAACAAAAAAAAACTTCGTTAATGAAGCCAATGACTTTTGACCTGAGATGCTAGTTGTCTGTTTTAGATGCATTACATTAAAATTTAAAAATTAAGGGTTGAATTTACGCTAGAAAATATAATTGTCACTTTTTCTTATTAGTTCTAATCGTAAGAGTAATAGTAGTATTATATTATTACATTCGTAGTAATAATACCGTGGTAATAAAGAAATTAAAATTTAGAAAACTAAAATTAATAATAAAATATAAAAAATTAAAAAATTAAAAATTGAAAAATTAAAAAAGTAAAGAAGTAAATATTAAAGAGTTTAAAATAAGTAATTAATTAAAAATATGTAAAAACAACGGAAAAATTAATATTAACAATAATAAAAAATTAAATATAATAAAAATAAAAATACCAATAATCCTAATTATGAAGACAACATACAAAGATAAGTTAATATAAATTAATAATTATTATTTATAATTTTAAAAAAAACTCATTTAAAGAATATATACATGCATTTACATTCAAATAAAATTATTATATAGCTACACTTAATAAAAGGTAAAATAATAATAATAATAACAATAATAATGATAATATATAGAAAGTACATTGACGAAAATAAATTAGCCAATGTACTAAGATGCATCATGCGAAACAACCGATTGACAGAGGCTGAAATTAATGACATAAAAGAATTGCACTCAGAATAGACGAATCAACAGAATATGAAAAGAAACCAGAATCAGAAATAAAAAGTAGTAACATCAAACAAGCCATAGTTCAAAATGTAGAAACCGTGATGCATACAAATCACTGTGAAGATAATGCTGTAAGTTTAGAAGTGCTGGAAAGGTGTGATATGAGTCAGTTAAAAGAGGGTAATAAAGCGAGTTCAAAACACAGTGAATAGAATAATCTTACGGAAAACAAGAACAGTATACAAGAAACCAAGGAAGAAATCAAGAACCATATAAGTCAAAAACAAAATATTGCAATGGAGAAACGAGAATAGCTCTCAAAATTACAATTAACAAAGCATAACCTCGAAACTATTAAGCTCTACAATGCAGCGTTCAAATTAATTTTGGATGAAGAAGACACTTATATAAATCTCAATGAAGCAATATATGCATCAGCAATAGCAGCAACAAAAAATTGAATATCAAATTAAAAACAAGGCAGTCTCGCCGATATGAAGATCCATCTTGCAAAGAAAAATAGAAAAAGAAATAGAAAAACTTAGACGTGAACTATCAGTACTCAATAAACTGACAAGTGGAATAAATGTAAGAACTAGAAGAGGCAGAAAAGTCGAAAGAAAATACATTAGAAATGAAAATGAAGTCCTATCAACTAAGGTAAAAATAAAACAAACAATACAACTGAAGGCTCAAATTATAAGATGTTGTTAGAAAAGATCAAGATTATACAGACAAAACAAGATTTTTCAAACCGATGCTAAGAAATTTTACTGGGAAATAGGTAAAAGAAGAATTGAAGTGACAGTCCCTCCAAAAAGAACTGAACGAAGTTATACATTTCTGGGAAAACATGGGCTTGTCCTAAAGAACATAAAAAGTTTGATTGGATTGCACAAGAGATAGAACGAATAAAAAGTAAACCAGAACAGACATGGACTGAAATCACAGAAGTGGATGTTAAATGTGTACTGAAAAAAGTACACCATTAGAAATTTCCAGGAATAGATAAAGTTCCTAACTTTTGGCCATATTATTTAAATACAGCACATAATACTAGCCAAAGAACTTCAAGAAATGATTAACCATCCCACTAAAATTCTTGCATGGATGACCAAAGGAATTACATTTCTTCTACCCAAGAATAGTGACGCGAGCAACTCGAAAAACTACAGACCCATTACATGCCTTCCGACAACATACAAACTATTAACATCTATTTTAATAAAACAGACATATTTCTTCTTTGAAAAAAATGATACACAACCGCTTGAACAAAAAGGGTGCAAACGTGGCTGTTGCTGATGTGAAGACCAATTACAAATAAACTGAATGATCCTGGAAAACTGCTACAGAGCAAAGAAAAATCTAGGTACAGCCTGAATAGAATATCGTAAAGCATTCGATAGTGTACCACATTCCTGGATCTTAAAGATTTTAAATATATATGATGTAAATGGAGCCATATTTCTGGTGAAATAAACATCAAAAGAGGTATATTTCAAGGTGATTCTTTCTCTCCCTTACTATTCTCCATATCATTAATAGCACTAACCAGTCAACTTAACAAAACAGAATGTGGTTATAAAATAGCTCAAAAGAAAATAAGCCATCTATTTTACATGGATGACTTAAAGTTGTATGCTAAGAATGATAATGAGCTGGAAGGTCTTCTGCAATGGAATGAAATTCAATTTGAATAAATGTGCTAAAGCTCTAGTTTTCGTGGATCGCTACAACAAACATCTTCAATTAGCTGAAAAAATAGTAAACGCAGTTCTTAAGTTTGCGATGCGGTTTTATGACGTCACACTGCGGGATAGCGCGAAATGACAACAAAACCATGTAGTCAAATGCAATGTAATATATTATTTCCTGTTTTAAAGTTGATTTTATTGAGTGTTGGTTGTTTCCATTTGATGTACATGGCCTCCATTATCTACAGGTTCCTCTTACTGTGTGTATGAGTAAGGATCACCGTATTCTTGACCAAAATCTGTCTGATATTACCTACATGTTTATGTTTTTCAGAGAAATGTTGTTTAATAGTACTCTGATCAGAAAGATGACATGTAAGTCTACGGGAGAGCGTGGTTGTAGTAATTTTTGGTAACTATTGCCGTTGCTAAGCGGAGTTTTATGTCAACACAAAAGAAAATCATCGGTGATGTTTGATTTTATAATATTTCAGTTTAAACAACATCTCTGAAGATGGCTCATGTGAGCCGAAAGCTCAGAAGAAAAACAATAAATAACTATCCAAATGTTGGAGAATTTTTGTCTTTATTTTCAACTGACATTAAAGCAAAAATACGACGTTTAGAACGGCTCATGATTAAACATAATAGACATTCATTGTCTCTTATATTTAACAACATATGTTTAGAAAATTACTTGCTCCCTCGATATACTATATATATATATATATATTATTATATTATATATATCTAATATATCTATAATATATTATAATATATATCTAATATATCTATAATATATATATATATATATATATATATATATATATATATATATACATCTTACCTTATGTTCATCCCTCGCAGGCGAGGAAGACCACGATTAATAGTCACTGTCTTTTTGGTGGGTACAGAGGTAGATGATAAGGATAATCTTTGCACGGCAGAGCCTGTTGCAGCAAAGTTGTAGCTGCGACCGCCAGTGTGTCGCACCTGTCGATTTCCCACTTTTCCATCATCGCAGGCTTTGAAGTGAGGGAATGTGGCGCATGGACCTCAGCCTCACTCTCTCTTCTCATTACATTTGGGTACGTTGACACGACATACCGGAGACAATCAGGGATGCTGTAAATGGCCAACAGAGATATTATTGTTTTGATTGTGCCCTGAATGCGCTCTACAGCGTTTAGGTAGTTTTTTTTAATTATCCCTCAACAGGTTGCAACTACCTGATCTGGCAGACTAGTTGCAAGCCAAGGCTATATAACCCAATCTGTCCTGTTATTTAACTGGAGGAATGGGACGGATTAATACCTTTCCAACGGGTGACTGCCTGGCATTCAACTGGAATTCGAACTCGGCTCCACGATTTCTCGTTTCGTGAAATCAACTGCACTACAATGCAAATCCATTATATATATATATATATATATATATATATATATATATATATATAATGCAAAGAATTTGTCACTTTAAATAGAAGGTTCATGCCTATTTCAAAAGAGAAGAGTATGTTTCACTAGAAAAACTTTTTTTTCTGTGGAACCGACAAACATGCTGATGTCTTCCCGATAACTACATTCTTAACTTGATCAACGATAGGATTAAACGCTCTCATCACCTTTTATCGGAACCAATTGACGTCTAATGTACCCCTTCTACCTCGAGTGGCTCACTGTACTTCTAAAGAGTGAACCTTACTCTAAAGAAATAATATACAAAAACTGAACGAATTTCAAAATAATATTAAACTAATCTAATTTCATAAGTTTACTCTTAGTGAAGACATATTGATTTAGTATGTTTGAAACTTATAATATCAAAGTACTTTTTATCTCTCTTGATAAGACAGACACAAGAAATATATACACTATAAAAAATAGTTGTAATATTTGTCTCTATCTCTGTGATGAAATATTTTAATTTTTGTAAATAAATACAGTAATTATTTACTAGGCCATTACTTATAATTATAACAGTAATTATTGACTGTATTTACTGTGTCCTTGAGGACATATTTCTTAGTGCATAAAAGTGATGGATCCAAACAATTTTGAGTTTAATACGTGGCTACAAGGGAGATGAAAAAAAAAACAAGAGATAAGTGATACTGAGAACACTGGGACTCATTAAATTAGAACAGTTGACTCAGTAACAAAATACTGATTTCAGTTAGAAATTCCAATCACCAATAATAGTGTGTAGTGTACAACGGCAGAAACGTCGTATATATTGTAACAAAGATGAGTACAACAGCGCGAACAATGTAAATAGTGTAAACAAATTGTTATAAGTAACCATGTCTTTTACCTGATAAGAAAACTGAATGACATAATAATCACCAACGAGCGTATCCTGCTGCTCAGTAGATTGATAGATAGATAGATAAAAACTGTTTTTACTTGTGGAATGCATTGGAGAAAATGGAGACGTAACAATAATGAAAATTGTACTAGCGTCTCTCCGATACAAATATTTGAAGACCTTATTATGTTGTGGATTGACGACAAGAATGGGTAAAAATAGAGATGACAACAACATTGACTGCGTGCGAAACGAAATAAGATCTATTGTAAAAGACACTGGACAAACAATTGGTTTTAGGAGGACAGAACGAAGTTAGCCAGTCGAAGATGAATTACTGTACGCATAGAAACAATTCATTTGGAACACCTGGAAGTAAAAGAGAGAAACTTGTTATGGAGGCGAGTTAATTTAGTTGTGTTTTTTTTTTCTTTGTTTCATCTTTTTGTTTTTGCTTTATTTTCTTAGCATTTTCTTTCCAACTGGGACATATGGCCATCATCTTATCCTGACACGTAAACTGTTTTTTTTTTAATTTTTGTTTTGGACTGAACTTCGCTTGGAATTTCGCTTCGCTTCAAAGTTTCTTGAGATATGCTAACAGTATTTACGATCAGATGGTTTTAAGCGGCTTGCTTCTCAATACGACTTTCAGTATTATTTAACCCGATATAAGAAGGAAATGACTAAATTCTTGTAACGAGCATCGTTAATCTCAACTGACTTATCCGACTTTTTGTCATCCAATGTCATCTCTAGACGTTGGTCATCAAATTTTTTGTACATATTTCATTTAATATTTGTGAATTACCATGAATCATTTCGGAATGTTCTGTTACATTCTATATCCTTTAAATTCAGAGTAGTCGTTCTGTAACGTAAGTCTACAGAGTCCAGTCTGTCCTTCCATTTAACCCATACCTGGAGGAAAACCTGCATTCATACACTTAGCATGAGTGCTAATTCAAAATGCATGGAACAGAGGACGAGTGATCTTTAAACTAAACCCGCCGAATTCAATTTCAGTGCTGATAATTGTTACAGTTCTGGCATAATCGAACCTCTATGCTTTTCTTGATAATCTTTATATTATTTATTCACTATCTTTCTTTGTGCATTATTATTATTATTATTATTATTATTATTATTATTATTATTATCTTTCGGTTTCTTATATTTATATTTAATAGTTTGTCCTTTTTTCACATTGCTGGAAAATTGGATGGCTCCAGAAAAACTCCAGAAAGTAGCGGATTAGGCTATCTTTTTCTGTCTTTAAAATAGTCAAACTCCCTATGTCATAGGAGGAAGAATTATCATAATTCGCTTCATATTCCATTGATATAAAGGAATTCGTATTTGGTCAGCTACTTAACAAGTGCAGCAGTATTCTGGAAATACACTCGAAGGAGCATCTTTCACTCACTACTTAAATCTTATATTCTTCAAGTCTAAGATAAAAAGTAATCTATTTTTCATAATGATAATAATATAAAGATTTTAAACAGCACCATTCAGTATCCGTCTTTATTGAACATTACTTAGATCTTGTAACAGATGACCAATAGCGATGTATGTGTTATTTATTACTTACCATTCCTATTTCTAAAGCTAATTTTACTCTCTACTATTCCTTTACATACATTCATTAAAATATCACTCATCTTTTTTTAAGTAATCAACTTAGCATTAATTACTATCAATTGTATCATAGAATTGTTTGATCACGATGATAAACCTTAATAACATCTGATACTTGAAGCTAGGTCCTCACGAATAAATTTCACCACTGTTTGATGGTAGGTGTTCCACACAATTTGAAGCTGATATTAAATATTGTTAACGGATGGTCGCTTCAAACATTCGCCCTACGGTAGATCGTGACGTAGAGAGATCCACCATTATTTTCTTTCTGGCTATGACGTGCACGAAGTCTCTGCCAATCAAAGATCACCATTGTTTCTAGCTTCATTGCATTTCTTATTAGGGCAAACGTTGATAAGTCTCTTTCTGTCCGTTGTCGATGGCGATTTCACAATCAACACGTCATATTGAGCCCTCGCTTTCATGGCAAGTAAAGGTTGCGTGACAAGCAGGAAGACAATCAACTTCGTTGCGGCTGCAAGATTATAAACATCTAGTGTGAAGTCAACTCTTTAGCTGAAAACTATCCATGGATTTTATTATGCTTCTTGCATTTGCATTATTTCTCCTCGTATATATATATATATATATATATATATATAAGTTGTAGACTATCTTATCGTAAACGATAAATGAAGGTCAGCCGTGTATAGTGCCCTTCTTTCACTTATGCATCGGATTTCTGTCCTGCATGCACTTGGGTTCAACTATTAGCCTTCAAGCTACCGATCAACCTGCACATAGTTATACTCTGCCCCGCGCGTTAGGCGGTTGTGATGACCGCATGTTTTATTATCACAAAGTTTGACCTCCACGTGGCCTTAAATACATTGGTTAGTGCATGTTGGACATACAATACATAATAGGTTTTAATGTGAGAGTTTGCCGTCTCTGATACGAGCGCTGGTGAATTAAGAGAGGCCATGACGACTTTAGCTCAGGATTCGAAAACCTCTACACACACACACACACACACACACACACACACACACACACACACACACACACACACACACACACACACACAAACACGCACATGATGCAAATATTCCACAATCACAATACACATTTACAAAGCCGGCTAACACGTACATACACACGCATGTATTTTATTCCCATAGCGAACAGACACACTCAGGGGCACAGGCAAGTTATTTGACCCATAGATCAAATCTTAACATGTACTCCAACTCCAGGCTAGAGTTCACCTGAGAATAATGGCAATTAAAGGGTAACTACGTTATCTTCATGAATCTAAATAGTAAATATAGAGCCAAACAACTGTTTTCAGTTTATATGCCATACTAAACCCGAAAAAAACCCACATCCATTAAGCTACAAAAAACTATACCTTATCTTTTAATTTTAAATCTGTCTACAAAATTTTCGACACGTTCATTAATCAACTCTATCCCCTACCCATTCCCTCTTTTCACTCAAAATTCTAACGAACAATTTACAAGACGTATCCCCTTATCACTAACCCCACCAACATCCCACACAAAATTCGCCAAATATAAGAACAGTGACTTTCCATTCCTTTCCTCACCACCTGATGTGACATTGTCATTTCAATGTCGAAACAAAATGTACACTTTGTACTGGATAACAACTTGTACATGTTCTAAACTATAATTTATAATAAGTATTCACAGTTCAATATTGTATGTCGAGCATTTTTTTACATTTGTGTTTTGAACGTTGTAAATTTTCCTTCGTTCCTTATTTACTCGTATATGAGTAAATAAGGAACGAAGAAAAAAAAATATATATACATGCACATATATGCACGTATGTATTTTTTAATCGGTTTCACGTAATTTAATGCAGTAAGTCTACTAGGCGCAAAGTGTTAAATTGAATAATGAGGAAAAGAAATCTTAATAATGAACAGGAAGTGAAAAGTATAATCAGGGTGACAGCAGAGATGTATTGACTTTTCATTTACATTTTTACCGATTAAAATCGGCTAGAAATTACAGTGCAGAAGGGAATTTCTTCACCATGATGTTCAAGAAAAGAAACTGTTAGCATAATATTTATATCTATATCTAGCAATATCAACTGTAAATTGATGGAAACCTGACGCCTGTCTAAATCTGGCAAAGCGCTCATTTATAAAATATCATGAAAGCATTTACAGAAAACACACTGACAGGTAACATTACACCAGTGAGAAAGTGACTGAAGCCGAGACACCAGATCCGGATCAATAACATTATAATTATCCTTTAGATTTTATGACAAAGCTTAATATAAATATTATACAGTATATAGCAGCAATAATCTAAGCATGGACGACTGGTAGATTTATAGATATATAAGATGTATTCAGGAGAGAAACATCGTCGCACACGACCGGGTGAACCAAATTTCCTAGCAGTTGTAGCAATATATCAAATATAGTATTTCCGTTTTATGTCAGCGGATAACGTTTACCTCGAGAAGGCGCAACGAATCTCTTTCTTGGAGGTTAATATCAGCCACGTTATTAGAAGGCAAAGAGGGCGCTATCATATGATGAATAGAAATAAGTTTATTTTCATATGCGTTAAAATAAGCAAGCCATCATTTCTCCAATTTAACGATGGACAAGTTTTTGATTTTTACACGGGATGCTATTTTGTCGATGTCAAGTTGAGGCCTGATATCACATGGCGGTTCTCTAGTAAAAATTCAAAACAGTGTAGGATGAATGATGGAGAGCTGGGGAACACTCGCCTTAGTGTGAAAGGATCTACATGAGTGGCTGCTTAGGATAACTTTCATTTCAAAAATTGTTAAGAATTACAGGATGAGATTAAAATGTGTCCGGAGTCAATGAAACTTTTCAGTTTGTGGAGAAGACTTTCATGATAACCGATGCTACAGCTTGGGCTTCTCCATTTTTATCTAGAGCATGATACTCTTTCAAGAATTATTGTTAGTACATCAGCAGTTAACCTGGAGTAAGGAAAACCAAACTGCTTTTCAGAAAGAAAGCTCTTCAATGAGAGATAATGAACCAATTCGACATTGATTAAGGCCTCTAGGATTTACACCAAAAGAGGTAGAAGAAGCTGATAGTTGTAATGGACAAATGTACACCAGAATTCTTAAAAAATTAATGATTTCCAGCAGGGAGAAAAACAGGAGGCGGAGATTCATATATTATACAGTTTAGACATAGAGAAAAATTATTAGTAATCGACCCGCTGATGAGTACATAAAATTTTTCAAGGATATAGATAAATGTAACCTAAATACTCATGGCGTTAATATTGAAGACTGGGAACCTGCTGCTGGTGATAGATCTGGTAGGAGAAGGTTTATTAAAGAAAAATGCAAAAAAATATTTAGCATAAAAGAATTGAGCAGAGAGAAAGCGTGCTATTAATAAGAATAAATAGAATTTGTTCCAGACATATTAGGATATCAGCACCCTTGCAGTATTTGTAAAGAAGTTACACTTTTGACTTCTGGTGCAGCCATTTATGTGCGATTTTACTAGAGAGCAAAGGTGTAAGCTCATGTGAATGTAAGACTACCTTTTGTGAGAAGGTTTGTAATTCTGCTGCAAAACTCAAGCATCAAATACTTGTAAACACGGTCAGGTAAATTTTCAAACTAGTTAAAATTGATAAACTATATGTTTACAGGTGTGTAATGTTTTAAAAGTGAATATCACCTTCAGAATCACTTAGGAATCCATAGCAGAGCCTTAACTCGGTTATAAATAATCCAAATTATAAAATGCTGAATAAAACACAAATCACGACTGAAGGAAAAGGTATGATTCTTCTGCAAAGATGAGACAATCGTTATCATTTATCTATTATTATTATTACTATTGTTATTATTATTATTAATATTATTTTTTTAAAATTTCTGCTATGCTCACTACCTAGCAACACTGCATTTACTCTTGTAAATTACTTTTTTCTAAGCCGGAAATCGTCCCCATGTCGTCATTGAAAATTTTACTGTGTTCAGGAGACCTTCTAGCTCACTGTCGTTCCTTGCATACAACTTTAAGTCTTTTATGTACAATATAATTAATTATTTTCTTTTGAGATAACTTCTAGCCATATTTAGTGCTGTTAAATTTGCTGGTTAATGCTATTTGGGAATATATAAAATAGCAAAGGAGACAGAGGCTTGCCTTGAACGATTTTTATGTTGATGTTTGTTTTCCAGACTTATAAATTCAATGTACATGATTGATCTGAAGTTCTTTCAAATCTATATGCTTTGTTTGATAGAACTGATGACAACGGGTGTTACAATGTATATGTTTAAATTCTTTCAGATCCGGAAATGGTTTACACTTTACGGTAATTTATGAAGGCTGATTTGAGATATGTCTTTGTACTGAAGCAGTTTTCCGTGGGCATCATACGAATAAATAACTGGTCTTTGCATCCGTAAAAGTCATGTTTACTTCTTTTTGTTCAAGAGATAATATATACTTTTTTCTATGTTGTTTGTCTGTTTTGCCAGAATGGTTATCAGAAGCTTGTAAGTAGTAAGAATACATGTAATTTTATTGTAGTTGTTGGGACATTTACGGCACTGTTCTTGGGTAGAAAATGGTACTTCCTTCGGTTATCTATGCTGAAATTTGGATCATTGACTACGTTTCAAAGTTATTTTGGCTAGTTCATATTTGTTTTGCATTTAGATAATAGAGCCAAAAGTTAGAAATTTTATCTATTCCTGGAGATTTCCACTTGTGTGTTGTGTGTGTGTGTGTGTGTGTGTGTGTGTGTGTGTGTGTGTGTGTGTGTGTGTGTGTGTGTGTGTGTGTGTGTGTGTGTGTGTGTGTGTAGTTTTTCAGTTCACATTCTAAATCCTATGTTGTATCCGTCAATGTTGTTTTAGTTTATTTTTCATCTGTTATATTTCTTGCGTCTGTTTTTTGTTCTTTAGTGCAAGCCTAATTTTTTCCCCAAATCTGTATAACTTCTTCCAGAGTTGGGGAGGGAATTGTCACTTCCGTTTTGTGTTTTCCTATTTCTCTGTAAAATTTCTTCGAACGAATTTGTGCTATCTGTAGAATCTTGATCTTTTTTCATAGCGTCTGATACTTTGAGCCTTCAGTTGTAGCGTTTGATTAATTTTTTCTTCACGTGATAGGACGAAAATTCCATTCCTAATTTTGTATTTTCTTTTGACACTTCTGCCTTTTCTACTTCTTACATTTGTGCCAGCACATCGAGCACTGATAATTCACTTCTCAGTTGTTCAATGTCTTTCTCAATTTTTCTTTTCCAAGATGGATCTCCATGTCTGTAAAACTATCTCTTTTAATTTGACTTTTAATTCTTTTGTAGCTGCTATTGCTGATGCATATACTACTTTGTTGAAAGTTATATGTGTGTCTACTTCATCTAGAGTTAACTTGAGTTTTGCATTACATAGTTTAATTGTTTTGAGATCATGCTTTCTTCTATTTTGGTAGTTATTCTGTTTCAGTTATTTCAATATTTTTGTCGGATTTACATACCTCATGATTTTTCCTTTGCTTCTTTTATACTTTTCTGTTCAATGTGTATTGAAATCGTTTTATTTCAAGCTTGTGAACGAATAAGATCACGCCATGTCTTACATCTTATAAACATTCAACATCACCTTCGCAATGAGTGACTAGTTTGCATCTCATTTTCTTCCTTATGATCTGTGGTTTATGTGATGATAGTATATTTTATGTCTATTTCTGGTTCCCTTTCATGTTCTGTTGATTCACCTATTCTCATTGCTGTTGTTTTATTTCGGTAATTTGAGAATCCGTCAAACGGTTATTTCTCATGATATACCTGCTTATATTGTGTAGATTATTTTCGTCAATGTACATTAGTTTCTCGACAAATGTTATATAATTGGCGGGTGCTGTTTTTCTGAGGTTCGTGCAATGCATTATAGCAATTAGTCGTCACAACTTTGTAATCAACACAAGCGCATCTTACTTTTTCATTATTTAAATGAATGTTTTTGGATCTAATTGGAGAATTTGCATTATTTCAATTGTCATACCGCGTGTTATTCCGCCTGATTTTGTTCATATAGCAGATTTTTGACCTCATGTCTGTTCCTTTCTGAGAGACAAGTTCTTTGTTTATCCACTGGAAGAAACATGCTTGATTTTTTATTGAAATCAATTCTTATATTATTCCCACAGAGACGAGTAAATGAAGCACATGTACAAAATACTAGCCAAAGTTACACAGTAAATTGGGTAATGGTTTCTTACAGACAGTGTTCTTAAGCCTGTAGGTTAACGTTTGCAACCTTATAACGCAGCAGACATTTACTCCTTGGCTAGATTAACACCTTGAGTTTCGGTGTGTCCTTCGGTGTTTTAATGCTCTTAGATAGGATGCCAAAAGACAGACATACGATTGAAGTAAAAACAAAAGTTGGAAAAAAACAAATTAAACAATACATCTTTATACTAGAGTATTATGACAAATTAATATATTTCATAATTATAATTATGAAAAAAAAAGATGGTTATTTTTATTTTTTATTTGTGTTGCTACTGCTTCTGTTAATCAGATCAGTGTTTTTATTAATGAAATTTATTTATTATTAAAATTATTCTTGTTGCTACCATCACTCAGTCTTTTTAACCAAAACGATTCTCCAAAAAAGTAATGGAAGAAAAAAATTAAACCTTCTGCTAAAAAAGTTCAGGTTTTATGCAAAGTATAGCATATCACTGCTTTGATATTTAAAATAATAATAATAATAATGACTTTTACTCTTTTTCATGATAATATTAAGTAAAACATACGTGTAAATGGAAAAAAATAAATAATGTTTGACTTATTGACTAATGTAAGGAGATCAGTGATATTATTTATCGGAGTACATTTTAAAACAATACAAGATTATTGTTACCTTATTTGTTTGCATATATACATATATATATATATATATATATATATATATATATATGTGTGTGTGTGTGTGTGTGTGTGTGTGTGTGTGTGTGTGTGTGCTTACTTTATTTATTCATTCATTCATTTGTTTTTGATCCGTATATTTTATTATTTATTTACGGAACTAGTTAAAAATATTTGGCGTTAACTACAACTAATATCTTATTCTTCCTAAGAAAAAATATTGGATTTTTTCTCAAAAAAAAAATTATAGCTTTTTATTAGAAAAAATATTTTAAAATATCTGCAATTAATATCCTAGACTTTCTAATCCATATATGAATGATACGGATAAGAAAACGATTTGATTAATCAATCAGAATCAGATAAATGAAATAATAAATACAAAAATATTCATATTTAATTTAGAATAGAAGTAAAAGTAGCAACATTTCATGTCTAGGTTTTTATAGAAAAAAGTAAAACTTTCAGGATTCTTCGAAAAACACGTAATTCCTGTTACAATTTTATTCAATCTTTTTATCATTTTTATTTCTGATGTGTTCCTTCTACCTACCAAGATTGCGGGAAGAACTAATGTAAGTAGTGGTGCACTGCTATGGCTACATTTCAATGTAATATATTTCCGGACCCACAGAAAAATGATTTTAGACAAATGCAGGCATGTGGACAGTGACAAACAAAAGTATGTTTCCGTCAAATACAGCGGTTTCAAGCTCGAGTAATATAAACAATGACAAACAGAATTATGGTTTTGATCAAAGGCAGGAATGTAAACAGTGACAAAAAAAGTTTGTTTACATTAAAAGAATGTAATTGTATTTCGGTGATGCGACAGAAATATGATTTGACGTCAGGAACATGACAAAGAAAAGTGTGTTTGCGTTAGGGTAGATATTTTCTAGGTCAAAAAATTAAACAGCGGCAGACTGAATGTGATGATTTCAAAGTCAGCTGGCACAAATGCAATAATCTGCGAAAGTAATTACTAGATGTGTCTATCCATAGATGAGTTCGAAGAATCCCAGCTTATATAGGAGCGGAATTTTCAGGACAAAGAACAGAACAAAACCAGGAAGCTGGAGAAGATATACAGAGAAAACAGGCGAACCCCCGACAATTACTCCGTATATGCGTGATTCACTCTGATTACCACTCTACACACAACCGTTACCTAAAAGAATAAAAATATCAAATAATGTTTATACAGTCCTTGTTCTGTGTGTGACCTTTCTCCGTCAAGATGATTGTGGTCTCAGCTCGTTTTATGCGGGAGACACTGAGCACAAAAACTGTATTTGTGTCGCTTGGGGCAATCACAGTACATACTGGAGTCACCAGAGATAAGCTCCTCCATTTTGAAATTAATTTCCTGGTTGTGATTTACATTATCAAACAAAAAGAAGATATACACACTCCTACACAAGTCCATTATTACATTATATTGACAAACTTTCCTGCCCACCATCAGCATAGATTACTCCTGCAGAGTAATACACTGCGGATCCTTCGACTCAGTTTTGCAACCGACATGAATTAGAATGACTACGTTGAATCTGTAGCTGGATCTACTGCTAGTTAGTTTGGGTCACTTTACTGGGTCTGAAATCTTTTCTCGTTAGAATCGATCTTTATAAATCTACCAATCGTCAGTGCATTCAAAACTGTTGCCATATTTGTTTGGGTGCACCTGCTATTCATCTTGATGTTCTGGTCAAAATCAAAAGAAGGATCTCCAAATAATACAATCTGAAGTAAAATCATCATTGGTCAAATTGAACATAAAAAGCAGCAGGTGTAGATGGAAGTGTAATAGAAATGCTTGAAATTTTAGATTATTCTAGCATTGTCAATTTTGCAAACATAATAGATGAAATATAGAAGAGTGCTGATATGCTGCAAGACCTAAGTACATCCATTTTCATTGCGCTTATTAAAAGGCTATGGGCAAACGAATGTGAAATCCATCGGACAATTCGTCTAATGAGTCGCATAACAACACTCATCATCAATATTCTGAAGAACAGGACGTGCAAAAGAATTAGATCATAAATAGGACAAGGTCAGTGAAGTTTCGTTAAAGACAGTGAACAAGGAATGCACTATTTATGCTTATAATCACATCCGAAATAGCAATAAAAATATAAATGTATGTAAAAATATTTTTTAGATGTAAAAGCGTTTGGTGAATAGGAAACAAGGAAAAGCTCGAAATGCTAGGTAATCTTGATGTATTTGAGAAGGATATTAGAAAAAGCTATAAACGGAGAAAAACCTGCCGGCATAATAATTCACTAATGTATAAAAATAAAAGGTCTGTAAGACAAGGATGTGTCTTCTTACCTGATTTATTTATTTATTTATTGCAGTGTGTTGATTGTGACAGAATCATTACAAGATTCATTATTGGCTTTCAGTATCTTCACAACCCAAGATATGTAAAATACACATTACTGAGAACAGACAGGGAGAAGAAGATGAAAAAGAACTTCTACAGTAGCCAAGAGGATATAGAAGAAAGGATTATATGTCAATTGCAAAGAAGACAGGAGATATGTTTGCCAGCAAAAGATGTCTAACATGCAAATTGGCAATAACAAATCATGTATGTGAAATATTAGGGAATCATCTTATTAGAGTATGAAAATTGTAACAGCAGAATATGAAGGCGTACTGGGATGGTAATAGTTGCTTTCCAAAGGTTAAGCAAAGTATTAAGAGAATTAAAGATTTCGTTAAAAACATAGAAACGAGGGCAGAAAATGTTATGTAATATAAACTTTCCTATATGCGATTGAATACGTTACAATCTCTTGACAGATGAAGAAGACTACTGAAAAAATAGAAATGTGATTCTATAAAAGGATGAAGAAAATACCACAGATTGAATATTTTAGCGACGGAAATGTTTTAAGGAAGATAGGAAGTAAAAGGGAAACTAAAACTTCTATATTTAAAAAAGCATGCAGTTGAAATTTTTAGGACATACTTTTTATTATTTGAAACAGTCATAATCTTTTTTTTCTAATTTAGTTCCACTCAGTACTGATGGTGCTGTACCATTTATTAGATTATTTACTGAGGTTAATCTGGTTGTTACAAATTTTCTGAGTAAGTATTGCAAATAATAACCAAAATGTCGGGAATTAAGCTACTGAAAATCTAATGAAAAGGCAAACTCCCCTTCATAAGGTTGAAATGGTCACCCGAACAGCCAGAAACGTATGGACACTATCCTCGTCTTTCCAATGGAATGAAAATTATTTAAGTTTTGAAGCTCGCTAAAGTAACTATGAGTCCACACTGTAGCTCCTGGCTTCCTTTAGTAATGAAATAAATCAGCTTTATTCCGTCATTTGGGGATTGGAATGCAAATTTCTTGCTTGTCGATTTGGCATTGCTTTAGATAAATGACAAAGATTTAATGAGCTAAGGGAGAATGTGAATAAAAGAAAGCAAAAACAAGAAAAGATATGAAGAAGGCAGGTAGAAAGACAAAGAGGTTCATTTACTGAGAAAATGTAGAAGAGATTGGGCGTGGAATACAAAAGGCGACCTATTAACTCTTGTAACATTAAAATAGAAGAAAAATAAATTAGAGCGAAATAAAAAATTGAAATTGAAATAGAGAAACAAAGTTTTGGAAAATCCGAAGATGAAAAGGATAATAATTAATCGGTATAAAGCGATCAATCAAGATTGATAGAAAATAAATCTTAATGAAAAAAGAAGGCATTCAATAAGAATAAAATTAGATAACATTATTTTTTATTACACAGGAATAACTCGATTTGTACGGTTAAAGTATACATTAAAAGATAAACACTATTAGAAAAGATACTAATCAAATATAATAACTTATATGATATTATGCATCATCTACCAAAAATTTGAGTTATATTCATATTTAATTTCTAATTTGAATAGTGTTTAAAAAAGTACATTTTAAATTTTTGGAAATTTTCAAAATATATCATAATCATTAATTTGGTAACAATAAATATTTATTTATAATCTTTGGAAAATTAAATGCAGATATCTTCTCTGTTTCTTAAGAAATGTACATTTCTGTATCTAATTAAATCATACATGTCTTAAATTAGTTTTTAAGACCTTACAAATAAACGTAAAATATTGAAATATTCAAAGAATTATAGAAATATTCATATATGTATTGCTATCATCAGATTATATTGTAAAATATGTCTATTTATAATCACCAATTTTTTAAAAATATTACTGTAATCCTCTCTATAATAATAAAGACCGTTGTCTATTTACTATATATATATATATATATATATATATATATATATATATTATGTATTTCCCATCTATCACGCTCAGATGTCTGAAATATTTTTTCTCATGTCTTAATAATATATACTGAATTATAGGTACATCAGTATCTATGTTGCCGTCATTTTAGACGGCATATCGGTATCAATATTTTGCCGTCATTTTAAGCCTTATATAGATATGAATATTTTGCCGCCATTCATGACGGCACGGGTCCATTCTTCATTTAGATAACGTAGTGCATGACGTTAACGCAGTGGTCCAATGCAAAATATATCCAGGTTCTGACTGCGGAAGTTACCATGTCCCAGTCATCTGCAAAATAATGATAAAAGTCGGGAGACTGAAGAAGCCCAGCACATCACCAAAGCTGCAATACGACACGCTTGTGAATGACCTCAACTTGCAGAAAGAATACACTAACAGCGTGAGAAAGAAATATGAAGAACAAACTGGAAAAGGGCACTCAAAATGGGACTCACTAAAAGAAGCGATGGTGGTCTCAGCGAAAAGAAAGGAAATCAGACGCAGAAGAAAAAACAAGTGGATGACTGAAGAGATTTTCCTCATGATGCAAAGGAGACAACAAATAACGCCAAGACATGGAGGAAAGTACAAGAATCTTCACAGGGAGATAAGGAACAAATGCAGACAGGGTAAAGTGGAATGGCTCAACAACAAATGCGCAGAAGTAGAGAGACAGAGCAGGAGCAATAAAGCAGAGTTACATAAAGTGATAAAAGAACTGACAGAACAAAGAATCTGCTCCTCAACAGGATGCATAAAATCCAAGGATGGAACAATCATATTGGAGAAAGAGGAAATACTCTAGCGAAAGGAAGAGTATATAAAGGATCATTTTTGCAGTAGGAGAGAACAACCGAGAATACACAAGTTGGGGATGCACCGGAAATACTAAAATCCGAAGTGGAAGCTGCAATGGCCAAACTGAACAGAAACAAAGCGGCTAGTCCAGATGGCGTCGTAATAAAGCTGCTGATAGCCCTGGAAAAATATGGCATAGTAAGAATTACCGACATAATAAATGAAATTTATAGTCGTGGAAAAATACCAGACAGCCTATGCAAGTCGATATTTATAGCATTGCCAAAGAAACCAGGTGCAAACGAGTGTGAACTACACAGAACTATCAGTTTAATGAGTCACATTACAAAACTGATTGTCAGAATCCTGATGAATAGAGCGAGAAGCAGAATCAGGCCAGAGATAGGACAGGAACAGTGCGGGTTCGTCAAGGACACTGGAACAAGGAACGCCATATTTATGATTAGTATGCTCTCCGAAAGGGCAATACAGATGAAGAAAGACTTGTACCTATGCTTTATTGATTATGCAAGACATTCGACAGGATACGACACAAAGAATTGATGGAGAAGCTCGGCAGCCTCGACATTTTTGGGAAAGACATCAGAGTAATCAAAAATCTATACTGTCAGCAAAGGGCCTGCATACGGACAGGCAACGATTTCAGCAGATTTACAAAGATGAAAAGAGGCGTAAGACAAGGATGTGTCATTTCACCGGATCTGTTCAACTTGTACAGCAAGAGTATCTTAAGGACCCTAGATGACACGCCAGGATTTGTTACTGGAGGCCACAACTTGAACAACATAAGGTATGCAGATAAAACACTGCTGATTTCAGACACGGAAAGGAAACTACAATACCTCCTACAGAAGGTAGCGCTGGAGAGTGACAAAAAGGACTACAAATAAACTTCAAGAAATCTGAATACATGAAAGAAAAAGGTGCAACCCAAAATACCAAATACAGGTGGGTGATACCAGAATGAAGCAAGTACAAAAATTTAAATACCTAGGAAGTGATTTAACAGGAGATGGAAAGGGCGGAACAGAGATCCGAAGGCGAATTGGCATGGCAAAGGACGTGTTCCAGAAGCTGAGCAAAGTACTAACACACAGGAAAATTTCACTAGAAACAAAGATTGCTATGTGATATCAGTTCTTCAATACGGCAGTGAATGCTGGACAATATCATCGAAAATGAGGACAAAACTGGAAGTAGCGGAAAGGGGTTCTACAGAAGGATGCGGCGGATATCCTGGACTGAGCATGCAAGCAACGATGAGGTGTCGGAAAGAATGGCAACAAAAAGGAAATTGATACTGAGCATCATGAGGAGACAACTGAACTTCCTGGGACATGCAAATGAGGAAGGAGAGCTTGGAGAACCTGATACTGACTAGCCAAATGGAAGGAAAGAGAGACAGAGGAAGTCAGCGGATAACATATTTGCAGGGCCTGATCAAGTGGATGACGGAATGGGGGTTGCCAGGAGTAACAGGAGCAAACATACTAAGAGACACAAGGGATAGGGAGACGTGGAGAACCATGATCGCATACGTCCTGAAGGGACAGGGCACATAGAAGAAGAAGAAGTGCATGACGAACAAAATACTTACTAATTTTTCATTTTAGAAATATTTTAGTGAATCGTTAACTATAAACAAATACTTTACAATGACAATATTGAAACAAAAATATTTTACCGAACTAATCGTGTATTATACATGCATTAGTTGAATAAAGGCATGTCAATTTTTAGCGCAATAATCGAAATTAAATTAACCATATGCTCATTAATCTAAAGATTTCTGTATTTAATGAACGGCATAATATAGGCAAACCACCACGTCAATGCTGTATATAGGAATATATGTAGCCCTCGTTACTTTGTGACGAACTTTGCCACGAATAACCTTTGCCAAAAAAGCAAGCCTGCATAGTGTTTTTAAGCAACATCTTTCAATTTATAAAGGAGTAATTGGTTTTTATTTATTAGTCAAACAGGTTTTATTCCGAGTGCCTTAAATGATTTGGTAACAAAGAATCTTTACCAATTAAATAGGACACAAGTACGAATATTTTAGAGAGCGCATCTTAATTAATAATGTTTCTAGTATATCCAGTCCGTTAGACGAAAAAAAAAAAGAAAGAAATAAGCTGTTTAATAAAAAACAGAACTTCTGTTCAAATATGAGTATCCATAAAAATAATACGTAAAAGCAATAAAATCTGACACATAAATAAATTCGCTATTCAGAATTTCATATATATATATATATATATATATATATATATATATATATATATATATATAAATCAAAATTTTGTAGACACTCTCAAATGATTACCTTTTAGGTTTGACATAATTTAATTTCTTTTGGTAATCTCAATCATTATCTAGAACCACATATTTTCATAGTTGCTCACTCGAGATTGACGCCTACATAATATTCCCTAAAAGTCTTGATTAAAAATCATTGAAATATACTTGCACTGTACATGTGAGAGGTTATTTGGAGAACGGGTTCGTATTGCCTATTTCCACGAGAAAAACGTGTACAATATATTATTATTATTATTATTATTATTATTATTATTATTATTATTATTATTATTATATGCTATGAATCTTAACAGGATATTGCATTCGAACAAATGTTTGAAAATGAAACGAAGGGAAAAAACTTTTTATTAACAACTTCTTTTGCCTTCCTCAGAGAGGTAGACATCTTCAGATTCTACCCAACAGAACATTTCCAATTTATATATATATATATATATATATATATATGCGTGTGTGTGTGTGTGTGTGTGTGTATGTGTGTGTGTGTGCGTGTGCGTGTGTGTGTGTAAAGAAATAGAGATAGTGAGAGAAAGAGAGAGACAGATAACGGGAGAAATAGAAAGAAAAATATATATTTTATTTAAAGTCTTGTTCGATTTTCAAACCGTTATAGGATAATCGACATTGAGTTGGGTATTTTTCTAGCCAAAATATCATTGCCTCTAACTTCAGGAACACAATCTGTACTTTCCAGTTTCATCTTTTTTTAGTTTTCTGTCTTGATTTCATATTAACACAAAAAATGCAACCCCATCAAGCTAAAACAAATTAGAACAGATTCGCGTTCGGAGTACGGTGTGGGCGGAAGGATAACATGCGTTTTAACTTGGGATGGCTTATTCTGTCGGCAGACTTATTCGAAACCTTAGGAAAGTTTAAATGCTAAGACAAAGAAATGGTGAAGCTATCAATGTAACGTGAACCGTAAATGATCTGATTTGTATGTCAGTGTGGTCAAAGCTGAAAACTTTAGTCCCTGAACTGTTGTTTTGCAGATACGTTAGGGTCATGCAGCAGAAAAGGGTAATTTTCTGGCAGTAGGGGTAAAATATACTCTAGTAGAGTAAACTGGAAACTTTGTTGTCATCAAAATTTTGTTGTATACCATCAGTATTTTGTTTCGAACCTCGTACTGCTGAACATTGTCAGTTCTTATGAAAGATTGATTAGTTAATTCTGCACAAGACAAAAAACGAGATGAAAAATTGTACTATATATGCACAAAATGTATGTTGAAAATTATCCAAAGATCTGCATAAATGTTTTATAAGTTTCCTGCAGATAATATACAAATGTATTTGAGCATATATGTAAACTCCAAAAACTGGTAATATATAAGGGCTAAAGATCGAAGAAAGTTTTAGGTAACTATTTTAACTACTCCAGTAAATATATTGATATGACCTTAAAATACCATTATGTAGAATACAAACTCTTTAAACATTGAACCTGAACAAAGCATGTCTTTTGTGTCCTTCTTGCCCCTTTTCCCCTTTATTGCTCCAGGGATTACATGAATGTTGTTCTGTGACTGCTCGCCTACACAAACAGAATACAATAATTTAGTTATCTACTGTACTAACTTAAAATTATATTATCAGTTATAGTCTATGTGCCAAACACTCTGTCAGTCTGTAACTATACGACCCGGCGTCGCAAATGTGTATCAAAATGGTTATAAGACAAATTAAAGAACAAAATCCTAGCAAGTAATGTTAAAAAAACAGAATTTCTAACCACAAAAATATATGACTATGATAGAATTTGCTTGCAATAACAAACTACGTGAAAGATTAAGAAAGTAAGTAAACAACTTAAGATATAAATTGATATCTGCAGAAGAGGAAGAAAGAAATTAAAATATAAATTAATATCTGCAAAAGTAGAAGAAATAAACTCAAATGACTCGTTAAATAACAAAACTGAAAATACGATTATCCAAAGCAATCTAAATCAGCATTATACAGAAAAAAGAAATAACAATTTTTCTGCGAAACATATTGTAAGTTATCTATATGTTTTTGATATAGATAATTCCTGGAAAAGATTATAAGCATGCCAAAAACACACACTGTCATATCAGGATGATTACCCGCATAAATAGAAAACTTCAAATAATATAATAAAGAAAAACACTGAGTTAAATACTACGTTTTAAAAAAAAGACGTGAAAAATTTCTAATTTTGAATAATCGGGATATGTTTTGAAAATTTCATCCTGGTAGAGTTAAAACAGCTCCTAACTAGCTAAATATATAAATCGTCAACTATAGAACATCCATATTCAAAAAGACACAAAAAAAAACAAGTAGACAGCTACAGTCTAATATGTGATTTCTATTGATACTGAAAGTTGTAGATATACACTTCACAACCAAAATTAATATCAGTTAACAGAAAACCAGAAATGAAATAAGGATATATAGCATAATTTATATTAATCAAACAATTCTGAAAGAAGTAAAATGATGAAAATCAACAGTTGCCATGAGATGACTGCATAAAGACAAGACATAGAGTCTACTCATATCTTGATATTTGGAAGCTTTAGAATATCCAAGACTGACAAATCCGTACTGGAATTCATAGGTATGTTTATGAACTCTAAAATGAAACTAAGCACCAAAATCGAACAATTGTCCAGTCATTAGAGGAAATTTTCAAGACAGGCTATTTGCGTCTTCATTATTTCTCACAGGTATAATAAGAATCACTTCATCATAAGTGATTGTGAATTATACACTTTTTACATCATAGGGAGAAATTTCAAGCAATCATGTGTATACTGATTAACGTAAGGGAATATCTATGCTTATGATATGATGGGTATACTTTCAAACATCTTGATGAACAGAATCTGGCAGCTGAACTCTAAGACCAACAATTAATGATTCACTGGGGTATAAATTTAATGTAACTTTCAATACCCAAAGAAACAAATTAGTAACGTTCCATCATAATCGAGCTAGCTCTGTCTGTATCTTTCCCTATTGCGATGAACTGGTATTCTCGTAAAAGGGTCTTATTACTTGACCGTTTATAAAGATTAAAATATAGCGAAAACCTCAAATGAAACGCTCATATATTTTCATTGGAAAAGATATTCGATTTCTTATATCGCCCCAGAAAATAACCTCTACTCTTACTCCCATTATTATACTCACCTTTTAGAACAGACAGATGACACCAAAAACTGAGTAATGCTGCCATATTTGGTTCAGTGTTGCCCTTTCCCCACATACATGTCTCTAGAAAGTTCAAGAGCGGCGAAGCTGTTTGTAGATGATAGCTGAGTTGTTCAATTTACACTCATTTCCTGCAGACAAGACGTGTCTAAATTATCTCTAATCTCTCGCTAGTCGTATTGAAAATTTTCTGTCGAGCTTCATTCCTTAGCTGCACGAGTTATAAATTTCATAAACAAGACCCCCTATACTATGTACACTGAAAGGAACCATCCGCATTCGTTTTCTATTAAATTATTTATAATACGGTTCTACTCGGTCAAAATTATTCCTAAAATAGCTATTTTGTTGAAAAGATAAGTTAGAGAATTCTTTCTTGACAAATACATTCTGTTGAAATCTAGATTTAACCGTTAGATTTCGAACATATCCCCATGAATTGAATTTCATACTCGCTAATGTTATTTCTTACAAGAAATCTCATTCAGAAATCAACACACTTGAGTAGTTTTATGGCATTGTATAGAATGAATATCATTAAAAATCTCATGACGCAAACAAAAAAAAAAAAAAAAAAATGACGGCACTGTCCCCAGTACAAGTGTAGCAGAAAAAATCCTGGATATTTTCCAGATGTTTCAACACAAAAAAAAAATGTGCAAATTCATCTGCTGCTTGGAATATTCGTATGATTAACCCTGATTAAAAATACGTATATAAGATAGATGTAGATATTGGGAAACGAATTTAGGACAAACAAAGAGAAATTTAGCAATATACAGAAGATCCGTAAGAAAACTAATCAACAAACCAGAACAAAATCAATAGTTGCATTAATCGTACACAATGGATAGGAAAAGTTTGTAATATATGAATAGGATTCAATAAAGCAGAATAGATCTGAACAAAATTCCATGAAGTAATATATTCAAATGATAAGAAAAATCCTTTAAATATCTCAATTTTAGACCTGGTGAAAGGAATCGAAATCGAGTAAAAACAGCGATAAATGCACAACTGAAGATAAACAAAATTCAACAGATTGACAGATATAGAAACACATTATATACAAGGCCTTATTTCAAAAACAATAAACATTATATCAACAACAGAAGGAAGACACGGGAATAATCGATGACAAAAGTTGCCCTGAAATGTCCAAGATGTAACCGGATGAATAGGAAAATGCAAGTAAAATATTTAAAGAAACGATGTATCAACTATTTTCATAAATGCAAGCAGAAATACATGAACGAGGTAGCGATGAAAACGTCAGAAAAGAAAGAGAAATCTAAAAAATATTGCAGATGGAAAAATTATGACAAGTGTGCATGAAGAGAGAAAATGAATCGTTTAATCATTTAACCAATCGTAAACGACACAGGTTGACTCAAACACTGAAAATACATCATTAAGTTAATAGGTTGTCTGTACGGATATGTAAAATATCAATAAAATGTATAATCAGTAAACTTTCCAAAAACACACAAAATGAACCCATGAGTAGACTTTGCAGTTATTACAATGGGAACTGTGCAAACTAATTGGATTTTGCTATTCAATTTAACAAATAGGGAATTCAATGAAATATTGCTACATTTAAATAAAAAAAAACAAGTTATTCTATTTATGACAAAAGCAATCAAATTAAATTATATAAATTCCATTTAAAACACTGCAATACTTTCTGTTATCGATATTGAGTGACATCAAATTCATCATGTAAATTAAATTCGCAATTGGTAAAAGAAAGGTGCTCAGATGAACAGCAAGAGATGGAAATATGTACTATCAAACTATATAGTACTAACCTAATAATTGCATAATTAAATTACAATCACTGACTTGTAAATTCAATCTTTAAGTTATGTTAGTTTTTAAATTTAATGCACTGTTTTTTTAAGTGAATGTACTATCATTTAATTTGATGCAATAGTATTTAATCTGAATACCTGATTTTATAAACTGAATGGCCAATAGTGTAACATGTAGAGACATTCTTGTAGAGTAAGAAATAAATTCTACCATTGCAACTGCTGTTACTAATAAATATAATATTAATAATATTAATAACTAATTTTAATCGGTGAATATTTCACTATTATCATATATTCTGATTTTAATTATTAAAATAACAAATGAGTAAACACATGTCGAGTTATACGATTATAAAAATAATTTCCCTGCCGCATCGTAAAATATATGAGCTAAACATCTTTAACAGAATATTACCTTAACAAATATAAATGTGAACACTAATCCTTATTTCCCTGAAATTGCTTTTAAACACTTTTATTTTTCCTCTTTTTTTCTTTCTCTTTGTTTCAATGAAAGAATTTGCCATTTTCCCTCTGTTTCGACCTGAACATAACGGAATTGACCATTACTTCTTAGGTTTTGGCAAGCCTTAACGGTCGTGCAAATCAACGATTGGAATGACAAGTCGAATTACAACAGGAAAACAAACTGACAATATAGCCAAGAATCGATTCTACGAGATTTGCTATTTCTTATGAACAGAATTTATGAAAAGGAAGTTGCTCTATGAACGAACAAAATCTTTGCACGGGTCATTGACACAAGAAATGCATATGCGTAATCATGATAGTGTTTCAAGCACAGAAAAATGAAAACAGAAACTGAAGGGATATATCGAAATGGATCATCATTTTCACTTAACAGGTCTCTTCAATTCTGATCTGTGATAATTTTTTCTCTTCTCTTACGAAAACCCTTTTATGTTTTAGTATCCAGTCAAAATTGGCGTTAAATTATATTTTTGTTTATATTCACTAAATGTAAGTGGTTTTTAAGGCTTTTTCAATTTTGTATCCTGTCTTTGAAATCTTAATGAATATTCGACCTCATTTGGAATTTCTAACTTGGAAAAAATTCTCTTGCATTAAGGACTAAATATTATTTTACTGTTTTCTGTTTTGATATGTATCTTCCATGCCATTTCCTAAATGAATGACCACAACCCTCAACTTCTCCTGCTAGTGTGACATATACAGGTTAGTTTTTTGCCAAAGAATTGAAATTGTCCTTCAAAATGAATATACCCTCATTCAAGAAAATGGTTAACATTGAATCGGTCAAAAATTATTCGCTTTGATTGAATAATATTTTTTAAATTATAATCTATTTAACAAGATTTTCGATATAAAAAAATTAATTGTACGGATAATCTAGAAAAATTGTAAAAAATCATAATAATATTTTAAATAAGAATTAAAGCCTAATTGAAAATAAGAATAATCCAAAAACTGAAATCAATAATTTAGACAGTAATAAATGTAATCGTAGAAAGCCTATAGAGTGTCATTTTGAAAAAAGGTGCCTTACAGAATTCATTGTTTATCAATGTATTATTTCTTCTACGGGCAACGTTAGTAATATAAAGACTTTTACTATTAATAATAAGAAGTTGCCGAAAAAAAGATTTTATTAATACACTTCTTTATTTAATAATAAAAATACAGAAATAGAACTTCCTTATGAAATAGTTTTGGTGTCTAAAAGATGCCAATAAAACTCCAGTAAATGACATATGTAAACATTACAAAACATTCACCGTAGAATATGATTAAAATCTTCATTAATTAATGTCCATTAACTTATATATATATCCGATAATTTGTTTTGTGCTATGATATAATACTAATGAAATAAATATTAATTTTTTTACAAATTAAGATTTTATGAGAAACTGAGAAAAATACCCTCTGAACCGAAATAAAGATAGTATAATCACACTCAAAGATCCATTTAAATCAGATGAAAAATATAAAAAAAACAATCGGTCTTTTTTTTGTTTTTTTTTTAATTCTATTATATAGAGAAAGCAATACTATTGTAACAATTATAAACTCATACAGAAAAAGAGCAGTGTAGAGGGTGGCTCAATAGAATGACATCTTACCGTTAAGATTGAAAGAGGAAACACTATATTCTCAAATCATCTATATGTTCAAATTTAAGAACTGAACTTCATTCTAATTAGTTAAATTAAATACACACATAATTTTTCTGGCTTCCCCCTCCATGTTTAACTCCTTGAATAACAAACGTATTGCGTATCAAAATGTTGTGTTGGATTGACATTAATTCAGCATTCAGTATTTTCGAATACATCAAAATTAGAAATTCATTAAAATGATATTTTCTGACATTGAATGTAACATGTACATTTATTATGCGTTTAAAAGCGATTGTACTTTTAAGGTTCTTAATTATATAATTGAAATTAGGGTGATAAAAATTCACTTTTAAATCCAGTGTATATATTTATCAGTATTTCGCCAAACGTTCGAACGTCATATTCTGCTAATGTCAGGGATATTTATTTCATCTTTCTTTGGTTTGTAATTTAGAAGATACGTTTCTCGTTTTGTAATCTTTCATATTGAAGGTTCAACTTTTGACAATTTCTTTTTATGTTTATGCATTCGCCGGGAGATCATCGCCGGTTCAGTTCTTAATTTTGAGGCTTTGAAGTAACATTCTAGTTCAAACATCTAGGCCCCGAGTTCTTTTGGTGTTCTGAGATTAGAGTTATTTTAGATCTTGTTTTGGTAACAGTACATATGCCCAGTATTTAGTTGATTCAGCACATATCAATTCTATATAAATAAAATCTATTTGATGTACATTGCATTCGATCCACACAACTGGTATTTTGGAGAGAGAATAATGTAGTATTAATATTGTTTTCAAGTTTTAATATTTATGTTTTTGTCATATATAACAGTGTAAATCTCTTACAGATAAGCATTTTAATATATTGGCAGGATATTACCATTGTACTTTTATATATGTATTAAAAGCTTTCAATATACCGCTATATATTTTATATTCAAAATATTTCCCGTTAAAACTTACGCATAATAGAATACTCAGATACGCATCCAAATAATATTCCCTCATATATATATATATATATATATATATTTATATATATATTCCCCTCATATTTATATATATAAATATTCCCCTCTATATATATATATATATATATATATATATATATATGTATGTATATATATATATATATATATATATATATATATATATAGGCACATATCATCACATTCAAGTAGGAACGCATATTTGATTGTGGCGACAGAATTGTTAGTTATTGATCGGATAAATTTTCTAGTGCTGCAAAATCCCTGCGTAATGGCGCCAGTCTTGGCTTTGATTCATCTCCGTAGTGACCATTAAGCATTTCAGAGAATAATTTGATATTAGACATTTGAACTTACCCAGCTGAGAAAGTCAATGTTATGAAAAATTACCGTAGATTACCACACATTCACAAAATGCACGAAACTCGAGAAGAATAATACACGCACACACAAAATGAAAAATAAGCACACAGACAGAGACACACACAGAGACCTACACGTATATAGATATATTCAGCTATTGATGAACAAAAGAGAATTTTCAATATATCTTAAACTCATCAGCGATATATAAAATTTAAATTTTACTACTCCTTAAAAACAATAACCACTACATCACAATCACCAAACTATTAGAGAAAACATAACGGATATATATATATATATATATATATATATATATATATATATATATTGTGTGTGTATTTAGACAGCATTTTTTCATTGATGCAGGTTTCATTAAATAACAGAAAAAGTTTTGTTTATTACTTTCATGTAAATGTTTGTTATATTGTCTGATAAGCTTATTAGAATTGACATTAAATGAAGAAAGAAAATCACAATAGTGATACATAATTAATTTATAATCCAATCTAAGCTTTCGGCTTACAGAAACCATTTTCAAAGTATACAATTTACATTATAGTACAACAATTCATTATTGTCCGTGAATTCAACTAACTTATTTATCGCAGCGTACAAAACAAGCAATGTATATAAGCTAATTTCTCATAAACACAACAAATTAACTCAGCTGCTGCTGTGTGTTTACATCGTTAATATAACACGTTAAAATTTGCCTTTCTTCCCTGAGCGCACATAGTTTAGATGTAGAATTGCCGACCGATGTCACTTCGGTCGGGTTTCAATCCAGGCTAGAAGCAATCAGTAGTTTGGTCGTACTGATGATCTGCGAAATATATATATATGTGTATAATCTTTTCACTGCAAACAAAGCAGCTCCATCACTGGTGTCCTGGAATTTACAGTGAGAGGTAAGGAAAGGGAACAAAACATGGAACAAATTGCGGGGTATGTTGAAGAAAGGAAAAAATAATGTTGGGAATCAAATAGACAGATGTTTGCAATTGACATTGCATTTAAACTTTTGGATATCGTAGCTATCACGAAAGCAAAAATATGAGAGGGATTTCCATAAGCGGGAAGTACGAGAGAAAAAACAGCCAGAGTGTTAGTGGTGTTTACATTTGATAATCTGTATGTTAAAAATGGCAATATACTAGCACCTGAAAATTCATGTTATCAGGACACTAGCAAAAGAAGCTGGTCCTACAACAAACTGTGATATTACTTTTAGAAAAACAGAGAGAAGCCTCATCGCTTCACTGAGAAAGGCACTGAAGTTGATCTTCTACGTTGGCATCGATTACATCGCAGATCCTTCTTTGGATTTTGTCGAGAACCACGAGATAAATAGCAGGAAAACCCTACCATACTGGCAACAGTATTCAATGCACAGACGAATGAGAGATTTATAAATGTGTAAGGCGGATTCTGACGAAAAAGAAATCAATTCATGACCCGAAAAAATAACCCAAACATTTAGCTGTAGATGTAGCTATAAATATGGAAGTTACAAAAGTCTCTCTATGGTGTTTAAGGGACAGCAGCTTTGTATTGGAAGCATTCAAATTTACATAACACTTCTTATGTCAATCCATCAGAGACTTGAGTTCGTTTCCGAGAGTATCAGGATTTACTTTGTCAGCCTTGGCAAATTTGTTGACGAATCGATAGAAAAGTGAGCTGTCATCTGCATGGATGTCAACTGGTGAACTTATTTCATCAGAAATATCATGAACGAATATCAGGAAAAGGGTAACGAATCTGATATAGACATGAGAGATGCTCAGGTTCGTATAAAAGGTTATATATATATATATATATATATATATATATATATATATATATATATATATATATATATAGGTAGTTAGAATGAAAGACAAATAAAACGATAAAGATATCTTCAGACAGTGTACGGTAAGTTCCAGAGATAAACGAAATGGAATTAACATCCAACATTTATGCTTTATTTCAACATTATTTTTTTCCATTTTACTTTGAGTTTCTGTTTTATATATAAGTGTATATCAGATCAACTAAGAACACTTTTTAAGCAGCGCTGGTACATGCACTTAACTTCATTCAAAAACAACTTATACCGAAACCAAACATCCCTTTCTACATACTTTTGGAAGCTAAAGGAATCAAAACAGAAAGCAAAAGTAAAATGGAAAATCCTAGAAAGAACTAGAAATTTCAATTCACTTGACGACACTTGCCCTTTATGTTTAAATGAAAAGCTACACATTTTAAAGTAACCCCAACAGTAGCGAACTATTAAATCGTATTGACGAATTAGCAGTATTATGCTCACTTCGCAAATATTTCTCGTTAAAATTTAAAGAAACAAAAAAGCACCCCACCCAGACGACCCCCCCAAAATACAATAAATACACATAATCAACCCTATTAATAAATAAAACAAAAAAAACGTAGAAATAAAAGACAACAAACCCCAAACCACACCAACAATAAGTCCATCTACCTGTAAATGGTAGAAAAATAAATGAAACTATCGACACTGAAAAAAAAAATCATATATCCCAATACAAAATAACCTAAAGTAAACGAAAAAGCGACGTGCCCCAAACTAAATAGCCCATACCCTCCTCTAAACCAAATAGCAGTGCCTTACGAACGATAAATGAACGACTAGACCATCCTAAAATCTCACACCACATATATCATTAACAACGACGCCACTACTACTACATCCAGACAAGATAAATAGGAAACCTGTCCTGAAACAAGCCACCTCTCTCAACCCCTAACTCTAAGACTACAATATGGCCAAGAGAATCAAAATACGCTCCCAAACCCACTTTCACTTAAAAAGCATATTCACCACAAATAAACCGTTTTTCACCTGATAATTTTCATTCCAACTTCGTCACTCGATGAGAAGCACATACAAAAGGTAGTTTCGAAACGCGAAAATTTTTAAGCAATTGTGACAAGTATTGCAATATATATATATATATATATATATATATATATATATATATATATAAATTTTCCACCGATTATTCTGATTATTCATGAGAAAATTTGTTAGGAATATGGGCGTTATATGGCAGGATTTGAACCTGCGATTACTAACAAAATAACGATCGTGTACGTCATAGATTATTCGACCACGAATGATTTACTACACTAAACAAAGTCAAATCAAACCTTAGATAAACAATTCTTAATTTATCATAAATAATCATCTCTTCTCCGAAATGCTTCGTAATGAAAACAAATGGAAACAAGTAATATAATAGAAAGTTCCTGATATGAACTACATGCAATTAACAATCAACATACTCAATTTATTACTTTGATTATCTTTAATCAATACACGAAATGCAATAGATATTTTGTTGTAATTTAGCAGTATAAGTGAAGGTTATTAAATACGAAGAAAAAAATCATAATATCTACTCAAATACAAATACGTTTCAAAATACTGTTCAAACAAATAATTTTGTTCATTTAATAATGAATTTAAAAAATCTCGGCTACTGGCATGTGCTTACATTGTATATAAGACGCTGAAGTCCGTCTTCCTCTAACGAGTGCCCATAGCTCAGAGGTAGAATCGCCAACTGATGTCAATTCGTCCGGGTTTCAATCTTGGCTAGAAGCAATTGGATATCTAACCGTACTGATGAGCTGTGATACAGCGAAACTTGTCTGTGGATGACTATATATATTAATTGAGACAGAAGTCACTTACTATACATATATATATAAAATCTAGAAAACTTTTTAAATATATATATATATAATCTAGAAAACTTTTTAAATATTCTAAAATTTGAAAACCTGCTACTGATCAGACACAAATAGAGAATAGATATTTGTAACGGTATATGACAGAAATATCTATTCTTGATATGGGCACGTGAGTTTCTGTATGTGATTCTTTTCTGGATGATTTTTGAATATTAATTTTGTATCATTTGGGTCTGACGAGCAGCAGATAGTTTTTCTAGATTATATTATTCTGTTAAATTGAATATATAAATTTAGCATTAAGTTCTTTTGGGTTCGTCTATATCGAAATTTACCTGACTTAAATACCAAATATTCTATATATACTAACAAAAATAAAGCATCTTACGATATAAAGCTAACTACTGATAGTCAGACAGGATCATAGATTTATATATATTTTTATATAATCATTTCACCCAAAGAAAGGCAGTACTTACAGAAAGAAAGCCACATCATTTCGGTGAGAAAATGACTGGAGTCGAGTTTTAAAGGTCAGGGTCGATTTCACTGCAGATTCTCCATTGGATCTTGTCAAGATCCTTGAGATGTATAGCAGTGGCAGCTGACGAGCAGTATTCAATGCATGGGCGGATTGTAGATTTATATATGTGCAAGATGGATTCAGATCAGTAAAATTCTCTATACCTATAGAGTGAACCGACTTTGCTCTTCTTCTTTCAACAGACAGCATAGCATCATTTAGGATCCTCTTTTACTCATTAAGAGCTGAGGTAAAATGATGCCTATTATGGTCAGACGCGTGCCTCCGATAAAACCGGAAGAAGTTATTCCTGTGGCCAATAGCAGCCGAGTATGCAGAAAAGTACTAAGGTGACGAATTGAATTTAAGTCTTAACTTCCTGGCTGGGATGAAGGCATTGATGCCAGCTTTAACCTAAAAAGAGACCTCAGACACACAGTCTACAGCGTGAAGACTAAAAATTTGTTCTAACGTACGTAAATATGTGTGTGTGTGTGTGTGTGTGTGTGTGTGTGTGTGTGTGTGTGTGTGTGTGTGTGTGTGTGATGATTCTCTGGCACCTTGCATTAAATCTACTGCTTTTCCCTTACAAGAGAAATGAGATAATTTCAACGCTTTCTCATATATTCATATATACGTGAGATAGAAAACTGTCACAGTTCGGTTATATGCGTTTCCTCAGAAGTCAACCCCATTCCTTAGGCTGTGTTGCCTCTTATGAAAGACATGTATTCTCCGACTTAACCTCTGTCTAAACAGCCAAAACGCTTGACAAAATTTCTTTGCAATGAATATCTATGTTGGTTGAGGTTATGTTCGTGAGACTTATACAAAAATTACTCTCTTAACTTTCCCGAGAACATTTCAATAAAATACACTTTTTTACAAAAGTGAATTTTATTTTTGTTTAGGTCATTCCTTTTTCTCTTCTTTTTTGGCCGAAGAGTTGCGCCTTTTTTTTTATAATACACTTGATTAAATTCTTTTTATCGTAATTTCACGTACAAATTATTCTTCATCTAATCATTATACCGGTAGATTCGATGAGGGCGTGCAAATAAAAGTTTTTTCTTGTCGATTATCTGTCTCTTCTGTCTGTCTATCTGTCTGTCTGTCTCTTTATATATATATATATATATATATATATATATATATATATATATATATATATAACGTGTCTGTTTTAATCTTTCTTATATTTTCTCTCTATATATATTTATATACATATATATTTAGAGCTCTCTTAGAGAGTTATTGTACCACTGTATGTACAGGATACTCCTTTGGATTCTTCTATATTTACACCGCATGCTGATACATACATATATATATACATATATATATGGACACATATTCGGTTAGACGAGACCGTTTGGAACCTTGTCTATTGGCTAGTTGTGTTAGAAAGAAGAGACAAGGTATAGTGACCGATGGCACCAGCGTCCTGATCTTGTTCGAAGTGTTGTTCTCGCTATATAACGCGCTTTCTCCCAGAAAATATAACTAAGTTAAGCTCTGTATAGTTGCAATATAAACAACAGTTGGGCATTGTTGGTATTGAACAAACACAAATGTTGCTCAGCAGGCGTCTGCAACGAGGAGTAACTAACCGTAAGCGTACTTGTAGACAGACATCCTTGAGTACGAGGGGCCAGCTCTATCTCTTTTTCTCTATTACTCTCTCTCTCTCTCTCTCTCTATATATATATATATATATATATAGCTCTTAATAATTCATTATATTCATGTTTGCAAAGCGTTTCAATCGTAAAAATGCTGAATTAGTAGAATCGTCGCCTTACAAGTTGGATTATTTTCTTTTGAGTTTCTTTTGTTATATTTAATATTATTATTATATATATCTTTAACATTAAGATGAAAATATGTCGAATGTGATATATAGCTATTATTGTGCACAATATTTACCATATTTTGTTAGTATATATTGTAAATGATAACAAGATTAGTCGAAAAAAATTCTGTACTAATCTCTTGTATTGATTTTGCTTTATGACTTAAGAGATATCATTAAACTAATAATTTTCACTTCAGCTCCTTGTTACATTACAGAATATACTGGCCTTCAGTAGTATTTAGTATCTAAGAATATCAAATATGAATATCATACTGTGGAAATAGCAACGCAAATCCACTGTATTTTTTCAAGAAGAAACTGCAATTCAGAAATAATAAAAAATACAATTATAGAGAACTATTTCAATTAAATATAAGTGACAAGTAGTTGACAGGTTTTGAAAAAAAAAAGAAATTAAACTATTACAAATCCCCATCAGTATAGACAGTTTAAATATTTGGACAGTTTTTTTACACACTTTATGTCTACAAAAGAAAAATTAGACAGTGACAAGCAAGTTGAGAAAAAAAGCTTCAGTTGACTTAAATGAATTGAATTACTGCCCAAATACACATTTATTTAATTATATATATATAATCGCCGACGACTGATGTCAGTTCGGTCATGTTTCAATCCTGGCTGGAAGCAATCGGAATCTAACTGATGAGCTGTGCTTAAGCAAAACAGGACTGTCTGTGGATGACTATTTAGGCTCTTGCACGCCGATTGACCACTATAGAGAAATGGTAGACTTACTACTCACGCATTTATGCATCGTTCATTCAGCAAAAAATTGAATACTCTCGGCTAAAAACATGTGTTTAGATTGTGTATATAACACGCTAAAATTCGTCTTCCTCAACCGGGCGCCTATAGCTCAGATGTAGAATTGCTGACTGATGACAGTTCTGGTCGGTTTTCAATCTTGGTTAGAAGCAATTACATGTCTAACAGTACTGATGATCTGTGAACAGTACTGATGAACTGTGATACAACTTAACGTGATTGTCTGCAGATGTGTATATATATATATATATATATTACATTTTATCTTTTATATACATTTTTATTATTTCCAATTTTTTTGTTTTTTTATTTTTTAAAAGCTACCCGTTGAAACGCATCGTCACTAATATAAACAAACTCGTGTCATACTCTGCAGTTGTTTTACGATGCGTAAATGTTCGTTCCAAGTAAATGTTCGTACGCACACGATAACTGGACCATTTATTATTTCCGATTTTATTTGAATTTTGTGTAGAGGAGCTTTTTGTACAGTCATCCCTACTCCTTGTAACAATACAACATCACCGGTGAAGGTATATTCTGATAATGTTAGGACGTTTTCAAATATTAAGTTTTGAGACGCACCGGTATCCCGCAAGATTTTTATAGGCTTAGCCTCTTCAGGATTGTTGATATACACCGAATCCTGGGATAGAAATGGCTCATATTTTTTCCATGTATGAGGTTTTTCTTTTCTCATTTATCCCTAGCTTTCGGAGAGAAGACGGGTCAACATTATCGTTTTTTTTTGGCATAATAAAATCATGTGGTTGAAAAAGGTTATTTTTTCCTGTTTTCTTTTTAAGATCCGGCACTCAGATATAATATGATTATTCTTCTTACAATAAGCGCAGAAAATGTTCCTTTCTGTCGGGTGTGTCTCTTACTTTTTTACCATAGTTTCTATTAAATACGCTCGGAGGACGAGACTCGGGTAGCGTTTTTGTTTCTGTGTGTTATAATAAACTTCCTTTCTGTATAAAATTATCTTGCGTTATAGTTTAATCCACTCCCTTCAGCATTTATTATTAAATACAAGGAGAAGGTTATACTGTACAAAAAGCTCCTCTACACAAAATTCAAATAAAATCGGAATTAATAATTGGCCCAGCTATCGTGTGCGTACGAACATTTACTTGGAACGAACATTTACACATCATAAAACAACTCATACAACTCGACATAAGTCTGCCGCTCGAATTTTTTATATTTTCTAAATTTCTGCTTATATGCATCGGGTACTAACTCGTAAGTATTTAACATGGCATTTTTTATGTTTTATAATCAGTGGCATCTTCCATACTAAGCGCAGAGTATACCAACTAAAACGGTTTGAAACAATGTTGGCCAGTGGACGTAAGGCCATTTCAAATTTATTGCTATTTTTCAAATTAAGGGAAATATTTCTTTGCTGTTTTTTTTACAAAAAGTAGGAACCAATCTAATATTTTGCGCTGCGTGAAAAGAAGAAACATTAGAATTTTGACTTTAATTTTCTTGTAATCTTAGTATTTCAAGCTCTATTATCTCCCGTATTTTTAATTTTTCCTTTTCCAACTCTAATTGTATCTCTAATTTCTTTACTTCTATTGTAAGTTTTATATCATTTTAGTTGTCATCTTCATTTACAGTAGATGTTTCTAGAAGGTTGTTATCCGTTAATTTATCTGCTACGATTTTTTTTATTACAGCTTTTCTCATTGTCGAGTTTAAAAATATCTGCGATTTCCACTAGTTCTATTTTGTATAGAGTTTCAAAATTTTCGTCCAGGTCGGCTAAACTGAGAAAATTTTCTACGGAAAAGAGCATGCTTTTTTGTTGTTTTGGGTTTTATATTTTACGAAATATATTTAGATAGTTACATTCTTTCGCGAATTACGTATATTGAGCTTTTTATGTTTTTTTGTTGTTTAGTTTATTTTTGTTTTGTTTTATTGAGATGTACGAGTTTCTAATTTTGTTATGATATTAGTGTTGGGCGAAACGCAATTTTGTTTTATCTTTTGACGAGTTCTTATGTTTTAGCTTAGGATGAGCTGTTATGTTGTAGCTTAGGACGTGCCTCTAACTGTTTGCTTCAGCAACACATAAAATTGCAATTTTAGTTGGAATAATGCTGAAGGGAGTGGATTAAACTATAACGCAAGATAATTTTATACAGAAAGTAAGTTTATTATAACAAACAAAGATATTCATCAAACACACAGGAATAAGGTGACAGAACTATAATGTACCAGATACTAGAACGGGTTCAACTTCGTAGTAGTTTCATACAATATTCAATGGAAAATAAAAGGTGAGTCTTACGACAAAGTTATTTGGAGGAATTTTAAGCGGAATGGAAAAGGGTCATTCAACTCGTCTAAAGATTATATATATATATATATATATATATATATATATATACAGCTAGGTTTTGTTCAGAGTGATTAACAAAACAATCTTTATCTTTCACGACAGTACGTGGTGTATTCTCTGGTTGTCGAGGAAGGTTTTCGTGTGGAGAATTTTGGCTGGTAGCTTGATGGAAAGTTCTATTGAACGAATAGAAGGATAGAGGTCTACGCCTGGCCGCAAGCTCAACAACACTGGGTTTTCTACTATTTCTTCCCTTTTCTCTGGTCTTCTCTTTCTTTTCACTGTAATCAAAGTTACCAGGCTATTTAATCTCTTTTTGGAAGGGTATAACCTGACTCAGTGACCTAATTCATACTATTCTCCTTTCTGGAGTGGTAGAACCCTGACCGAATGACCAGTTACTACTACTTTTACTAAGGTGACTATTTTAGTCATGACTAAAAGGCTTTTGAGGCGAAAGAACGCTTCTAAACTTCTCGTTACAATATATATATACATATATATATATATATATATATATGGAAATTTGGGCAGAAACGATTCTTTTCTGCAGGTATTATTAAAAATGACAAACAAGGTATTATAGTCAATTTTATATATAATTTTTCTTAAGATTTTATAAGTTTTTTTTTATTCAAGTCGTAAATTATATAATTTATGCCTTGACAAGACATCATCAGATCATATCAATAATTACGTAAAAAATAATCATAATTCATTGGTTTTCATTTTTAATGAAACCTGCATATATATGTGTTTGTTTGTATGTATAGGCTTTTATTCATTCTTATTGCAATTTCTGTTAATTTTATTATTTTGCAGAACGTCCCGATATGAAATTAAAATGTTTTATTTTATTATAGAAAATACACCTCTTTGCAGACATTTTAATCTCTCTATGTCGAAAACAAATTTTGAGGTTGACGTGTCCTTACTCTTGTGTCTGCTGTGTTCATAACACCAAAAGAAGACATTTTAATGAATAAGCGTATTGAACTCAACGCTGTCTATATCTGCCAACTTATATTTCTGTTAACAATGTGTAAATAAATAAATTCAAGCAATATGTCTCCTATTACGTTATTTTTACTTATTACTCGTAGCCAAATCCATAGTCAGCGTAAATGTTTTTCCCATATATTATTACATGTTTTTCAAGGTAAGTTTTCATGTAAAGAATGCGACATTTTCTTAAAATCGCGTATTCACTAAAAGTACCGTTTACAACAATAAAGAATATATCTAATTAACAAAGAAAATTCTTTAAATGCACACATTTACATTACAGAGTGCGATGGATAAATTATTGTCTAAATTAAGCAATATTGAATATATCACTAGCATCTCTTTTTAAATGATATATTTACCAAAATTAAAGAAAAAAAATGTGTAATAAAAAAGAGTACATATAATCGATAAAATCGTCACTGGCTTCAACTCCAGACAACATTTGAAGCTCCTGTATCTCTTCTGGATCGTCCCTTTTTTAAGTTGATGAAGGCTGTCATAATCTTTGTCTTCCGCTCATCTATCGTTTTTACAAGAATACTTTTCTCGTTTGCCCATTCACGCCTTTCTTGGTGCTACTGCTTGTGTGGCATGGTACAGATTTCTGTTGCCACACACCCTCGACGCAAAGCCGCACCATCTTCTCAATGCACTTTATGTAGGACTCCGTGTTGGATATGAAATCTTCACCATCAAATTCTATAGTTTTTCCCCATTAAAACAATCAGAGTGAGTATCTATTAAGCATCATTATTTTTATCCGACTCTTTCTGAATCATCTACATAAAAACATGAAATATTCTTAGAGTTTGCGGTGCCAATGACAAGAAGTATAGCATGCTGTCTCCAAATTTCTGGTGGAGGGAATTGCAATATAGTGCTTTTTTCTCAAAGAAGGTGTCCAACTGACTCTATTACACCGTGAAGTAGATAAAACAAAAGCAAACAACCCACTTGCACAAAATGAAAAATATAGAATGGTGAAAATTTACCCATGGAATCCTGTATACACAATCATTTCTTACCGTTCTCTAGATTTCAAATAATCCCTTAAAATTGAAGGATGTCTAATGTTTCAAACCAGGTTTACTCGAAGATATGCGGCCAGACGATTTTTCTCTTCATGAAAGATTTAATTTATATAATTAATAAGTACAGCAATAAAAAAAACAACAACAATAATAATAATAATAATAATAATAGGTGTAAATGAGAGCGAAAACATTCACCATAAAAAAATGAAAGAAATAGTGCGTAAAGAGTACTATAGAAGGCTACGAATGATATTAAAAACTGAATTAAATTCACAGAACAGAGTTATGGCCATTAATAGCCTTGCAATCCCAGTTGTCCAATATAGCTTCAACATCTTAAACTGGACTCTAAACGACATCAGACGAATGGATGCTAAAACAAGAAAGCTTCTTTCTAAGCATAAGATGCATCATCCAAAGGCTGATGTAGACCGTCTATACATACCCCGTAAAGAAGGTGGAAGGGGTCTTATTCAGCTGGAATTGTCATACAAGACAACAACTATTGGCTTACTAACATACATAGAAACAACAAAGGATTGGATGATACAATTAGTAAGGCAACATGAAGAAAGAAAGAAAAAATATTCAATAATAAAAGAAGGCAGTAAATACAAACAAGATTTAGAGTTAGTAGATTCTGTAGAAAAGCAAAACAGAAGCCAAGAACCAACTATTGCGGCAAAAAATATGAAAATGAAAGCCAAAGATAAAGCTCTTGAAAAGATGAAACAACGCTGGCAAGACAAACCTCTGCATGGCCAATATCCAGTACGTGCCAATAAATCCAATGTTGACAAAGTTAATACTCATCGATGGTTACGTGCATCTGGATTAAAGTCTGAAACTGAAGGATTTATACTTGCAGCACAAGACCAAAGTCTTTTCACGAGAAACTTTCAGGCAAATATTATGCATAATAATATGGATCCAAAATGCAGGTTTTGTGATAAACACCAAGAAACAATAGACCACCTAATCTCAGGCTGTTCTGTGCTTGCCCCAAACGAATATAAAAATCGCCACGTGCAAACATTATGGAAAAGCTGTAAACAAACACTGGTATGAACATAATCCAGCACCGGTTACAGAAATAGAAGATGTAACCATTCAATGGGATTACACCATCTACACAGACAGAAAAACTGAAGCAAACAGGCCAGACATTATTGTGAAAAACCAGAAGGAGAAAACTTGTCTATTAATTGATATGGCTTGTCCAGCGGATTGTAACATAGCAATCAAGGAATTTGAAAAACTGTTCAAAATATAAAGACCTGGAAATTGAAATAGAAAAAATGTGGAAATTGAAAACAAGAGTTGTGCCAGTGATAGTAGGTGCACTTGGAATGATAAAAAATGGAACAAAACAACACATTGAAAGAATCCCTGGAAACCCCAGCTTAAGAGACATACAAAAAATTGTCTTATTAAGTACAGCTCACACACTAAGGAAAACTTTATCTATGTAATGCTGAGGATGATAGGGAAGATAGAAAAACATGAAATGGAGCCATAACAACACGCCACTACCTGCCTTAGGTCTCCCCGCAGACTTGGTTGGTAGTGAGACCAAAGCAGAAATCGAAATATGATGAAAAATGACATAATAATAATAATAAAAATTAAGGAAAACGAGAAGAATAACGAAATTAAGCCATTATTACGGAAAGTTTCTTTAAAATTTTAAGTATTTTTATTTAATCTATCGTACAGGTGAATGGCACTCTAACGGTACTTTTCTTTTTACTTTAGGTAACTCCCGACTTAAAATAAATCGGGCATCATGATTTATGGGTTATATAGTAAAGTCCTTGTTTAGTAAAAATTAATGAAGCCAAAAAAGAATAATTACAAATTATTAAATCTAGAAATTTACAGATTATATATATAAAGAGAAAGAATTTGACCTTGCTACATCTACTCAACAAAATTTCCTTTGTTTCATTCGTGTTCCATTTTAAAGAATGAAGTTTCACTCAGAGACCATCTTTCTGACGATTATGTGAAACAAACTCGCAGGTAGATTTTTTTTCATAAACAGTAGAGTATTAACCTCTTCAAGCCAAGATAAAAATATATAAAAGAGGAAGATACAGTGTTTGTTAGAGAGTTAATAGAGGAAAGAAACGAGTAACAGCCTAAATAATAACGGGCGGGTATAAAATAATAAATCCATCTCGAGTGCTTTATATAATAAACTTTACAGAAATAAACATCCGAATAACTGTGGTGGAGACTTACCTCACCGAAGCAAAAGAAGGCGGTTTGTTTGCACGTGCGTTCGTAGACGTAATGGAACCGCGAGGCGAGCTCATGCGAGGCAGTTTTTCGAATGACACGGCGCATGCGTCATTGGTGAAAGTGAGGCTCTCGGAGAGTGGGAAATTACGAGACCAAAAAACACATAAAGAGCCTACTTCTGTTTCGGGTCACTTTTTTTGCTATTTACGACTCGAGAAGGCTACACCGGTGTTTGGGAGACAGCGTTTTGCTTACGGTGCGCAGGAAACGGAGTCCCTGGTGAAGCAGTGTTCCGGGTTCTACGAGTAGCAGCTGGCGGAGTGGTTATTAATTCGGCTACGAACTTACACTCTGAGAAGACACAAATACCCACAAGCTATTTCGGCATCTATTACGATTTCCATTATGGACGGCAAAGTCTTTGATGTCCGGTTGATTCCTGAGTTCAGTGGCGCTGCAACTGATATGCCAATCGTCGAGTGGATCGAAAATGCAGAGTTGGTCTGCGAATTCTGTGCTATGGACAAAGTTGAGCGGATTCTTCCATTACGCCTCCGAGGCGGTGCTCTTGCCGTATACAGGCAGCTCAGCAAGGAACAGAAAGCGGATGCGGAGCAAATTAAACGGGCCCTCATGACCGCGTATGCGACAGATGCATTTGATGCATACGATCAATTTGTTACTCGGCAACTTCGCTCGGGAGAAACAGTGGACGAGTTTCTGGCCGAACTACATCGTTTAGCTCGGCTGGTTGAGGGATCGTTGCCCGAACGATGGATGATATGTGCGTTTGTTTCGGGGTTGCCACAATATGTTAGACAGCTTCTTCGTGCCTCGTCCAGAATGGAGACCATGACATTGGAGCAGCTTTTGACTCGAGCACGGGCTATCATGACCGACAACGGAAGCTGTAAGGAATCGGTCGCTGCATCCACTGGCAAAACACATTCGAATTCAGAGTTGCTCCCTGATAACTCGCGCAGTGAGACCTTTTTTTGCTACAAGTGTTCTGGACCCAACCACATGGCGAAGGATTGTATGCAGGGACGCCAAGTGAGGTCGGACGGTCGAGTGCGGAAGTCTCACCGTGAAACCCGATGCTTCAGATGCCATAAACTTGGACATACATCATCAAGATGCCAGGGAAACGCCCAAGGGGGGAGACGTCAGCGCCAGTCTCCTCCCTGAGCAAGTGAGAATCAAGAAATTGCCCGCCGTAAAAGTGCTCGTGGATGGGCGAGAGTGCACAGCTCTGGTGGATTCCGGCTGCTCACAGACGCTGGTGAGCAAAGCTGTGTGTCGCCATTGGAGACAGAAGGAAGTAGGAGTACTGACGGCCGACGGGAAGACTTTGAAGTGCCGGGGGCACGGCAGAATAAAATTGGAAGTTGAACAGTCTCAGCCCGTGAACATTGAGGTCCTGGTCGTGGATGGACAATTGTTGGGTTTTGACCTGCTTATTGGCATCGACGCGATCAAACAGCTAGGAGGTGTTCGCCTGACGGAATCTGGTGAGGCATACTTTGGAAACCTGGATGGATGTGCCGCCATTTCTATCGATGAGCCCGATTTCAGTGTGACATTCGATGAAAGGCAAAGAGCGTGGACTGCAACATGGAAATGGGCAAGTGGTCGCTCGCCCGGCGAGCTGACAAATAACGTGCAAGAGTACACTGTGCCAGACCATGCCCGGGATGCGTACGAGAAAGAACTCTTGCTATGGCAACGTAACGGATGGTTGCTGCCATATCCCGAGGAGGAACTTGGTCCACCCAAGGGTCTAATTCCCTTGATGGCAGTCGTGCAGGAACATAAGCAAAAGGTCCGGCCGGTACTCGACTACCGAGAATTGAACGGATTTGTAGAAGCATTCACTGCCGATGCCGAAGTGTGCGCACAAAAGCTCAGAGAATGGCGACAGCAAGGAGTTGATGTGTCGCTCTTGGATCTGCGACATGCCTATCTACAAATTCACATTGACAAGAAGCTGTGGCCATTCCAAACAGTTATTTTCAAGGGCAAGCGGTTCTGCCTTACACGATTGGGGTTTGGACTAAATGTGGCACCACTCATCATGAAATCTGTCGTCGACGCTATAATGTCCCAAGATCGTGTGATCAAAAGTGCCACGTCGGCTTACGTTGACGACATTTTTATCAATGAGAGCCTGATTTCTGCATCGCGCGTTCGACAGCACCTCTCAGATTACGGCCTAGTCTGTAAAGACCCAAAACGGCTACGAGACGGAACTAGGGTCCTCGGTCTGCAGGTGTGGGGAGAGAACGGTACTCTCCGATGGAAGCGGAGTGGACAGATCCCGGAAATTCCCGACGTGGTGACTCGTCGACGTGTGTTTTCCATTTGTGGGAAACTCGTGGGCCACTTCCCCGTGTGTGGCTGGCTAAGGGTGGCGACTGCATTCATCAAGCGCCGAGCAAGTGCGGTAACCAAGAGATGGGACGAGGAAATCAGAAATGCCAATCTGCTTCGTATGCTGGAAGAGACGATGACCAGAGTGTGTGAAATGGACCCTGTTGGAGGAGACTGGTGCATGAATGGCAACGAGATGAAGGTCTGGATGGATGCAAGTTCTGTGGCCACAGGAGTGGCGTTAGAGGCGAATGGAAGCATCGTTGAGGATGCTTGTTGGTTGCGCCCGACCAATGATGCCAGGCATATCAATCTGGCTGAATTAGATGCAGCAGTCAAAGGCATCAACCTGGCCCTTCAATGGCAGGCTACAGTGTTGCATCTGGTCACCGATTCAGCATGCGTACATCGGTGGATATCCGACACCTTGACTGGGAAGGCACGTGTGAACACTAAGGCGGCTGGTGAAATGCTAGTGAGACGACGCTTGGGAACACTGCGGGCATTAATGGAAGAATATAAATTGACCATGGATGTCACGCTGGTGAAATCCTGTCAAAATCGCGCAGATTGCCTCACCAGAGTGCCACGCAAGTGGTTGAATCTACATAAGGAGGGAAAAGAGCCAGTCCCGGAGAGTTGCGCTGCAATGAGGTGCCGACTGAATAAAAGTCAGGTGGTTGACGTCCACCGAGAAAGTGGACATGCGGGCGTGAAACGAACCCTATACTTCGCCAGACTTATCGACCCACTAGTGTCGAAGGAAATCGTGCGATCGGTTATCAAAGCCTGTGAAGCCTGCCAGTCTATAGATCCGGCGCCAGTTCATTGGAAAAAGGGAAAATTGAGCGTGGAAAACAACTGGAGTAGAGTAGCAATGGACATAACCCATTACAATGGCGTGCATTTTTTAACGCTCATTGATTGCGGTCCCTCCAGGTTTGCAATTTGGCGGACATTGCGTCGACAAGATGCACATAGTGTCATTCACCAGTTGAAGATGATTTTCTTTGAACGGGGCCCACCAACCGAGATATTGACTGACAATGACCCTGCGTTCACTTGCAGACACTTTAAAGAGTTTGCAAACAGCTGGGGTGTGCAGTTAAGATTCCGATGCGCATATTCACCGGCTGGTAATGGAATTGTGGAGCGCAGCCACAGGAGCATTAAGACCATCGCAGCAAGGAAGGGTTGTTCCGCGTTGGAGGCCGTTTATTGGTATAATGTCACGCCAAAGGACGATGTCTCACCTTCCACGGCACCGGCTGACGTGCTGCATAATTACCACGTCAGAGTAAAAGGCATTGAAGCCAAACCCCCACCAGAACCACAGATTATCGGAGGGAGATATGAAGAAGGTGACGTTGTCTGGGTCAAAAATCCGCACGGCAAATGCACAACCAAGTTCAGGACCGGGCGGGTAACCGAAATTGTCAGCCCACTGACAGTGCGAATTGATGGGGTACCACGCCATGTCAAAGACCTACGGCCATTTTCAGGACCATATGCATCGTCGGGCGATGAAACCGACACAGAAGAGAGTGAGCGATTTATTTACTTGGGGTCAGGTCAACCAAGTGATGGCTCCGATGGTCCACTAACAGCGGATGCTGACGTGCATGACGAAACCTCAGGTGACAGCCCATCTGAGGACGAACCTTGTGTCGTACCCCTCCGAAGGAGCACCCGCCAGAAGAGACCCGCTCCCGAATGCACTTTTTGTGATGATGAGATCAGGGAGGAGTGTGGTGGAGACTTACCTCGCCGAAGCAAAAGAAGGCGGTTTGTTTGCACGTGCGTTCGTAGACGTAATGGAACCGCGAGGCGAGCTCATGCGAGGCAGTTTTTCGAATGACACGGCGCATGCGTCATTGGTGAAAGTGAGGCTCTCGGAGAGTGGGAAATTACGAGACCAAAAAACACATAAAGAGCCTACTTCTGTTTCGGGTCACTTTTTTTGCTATTTACGACTCGAGAAGGCTACACCGGTGTTTGGGAGACAGCGTTTTGCTTACGGTGCGCAGGAAACGGAGTCCCTGGTGAAGCAGTGTTCCGGGTTCTACGAGTAGCAGCTGGCGGAGTGGTTATTAATTCGGCTACGAACTTACACTCTGAGAAGACACAAATACCCACAATAACACATTTGTTGTCGGATAAGATAGTTATACCAGAAGCATAGGCATCAACTGACATATATTTCCACATGTCTGTAACTATCACTTTACGCTTACTTTAAAAATAATTATCTCTTGTTCTTTGCTCACATGCGCCTGACGACACACACTCATGCGGATACACAGATTCATACACAAAAGTACAAACTCACATTCGCATATATATATATATATATATATATATATATATATATAACAGGTAGAAACGCGATTTTAATCTAACATATTTTACTTTAGGTAGAATACATCTTTCTTACCTGATATTTACTCATCATATAATCTTGTCGGATTTGCAAGCATATATTCATCTCTCTCTCACACAGAAATGCACACAGTAACAGTAACAGACACATGCACACACATACACATGCACACACACATACATATATATATGTATAAAGAGAGAGTAATATATATATATATATATATATATATATATATATATATATATATATATATATATTGTCATCATGTTTATTAATGTGTAGACTTCATTGTCAGGCCAATTTCAAGGTCCAATTCATAATTTCTATATTTCTCGCCAATTTGATTGAGAAAAAAGAACCGCGTAAATCCATCTTGTCTGTTCTTTAAACTATTTAATCTCTTTTGATTACTGTTTTGGCACTTGATATTGGACTGTAAATGAAGCATTACTGATACAATCTCACGCAAAATTACCTCTTTATGAATAAGCACAAGTCACTGCTATATCTATTGTTAATCTTGAACATATTAATATATGTTGAATATGCAACGGCACCTTCATATATCTTTATCCTGACTCGTTGTTAGTAAGTGAATAATATTTGAATCATTTGATTAGTATACAACTTTCAATTAAGTGAGTAGGTAAGGAAAGAGATGATGTTTAAGATTAATATGTATAATGTTAAATTACTTTACCGTCCCCAAGATACGGAATTACAGATGCACTTTCGTATTTTTGTATGTGCAAGTTATGGCTGCTAAATAATGATGCCTAATGTGCATACGCAATCCAGCTATTCAAACGGATGATATTTTGTGATGGATGGGAGTTTATCCAGTCTGACGAACCCTGTACTTGCCTTTGCATATGACAAACCGTGAAAGATGTTACAAAAAGCGTGAAAACAGTCTGAAAAGACCGGTGATTCAGCAACAGGATGATCTCAGTTTTATCTTCATTGAATAAAAGATTTTCCAATTTTCTGAAATTTATACTAAAATGTCCGGAAAGTTAATACAGACATTTAATAGAAGTTAAAGCACAACCAAAAATTATGACATTAAATATTTAGTTAACTATACATGAACTATTTTGTTTTACAACTTTTCTTTTTTTTATTTAAATTAAAGATTCCGTCTTTCTAGTATTCCTGTTTTCTTGGTAAAAAACACATTAATGTGTTTTTTATTATGTCACCCAAAGAATTAAACTTTTACCATTCATATTATTTTCCAAGGAGTTGAATAAAAGAAAATCTGAAGGACCAATGTCTTGTAAATATGGCGGCTAGAAAAATACTTCCTGTCTAAGGTGCAACAATTTTTGCCTGGTCGAATATAGATGAGATATTTTTTCATCATTATCATTATGAAAAAAAAAAGATTTCCGATTCGCCAATTATCGGCGTTTTTTTTAAATTGAAGCCTTTACTTCCTTCAATTGTGAGCATTACTTTTCAGAATCAATAGGCTGTTTTTAATCGTCTCACCCGGAGCAAGGCGGTAACGCCACTGATGTGCAGGGGGCTACGTAATAGTGAAAAGATTGGAAAAGAGAAAGCCGGAAACCACATCCTAAACAGGGAACAAGGGATGAGCTTCTTAACCTGTTCAATAGACGTGGGTGGAGTGTGAACCGGGCGATAGATAGATCTATCTACTCCAATTGAAAAAAAAAACAAAGTGAGAAGATTGGAAAAGAGAAAGCCGGAAACCACATCCTAAACAGGGAACAAGGGATGAGCTTCTCAACCTGTTCAATAGACGTGGGTGGAGTGTGAACCGGGCGATAGATAGATCTATCTACTCCAATTGAAAAAAAAAACAAAGTGAGAAGATTAGAAAAGAGAAAGCCGGAAACCACATCCTAAACAGGGAACACGGGATAAGCCTCTTAACCTGTTTAATAGACGTGGGTGGAGTGTGAACCGGGCGATAGATAGATCTATCTACTCCAATTGAAAAAAAAAGTGAGAAGATTGGAAAAGAGAAAGCCGGAAATCACATCCTAAACAGGAAACAAGGGATGAGCCTCTTCACCTGTTCAATAGACGTGGGTGGAGTGTGAACCGGGCGATAGATAAATCTATCTACTCCAATCTACCTGGCTAAAACTAATAGGTCATGTTTTCTTTCCAATCACACCAGATGAACAGTATAAATTTATTAGGATGAAGATTTGCATTTGGGACGGCTCATCTCGCTTACCCCAGAATCTTTTTTCGTTAAACATTCTTGGAAACAATCCATTTCTCATCACTCGTCAAGATTTCCTTAAAAATGTGTTCATATTTATTGCGTTCATACAAAAATATCTCCGATCGAAATGTGATCTAAAATGTTTGTTTTTTCTCAGATCATGTGGTACTCAATGATTGTAGAGATTCGAGCATCCAAGATTTATTAGGTGCCAATGGGTGGTGTATTTTGTTACGTTTAGTGCTTCTGACAACTTTCACGTTGAATAACTCGCATTATTCTCAGTCAATATCTCGATTTGTTGGGCTACTTTTGTGCGAGCTGTTTTTCAAAGCTGATTGTTCTTCAATAAAGTCTACAATCATCAACTTTAAAATTAGCAAAACACTTCCGTACAATTCAGTCAGCAAAAGCACGTTCAAAGCACACAACACATATCTTTTTTCATTTCTTGCGTGGAATTTTTGCCGTTACGGTAATAAGAAGCGTCTGAAATGCATCTTACAATCTTTCATTTTCATATGGATGCAAAATTGACACGAATTAAGTTATTTTAATCTTTCTTCCTCAAGAGATAATTTGAAGTGTGCACTAATCGGAAATGGATGCACGATAGAATTGATGTGTTCTATCATCTTCTAATGTGTTGAAACATGAGCGACAAACAATCAGCATGAATCTTCTGGACAACTCTGTTCTACAAAAATGTTTAGCAAAAGAAAATCGGAAGTCAATTAGTACAGGCAAGTACCAGAATGATGAATACTATGTATTATGAAAAGTTTGAAGTATGTGAAATACATTATTCATTATGATCGCAAGAGAAAATAACTCAATTTACTGGAAAATGTGTCTTCAAGACAGTTTTAAATGTTTTAGCAAATCAAGATAAGCGTTATGAAAAAGATCATACCAGAATAAGTATCACAGCGAAATAATTATTAGAAAACTGTCTGATCACCATCTTAAATAAGGGTATGAAGAGGGTAAACATTTGGACGATTGGATACATCCCTATCACTATCAGTTGCAAACATATTCAACATTTTGTGTTTAACAAGTGCCACTCATTCTTTTATCAACATATCTAATCTTCACATCTGGTAACATGTGACATGATTTTTCTTCCTCTCAAATCAAGTCTGCAGTGAAAGCAATCCTCTTTGAAAATGAGCATTTAGTCGAAAGAAACTGAACTTCTGATAAAACAGACTTAGTATAATATACGGCACGGCTTTGATGATATTCTCTATATAAAGGAAGGTTATACTCTAAATAAGAAACATTGAACAAATAACTATAAAATGTAAGTAATAACATATAAAATATAGTTGAAAATATAAATGCTTCTCGTAACAAATCATGGATGGACTGAAAATAAGCAGTAGAGTTGCAAAAATAGTATTATATCACAATAAAAAAATAAGATAGGTTTCATACATTTTACCATTAGGATAACAAATCTTTCAATAGCAGAAATGTGAAGAATAAGTAAAATTATACGTGACAAAGTAATAGAATACCTTGGATTAGCATTGTAGATCGATACTAGTAAGGTAAAAAATTGGTTTTGTAATAAAAAGAACAGCAACTGTTCTTTAATCTAATTTGATATTGAGGAATATTACTAATTGACATCAAGGAAACTATTTATTTCTGTATTATAATTTGCCACGTTTATTCGGATGTATCTCAGGAGGAACGTAACATCATAACGAATGGAAAACAAATTAGTTCATATAGATAATAAAAAGGGTAGAGAAAATTAATGCTATTGAAAATTTTGATAATTGGATCTTTGCACTCTGCTAGGTCTTGCGATTTTGTTGGATTATTTGTGCTATATAATCTTACGATCCATAATGACATAAATACAGAAGATATTAAATCATACAGGAATGATGGGCTTAGGGTGATGAAAAATTCCACAAATTCGAAAATTAGAAACTTGATACATAGAAAATTTTAGAAACCTTAATTTGAAAGTGACTATTAATACAAATATAAATAAAAAGAGTCCTTGGTGTAATCTTCGATTTAGAAAATAATATACACCATCCATATAAAAAAAACAAATAAATATCTTTTATATATCCATCCAAGACCTACCGATCCTCAATTAATTATTAAGCATGTACGCTCATCCATAGAATATAGATTTCGTAGAATTGACGGAAATAAAGAAGCATTTAATAAGCACAATAATTTTTATGATACTGTCTTACAAATAGTGGATATAAAAGCAAAATATCAGATATGTAAAGGAGAATATATACCGCCGAAGACAAAATAGAAATAGAAAATTGTTTGATATAACCCACCCCCGTAAAACAAATGGTTAGCACTAAATTAGGCAAAAAGTCCTCGCTTTGATTAAAAAATATTTTCCGAATGATAATCCATTCAGCAAGATTTTCAGTCAAAATACACTAAAGTTACAGTTGTACGGATAATCTGGATATTTAAAAAATATTTTCAATAAAATCTTAAGCCTAAATGAAAATAAAATTCATCCTAAAACTGAAATCAGTAATTTAGACAATAATAAATGTAACTGTAGTAAACTTATAGAGTGTCCATTGGAAAATAATTGCCTTAAAAGATCAATTGTTTATTATTATACAAATTCTTCTACGGAAAATTTAGTAATATAAAATTTCATATTAGACGTACTTAGAATTCGTTAAAGCAAATAATTTATCAATAAAAGCCTTCATGTAATAATAATAAGTATCGGAATAGAAAATCCCTATTGAAATATTTCTAGTATTTAAAAAAAAACAATCAAACTCGCACATTAAAATGAAAAATCGTAAAACAAATAAAATACGTATGTTTTTATACAACTAATGCCCCTTATGTCTATATGAAAAACTATATATTATTAAATTTTAAAAAATCTATTAAAAGTGTAATGAAATCAAAAGGATATGTATACATGGCAAAATGTTCATCTTAAAATATGTTTAATAATTCTTCATAAAAAATATCGATTAACTTACTAATATTAGCTACTTGTATTATGATATAATATTAATTTAATAGATATTAAAATGTATTCAAGTTTAGCGTATATGAAAAATAGAAAAAAATATGCACTCTAAACCAAATTTACAAATTGTTTAATTATACCAAAAGTCTATGTCAGATAAAAAAAAATGGATATTTTTTCTTTCTTCCTTGTAAGATTTTAAAATGGCTGGGATACGTAGAAAGCTAAGAAACTCTTGTCGCAATAATGTATACATGGCACCAGAAAAAGACACTAGCTGAATAAAATGACTTCTTCCGTTAAGCGTGAAAGAATAAAAAAAACGTATTGTCCCCAAACACATAACCCATATTTTCAAATTTATGAGTCGAACTTCATTCTGATTAGTTAATTTAAACACACACACATATATAATCTGAAAAAATTCTGTCTACCCCCTCCATATTTATCTCTTTAAATAACAAACGTATTGTTTTCTACATTCAAATGTAAATCATTTTCACGACAATTATTCAACATTGCATGATCACGAAGTAAAATCTCGAAACATAGAAATTTCCGGGACCCAATGAAAATTTAATGAATTTTAAATTAAAAAAAATAGTATATATATTTTGCTCTACGATTTAGGTTGTATTGAGCAATTTTTAAATAAGTAAATATCTAAGAACTCAGAACATTAAACCTGTTTGTTTTCTTCACCTGGATATATATATATATATATATATATATATATATATATATATATATATAGATAGATAGATAGATAGATAGATAGATAGATAGATAGATAGATATGAATTAATAGGGATCGAACTTTAACGTGAAATTTTACAGATAACGACACAGCTATGCAAATTAGATTCTACAGATTTTAAAGAAGGATTGTTCCAAAAGACGCTTATTTCGGAAGAACTTACAACAGGAAAAATGGTTGATGCTATCTAAATAAATACCTACATGACATTCGGGATTTAATTCAAAATTTTTTCACATATGACATTACAGACGCACACATACAAACATATTACCAAATTAATAATGGGTCGCTTTCTCCTGTACCAGTGTAGTTATAACAACCATGAGACGTGCGCATAATTAAACAACATTTCATAACGAAATATTTATTGTTGTCAGAGTGATAAAACACTACTTCAGAATTAACAAATATTCTTGGAATTCTACGGCAACAACTTCAGAAATTGTTGACAAATATTTTATTTGAATTAGAAACAGGTCATTCCTTTTGAAAACTACAGTCAATCCATATATTCAGAAGTGTACACATTTACAGATTTTCGTAGTCGTCAGAGAATTAGAATATCATCATTAACATTATATATCATTACATTTTTAAGAGGCATTTGCTAATCTGGGCCCGAAAACAAGGTAATTAAGCCGAGGAAGACCAATATCTATTCTGCTTATAAGAAGAAACATGTTTCTGATGCTTTATGAAAGATAGACATGTTCGTCTGTGTAGGAGACTGTCTGTTGTTAGTGATTTAGCCAATCAGTGTATTATTTAAATGTCTGTTGACTATTCATAATTCTGCATGATGTATTCATATTTTGAATGATCATTATCAAAATTTTGTTTTTGTTGTGTGTAGTTCGTTATGTTATATACCAATAAACAGACAAACAAGCATGTATATATAAAAATATATGACTTATATTTTTATTATGAACGATGGACCGTGTAGTCTAGTGAACAGAGAGTGAGAGAGCGCGCCTCTAAGGTTGACAGGGGTGACGGGGGGTGTCGTCGTATCTGTTGCTCCTCTAATCTGGTCTGGCTCTCTGCCCAGACTGCCTGTCGAGACTCTGCCGTGAAATCCGTGCCTGAGGTCTTTTATCTCCAAACCGGTACTGCCGATTTTTGCCTCGCCTACGCACGCCCACGTAATTCTCAGGGACACCTGTTCTGCTTGCCTATTGTAGCCATTTCCGCTACTGCCGGAAATAAGGTCAAACAAACATCCGTTCCTTTCAACGGCCGGAAAACGCCCCTGCTTGCATCAGCTTCCTTCTTCGGGTGGGGCCAGATTATTATATTACATTCCTCGCCCACCCATTTTCCAAAATGTTCGCCTAAGAACATTTTAAGCGCAACACCCTCACTCTCCTCCCCATGCCACACAAGCCCGACAATTGTATAAACATGTGCATGTCAAAACAACAAAAACATGTGCATGCTGAAACAAAAAAACAACAAAAAAAAATATATAGGGGAGCCTACTTCGGCAACCCGACAATGTTCGTGTCCATCTTGAAAATTGTTCTACCAACTCGATGTTTCATTGTTCCTTTTTTTTTTTTTTTTAATATCCATCTTCACAGAATTGGGCAAAGTTCTTAAAAATGTTCATTTTCTTTCTCGACTCTGTCCATAAGCGTAGACACCCCGATGCATAACCACGTGATTATTAGGCGGTAACCGCGCCCTAGTTTCCAACTAACAACGAGTAAATGACCTTTGACCAACACCATGCGTGCCTCTGCTCGAGTTTATTGTTACACATGTAACCTCATTTAATTTAATTTAATTTCAAACATACTATGTTTGAACACAGAAAAAATGGCCATTATCTGCCGTACATAACATTCATAGTCTGACCGAGAAATGTTCAATAGAAAATGAAGAAAATTACCCTGATTCCAACGTTAATCCGCATGCAATTTACTTGTGGAGGATATTAATTTAGTCTAAAAAAATGGACCCGTGACTCGTAGTTCCTTAGTTTGCACAATGCTTTCCATTCCCTGAACTACTTCCTCTGGATTCGAAACCAAGCATATCTGATTTGTTGACATCTCTCTGTTTAACGCAGAGTGTTGAACGCCCGTTGACCCCGGAGTACTATTCACAGCGGATAACTCAATTTCCTTTTCCGAAGCACTGTTGCTTCTTTTACTCTTAAAAATTCGCTTCCTGGCTATTATTCCCAGGATTATTATTACGCCGACCACGCCAGCAATGACTCCTATCGTCAACTTCCTCGGGAGTTCTTCATCCTTCACTAAATCTCTCCATATTTACCTGTTCCAAGGTATTTACTAGTTTTCAGAAATTAATATATCTTCAAAAGATATTTCCCAAGTCACATAAATGAAAATTCACAGAGGATGTTGAATTGATGGGAACCTGCACAAAAGCATAAAAGTGAAGTACTTTTACGTAAATAAAAATAAGTTTTAGATTTTAATTTAATTTTCCCAAATCTCCCCAAATAATCCGATTCCACCATATTGATAACAAAATATCTTGTCAATATCTGACTCATATCGCGAAACACTGAGACGCGGGTGAATGTTTTAAGAATATATATAATCGGTGTATTCGCAAAGAAATAACCAAACAATGCAGTTGTTTTCAAGCAACGATGTTGAGATATATTTATAATTGGCGATTTTGTTGGCTGTTGTTAACTGCATAATTAAAATTACACTTTAAAACTCTCGATAACATTTAAGTCATTTCTATGCTGTAGAAATGTCACGCAAAACACAAACATTTTTAAATTTTGACAATATCTGTGTAAAGATTACAAATTGACGTTTACGAACAAATTCTGTTGACGAGATCAAAATTAAAGAACCCTTTCGTTTCTCTGATTTCCTATTGTGGTAGCATTCAGCTACATTTATAATTTGTTAATGTTTACCAATTTTGATTTAGTTCATGCAATACAAGGCCAAATGGAGAAAATGAAGAGGGTCATTTTACGCTAATACTCCAATTGGGGAAAGTTTGTGTACGTAGAACATCGATTGTTTTTTTTGTTTTTTTTTTAATTCGGCTCGAGTACTGGTCAGAAAACTCAACTATTTCAACCATACAACTGACCTTCATAATCACATTGAGAATAGTTGTTCGTCAATATTTCTATTGGGTTGTCTGGAAAGTTCATGCCGCTTTTTAAGTAAAATTAAGACACAACCCAAAATTATTTCATTAAATATTTATTCTACGAAATATTAACTATTCTCTTGCACAAACCAAAGAAAACATTGTTAAACTCACTTCACATATATGGTAAAACATTAACAAAAAAAAAATAAACCACCAACTCAGATGCCCCACACCCACGGACAGGCAAATATTTCAACTTTCTTCCTCCCCGTCAACTTTAACACCCCACTCCTCTCAATTTTAACACCCCACTCTCCCAGTCAACCCCAAACCTAATGCGCTACTACCTACATGTAGTCTGTTTCACCACCTCCGTTCTACCGAACAATCCATATTTCTCATCTCTACGGTCAGATCGGCAAAAGTATGCTGTTCCATTTTTTTTTTAACGAGACCTACTATAAACACGAGCAGAACACACACACTATCAATCAAAGAGACACCTACCTTTCGTTGATGGCTATGGTCTATATTTGTCCGCTGCCTCTATTTTCGTCTTCTTTCTATGTGGTGGCAGTAATTCTGTTGCCGTGGTAAACCAGTTCGTATCAATCTGTTTAGTTGTTTCAAAACAGCAAGTCACTAGCACCAAAACGTATAAGTCTGTTATATACCAATAAACAGACAAACAAGCATGTATATATAAAAATATATGACTTATATTGTTATTATGAACGATGGACCGTGTAGTCTAGTGAACAGAGAGTGAGAGAGCGCGCCTCTAAGGTTGACAGGGGTGACGGGGGGGTGTCGTCGTATCTGTTGCTCCTCTACTCTGGTCTGGCTCTCTGCCCAGACTGCCTGTCGAGACTCTGCCGTGAAATCCGTGCCTGATGTCTTTTATCTCCAAACCGGTACTTCCGATTTTTGCCTCGCCTACGCACGCTCACGTAATTCTCAGGGACACCTGTTCTACTTGCCTATTGTAGCCATTTCCGCTACTGCCGGAAATAAGGTCAAACAAACATCCGTTCCTTTCAACGGCCGGAAAACGCCCCCGCTTGCATCAGCTTCCTTCTTCGGGTGGGGCCAGATTATTATATTACAGTTATGCATTAAACGCGTTACAGATGATTAGCACTTTCTTTTTGCCAGGATATATTCGGTTCTTTCTGTAGAATAAAGCAAAAGTCGGCATTGTAAAAACACTTGGCTGCAATTTAATTAGTCATGCACTCACCAGATTTAATTTTCATTGTGTATGTAGGGTAAATGTTAAAGTTTTTATTAATTTCCCGAAACCCACAAGTAAAAGTCCTTCATGGATAGACATGGAATGTCGCTAATGTCATAAATGTTGTGTTAATTCTAAATTTTTTGTTCCACAAATTCAAAATTTTAGGATTGCATGTTGCAAATATACATTTACTGATTCGAATCACACAGATTTCCTCTGTATTCTTTTAGTAAAATGAAGTTTCACTCACAGAACTTTTTGTAAGAACTGCAACGCTGTGAAGCCAAAACATATGGATGGTTCCTTGATCACTAGTCTTAACCTATTTAAATCAAGGTTCATTTATTTTTTACTGTCTTTATCATCGTAAACATAATTTCATTATACCGCTTTTTACATTTGTGTTACATATTTAATTCAGTAGCTCTACTGAGTTTTTTAACGGATGGAATTTTGTATTAAATGTTAGATTGATATATTCTATTGCACTTGATAAAACAAAGTTTTTAATATAATTATACACATGCAGGCAAGTAAGCACCTGTCTACAGATCTTGTTTTTATTTTCCTTTTATAATGATGGCATAACTTAAATGCTTTCTTGACCCCCTATTTGTGATCAAATCTGCCATGGTCTCGATAAAGATAAGGCAGGATGGCCTGCATAGTATTATGTGTGTATTCTTTCTGCGTATGAGATATCAGAATCACATTTCTGCATTGTAAAACATTTTCCTGTCAGATGTTGAAAGTGTTCAAATATTTGTATGTCATTGGCAGAACGTTCAACATCTCTTCTCTTACTACCAACACCTATTCTCATATTGCCAACTCGCATTTGACGCCGGCAGCGTATATAATAAATTAATTTTTGAACGCTCATGCGTGCATGCGATTCGTTCTGAGTTATTACACACACACACACACACACACACACACACACACACACACACACACAAATATATATATATATATATATATATATCGGTAGTGTCTTCTAAAAAGCTAATAAATAAATCATAGTAATCTGATTTGTTTATTCGATTTTCAAACTACAGATCGTGACACCATCCTGGCCGTTTGCTACAACCCTTGAACCCTCTGCTTCGCTCAACACTGCATTATTGATTACAGCATTATAATGCGAACGCATTTTCCGGTGTAAAGAGACATGGGAGAAAATGTGAAAAAGTTACATGATATGAAATCATTATCATATATTCACATTTTTTCATTTCTAGCGAAGGTCTCGTATTTCCAAATGTTACCGCTTGATGAAGTGTCCATGTAAGTCACATGGTGGACAATAAAGAATACGTTACAATGACAATAAAGAAGATACGGGAATAAATTAAAAGATGTTTAACTTTTACTTCGTTGATTTATTTTTAAATAAAATTTTGTTTTATAATTAAATTTTCTTTCATTTATATAAAACTACAGGATTTTTATCGTTAGGAAAATATCTACTTGTCCATTTCATCCAAACATTACCGGATATATCTCTCCATAATATTTTTCTCGCGGTCTTAAGGAATATATGAGATATCTTACAAATTCGGTTAACACTTCTTAATGTACATATACTGTTAAAATTAATTCTCGCTATTGGCCAGTCATATTATATATGTTATGAACTTTTATGTATTGGCATAATATGTAACCTGGCAGAATCGAGAGTTCAGTATTATTATTCTAAGCATCATTCTGTAGGACCGGGTTTCTGTAGACTAAACGACTATTCTTAATTTTTGAGGGGTTTGTCCAATATTCATTGCCATAAATGACGAATAGTATTACATAAAAGTTTAGTAGTCATTTCTAAATGCTTTCTATCTGTTTATGCTTGAATCATCTTTTGAAAAACATATTCCACTGTTCAAATATGTCTTCGGATTTTGGAGTCATTTCATCCGTTTTCTGCTAGAATATAAAATATTTAAATTTCTGTACGTATTTGATTTTAACATCTCTAATTAATAAGTTTCATGTTGAGCTGTTCTCTTTCCCGACAACTTAACATTCTGTATTCGTACAAATGATGTTTAGTCCTTTTGTTACCACTTTCTTTTAGTACCTTTTATAACAGTTCGTGCAGACATATTTGTATGTATAACATGGCATCTACTTCTTGTCGTATTTTGTCAAGATTGTGTCACAAATAATATATCTACGTAGGGCTTCTGATCATTTTCAGATTGCTGCAGTGCAACAGTTAATCTCCTTCCTATTTTGGCTTATTTGCTAAGTTTGTTTTCCATTTTTATAAAGATCTTGGCCATTCTAATATATTTTCCAAATCAGTCAAGCTATCTAGCTGTTCAAATATATATATATTGTTGTGGATTCTGGGTGAGAAACCACACAAAATAATAAATAACAAAAACAGTTTATGGGGATAGAATATGTAAGTTACATTGAACAAAATACACAAACTGGAACACGGGTTAGTCAATTCAGGAATACTATTAGTAGAAATCAATATATACAGTCTTGCAGTAAAATAGTTCGTCCTGGTAATGAATCTATATCCAAATAACTCCAACTAACTCTGAACCAACTTACATTATTTAGTGTATATAATACAATTGTGGTACAAGGTCGGTTTGGAGGATGGGGTAAAAAACTCAGGTTGGTCTTCAGTACCTATCATATACCTAGCTAATCCGACTCAGGACCCAAACATAGTTTATATTTTTTCATCAACCACAAGAACATGTCCATTAGCATTCTATCCTTCATATACCAAAATACCTCAAACGTACCAAACGAACTAAAAAAACAAAAAAACCAAAAAAAAACAAGACAAAACAAAACAAATGAGCATGAAAATTTTATTGTGAACAATAAGTACAAAAATATATTTAAAAATAGATCATGAAAATAATATGTGGGGAGGGACATAACATAAATTCCCAAAACAAAACAAAATTAAACAAAAAATACAAACAGAAAGCATTATGTTAGTTGGACCCAACCAACCCAGAAAACAAAGAGGCCACTGTATTCTGCCCATAGGACAAAATGAAGAGGACTTCTTTCTACAGGGATTGGAGAGGAGAAAATAAAATGGAAGGGGAGAATATATTCCTGACCCAGACGAGATAAAACGGGAAAAAAATAAAACCTCGGGAAAATGGGAATCTCTACCTGGATTATAACAAAAGACAATGCCGGGGACAGGCTAGATATCACATTCATTCCCATTAACTAGATACACAAAAAGAACTGCCTTAACCAAGGGAGGGTTCCAAAGGAATCCACCCCGATGTGATTGGTAGATCTAAAATAGAAAATCAAGGCTAGCCGTTCACGCGATCCAGGCTCGCCACATTTACTCACCTTTCGCTAAAGCCTGTCGAGTTCAATCGTTTCCAATCATACCTAATCTTAATTTTGCTCAAAATATCGGATCAGATCCTGATGTGAAAGTCGGTCTCCCTGCAAGACTTCCACCATTCGCGTCGTCCCTATTCCCATTCGAGCCGCATTTGACCAGCAAAAAAACTCCTCTGGCCAATCGCTTCCCATATGCTGAGTAGACGACAAAGTCTTTAGAGTGCACACATGCATCGACGTCGCTAACAAAGTGAGTTTTTATGTATTCGCGGCCACATCCACGCCGAAAGACAAGAGTTCCAGAAGCAGGCGGGCCGCCTTACTCCGATCCCTCAAGCCGTTTGCATTCTAACTAGCTAACTTGATTGACATCTGTTAGATCTGAAAGTAGAAAAAAAGGAATTACTTCTAATCACATACGGGGTAAAAGATCTCTGGCAATAGGGACACCGACCGCTGTCCTAGGGTACCAGTTCCTACATCTGCACCAACTAAGCAACTGCTTTACAACTCTGCTGTAATTTTTATAGGCAGGATTATATGTACACATAAGGCGAGTTCATTTTTGTATACAATAGGGCGATCCTACAACACACACACACACACACACACACACACACACACACACACACACACACACACACACATATATATATATATATATATATATATATCAGTGTGATGGACATTATCAAATAGTTTTACGTAGTATATGCAACATATCTAAAGTTTAGAACAATCATCACTAGGAATTTTATGACTAACTACCAGGGAAATTTATATACTTTAAGGAATGCATAAATTTATTAGGCAATGTATCGAGGCCAGTAATTTTGTTCAGAAAATAGGTTTAAATCGACAAATTTTAATCACTGTATTGTTTAGAACATCTCACAAATACTATTCTGGACAATCCAATGATGATAAATTCATATAATTCTTCCGTTGAAAATGATCATGTTCCTGTAACTTAAAACGACCGACATATTTTGGATATAACATCCAAGTGACTTAGGGAATATAACGTTTATTCCCTATAGTTTGATATGTGTTTATCAAAATATTATAGTTTATCTATGTGATTAAGTTAAATGTTTTCGATTACTTGAAGAGACAAGGAATAATATATCTCTGAGTATTATTAGTTAGTTTAAATAAATATTTTCATTATTATACCGCGTAGCTATTGAGTTACTTTCAAACGTAATACTAACAATTATGATAAAATGAATGAATAACATGTATATTAGGCAATAATTAAAAAGATAAAAACTTGTGTCACATAATTAAAACAATGTAATGCATAAAATAAAAATCCTTGATTTACGCTCTCCCTCACTGATTGAGCACTCTGGATGAATAGTAGACTTTGAAGAAACATTTGCAACTCTAGCATCTACGCATCGTTCATTCAGTAATCAATTAGAGTACTCTGGCCACTGACGTATGATGCATCATACGCTAAATGTCTGCCTCCTTCTACCGAGCGCCCATAGCTCAGAGGTAGAATCGGCCGACTGATGCCAGTCGAGTTTCAATACTGGGTTAAAAAAATCGGATGTTTAACCGTACTGATGAGCTGTGATACAGCAAAACGGATCTGTCTGCAGATTACTATATATATATATATATATATATATATATAATGTATCGCGGCAGCAGATAATTTTCTAAACATATATTGTTAAATAAAAGAGACAATGAATGTCTATAATGTTAAATCATGAGCTGTTCTAAACATCGTATTTTGGCTTTAATTACAGATGAGAGTAAGGACAAAATTTCTCCAATATTTGGAGATTTTTTATTATGTTGGTTCTAAGCTTTCGGCTGATATGAGCCATCTTCAGAGAGGTTATATATATATATATATATATATATATATAAATGAAATACAAGAATAAATATGTTTAGCATGATAAAAAATTCCTTCCCTGGATTTTGAGTTTGTTACTTGTATAATCTCAGTGATTTTGTTTTCATTTTTACAATGATAAACATTTTGATTATAAATAAAGCATAATATATTTACATGGCATATATTCGTGCTTAACGCTGCACAAATGTATCTTTCCAACTAATAACCTAAGCCATTTTGATCAATTACATAGAAAAAATGTTTTTCAATCATTTCATTCGAAACAAATCAATAAAATTTACTAAGATGCAAGGGGTTACCGAGAGTTAAAAAACGAGAGGAGACAACAGGATTTAAGCTGATAGTAGATGCTGATTGACAGTGCATTTAGATTTTTGAAGATCATAGTTAACAGAAAAACAGAGAGCCGAAAGGAATTTCCACGTAAGAAAAGTGCAAATGAGGAAGCAGCCAGCAAAATACTTATGGTTACAACAATCATTTTCAACAGTGAAATTATAATAGCGCGTTTACAAATCTAGTCTTCTTCTTCTATGTGACCTGTCCCTTCAGGACATAGGCGATCATGGTTCTCCACGTCTCCCTATCCATTGTGACTCTTATTATGTTTGCTCCTTTTACTCCTGGCAACCACCGTTCTGTCATCCACCTGATCAGGCCCTTCAAATATGTTATCCGCTGCCTTCCTCTGTCTCTCTTTCCTTCTAATTGGCCAGTCAGTATCATGTTCTCCAAGCTCTCCTTCTTCATTGCGTGTACCAGGAACTTCAGTTGTCTCTTCCTGTTGCTCAGTATTAATTTCCTTTTTGTTGCCATTCTTTCCAATACCTCATCTTTGCTTGCATGCTCAGTCCAAGATATCTACAACATCCTTCTGTAGAACTACATTTCCGCAGCTTCCCGTTTCGTCCTTATTTTCGATGATATTGTCCAGAATTAACTGCCGTATTGAAGAACTGACATCACATAGCAATCCAGCACTCTTTTCTTTGTTTCTAGTGAAATTTTCCAGTGTGTTAGTACTTTACTCAGCTTCTGGAACGCGTCCTTTGCCATGCTAATTCGCCTTTGGATCTCTGTGTCGCACTTTCCATCTCCTGCTTAGAACACTTCCTAGGTATTTAAATTTTTGTGCTTGCTTGATTCTGGTGTCCCCCACCTGTATTTGGCATTTTGGTTTGCATCTTTTGCTGATGACCATGCATTCAGGATTCTTGAAATTTATTTGTAGTCCTTTTTCGTCACTCTCCACCGCTACCTTCTGTAGGAAGTTTGTAGTTTCCTTTCTGCGTCTGCAATCAGCACTGTATCATCTGCATACCTTATGTTGTTCAAGTTGTGGCCTCCAATAACAAATCCTGGCGTGTCATCTAGGGTCCTCAAAATATTATCGCTCTAGTACCGCGCTTAAATTCGTAAAATACGATCGACCCGATCAGCTATGTGAAGATATTTATAAAATATATCAAGGGAAGCTACGTCACATTGGTTGAATATTGACTGAAGATGGAATGCCAGTCAAGACCGGTAACGTTGCTGATTCTTATATGTGTTTTCTCAAGAACCGCTAGACACACAACAGAAGCAACTGACTAGAAATGACACTAATATTCTCTGTCGAGAAAATGGTCTAGCACTGTATTCGAATCTGATTTTTTTTAGACTAAGACTTCATAACAGTGGAAAATGTGAGACGCAGAAAGCACAGTGAGATGATCTTCTGGTAGTTAGCATCAGCCATGCTGACTGAAATCAAAAAACATTTTTAGATGATTAATAAATAGAAGTTACATTTTACAAGCGTTACAGCTATCAAGCCAATAATATTCATCTAGTCCACTAATATTTTGTCGATATCATATTTTGTAAACGCAGTATACTTAAGAGAGACATAACACTATTCACCTCTGATTTTCAAGTTCGAATGTGCCTATTCATATCTTTTAAATGAATAATATATTCACGGTTCCTTACGGATAAATAGTTGCATAAGCGCCTTTCTAGATATTCTCACACTAGTTTTTCTTCCATATCAAGGAAAATATGAATAAATAACAGTTTAGACAGAGAAGTAGTATTATTCAGAATTACCAATTCTTTATAAAAGAAAACACTTCTTATTCGTGCTAATATAATATTACTTGAGCTTGGAAACTGATGAAAAATGCTTGTCTGTTAGCGATTACCTAAAAATTAATATATAGTTTCTGTAGAAGTTTTCAAAATGACTTTGTCTGCATTAAATATGAAATGAGAAGGCTGCATTCAGAAAGATGTACCTGCATTGTAAGTGTTTAATTTGTTCTTGAGATATGTTACCTGGTAAATTCAGTGCACAATCAGTCAGGTAAGTGCCATACGTGAAAACACGCTTTGGACAATCATGTCTCGAAAGAGACATGACTGACTGGTCAGAAGATTATCCCACAGTAAGTTACCATTGCTTTCTGCGGTAGACTGGTTGCCAATCAAGGCTATAGAACCCAATCTGTCCTATTATTTAACCCTTAAATGGCGGAGAAGAGACGGATTTATAGCTTTCCCAAGGGTTTTTGTGCGTAAGTGAAAGCAAAAAATTCAAATGCAATTCGAAATTGGCATCCCGATTTGTCTTTCCGCGTCGATATCCACTGCACTATAAATGTCCCAGAATAATAATGAGGCTGGAAATATTTTCTTTTTTGGTCTTGATCAAATAAAATATATTAGAGTATTTCCATTATTCGGACTATTGTTCTCATCTTTGTCGCCATTTGTACTACGTTTCGGCTGTTGTACGCTCCGGACTTTTTCAAGTGCTAGGAATTTCGAAACAAACACTTTATTACAATCACTTAGGTATATGAACTCCATTTCTTGCCTAGAGCCTCTTCTGGAACTAACCAATTTCTATATCCACCGGGACATGTGTCCTTAAGGGCATATGGCCCGGTGGATATAGACGCTATTTAATTACTGTGACTTGACCCATAGAGTTCAGTAACAGGCTACAGCAGTGGAGAACAAGTATCTTACAGAGGGAGGTAACTCATGACTTTCAGAAGAGGTTCTAGGGAAGTAATGGAATTCCCCAGTGATTGCAATAAAGGGTTTGGTTTGAAATTGAAGAATGGCGGAGCGTACAACAGCCGAAATATCGTACAAATGGCAACGAAGATGAGGACATAGTTCGAATACTGTAAATACTGTAATTACTACCTCATCTCAGAAATATAAAAAAATATCACATATTGTGACATTATTTACAATATAGTAATTCACTGTTTTTTTTTTCTGTTATATTTTTGGTAAATATTAACTGAACGAAATAAGTTATCTAGACATATCAGACACAAATTATATTTACATTTCCCGTACCCCGTATCATAAACATTATTTACACGCAGTATATTGTCATCATCTTGGAAGTTATCACAACGTTTCACCTGTTATGCCCTCCAACCTTTATCAGGTCATAATCAAAACGAGTGATCTCCAGAGCAAACCGATTTAAAACCTTTATTAATTAAATAAAGGTTTTAAATCGGTTTACTCTGTAGATCACTAAACTAGGGTAGACAGTTCCGTCTCCCTGGCTGTGTCCTGCGAGATATCGACTAGCTCTTATTTAGAAATGTTCAGTTATATCTCACATCGTTTACACTGAGTCTAGATACACACGGTCCGGCCAAGTTATTGAACTTGCAACTCTAGTGTCAACAGATTCACGAATCAATATTACAGAATACGAAGACCAGGGCTGTGACCACCGATTAACAGGAAGACTTCTTGGACGGAGGATTATGACAGTGATGGATTTTCTTTGTCTGGCTTTTGAATATAAGTTCAAAATTGCGCGAATACAACAGAGGATCTCAACAATTTTGAAACGTCGATATTGTTTTTTTTTAATTTTTGCAAGTAGTTATATTTTTTATCTATTGTACTAAAAATGTAAAGGCTAATATATATATTCAGTGGCTGGACACATCCTCAGGCTTAATTTTTAATCATTGCTGAATACGGTCCACGTTTCTGGGTGACGTTGGCACAGGTGACTGGAAAATCCTGCCGGCAAAAAGCAAAGTCAGTTTCCATCTCTTATCCACTAACCCCAGCCCCTTCCACATCACCCCATGAATCTTGTTCTTTTCTTTTCTCTCTACCTTCGTAGCTGTCTTCACTCTTGTGTCCAACATCATTCTCTTGCCTTTTCACTTTCGCCCCCTGTAGCTGGTTCATCTTATGTAGCCCCTTGCACATCAGTGGCGGTACCGCGTTGCTTGTAGGGGAAATGATTAAAAAAAAAAAAATTATATTCCAGAATTTAAAGATTAAGTATCTGAAGTAGATTTTACAAGCTACAGAATGTAAGAGCAGTTAGTATAATAGATTAGAATGAGATCTCGGGGTGTGGAGTTAGTATTCTGGTCGAGATTTTAATATTCATTTTGCTTTTGGGAAAGTTTTGCATTTATATGTTCTTGTCCACGCCAATTTTTTCTTTGAAAAGTCATTTGAAAGGGACAACAGCGAATTAAAAACCTCAGTCACCTGAAATTGTAGAAAGTTTTTTTAGACATGCGTTTGCAAATACTGTCTGTAAAAAAATTCCAACATCTCTATAAAATTCCTTAAATATCTTGAATTGGCATTGACCCAAGGAATGTCTTATGTCACGGCACCTAAGAATCAAAGAAAATGAGGGGAAAATTCATTACTGTGGAATATGTTCGTAATTTTTTAATATTTTTTTCATATTATTAGTCTATTTTCAATTTAATAATGACAGTTCACTAGTAAAACACTTTTGCAAAATGTATGCTTTTAATATATACGGAAATTTTACAACCCATCTCTGAAAATATAAGAAGAAATAATGAAAAGATTGAATAATCTATTCAAACATAAACATATTCATATTTTCCCGCAGGGACATTATCACAATATGGCTTGGACGGATTCATGGTCGACAACATTTCTTGTTCCATGACCGATTGTGTCACTGCGTTATAGCTCACGGTTTCATTTATACCAATCCATCATATTCTCACAGTTTATTCCTTCTTTAAGTTCAAATGAGCTGTTTTTAACAGGAGAACCTATTGCTTGCAATAATAAATAGTAGCAAGTGTATTTTTATAGTTACCCCGGAGGGAATTTGAATGACAGATTACAAAAGACAGAAATGGTGAAATTAAGAGAAACAAACTTCCAATACTCAACTCTCGCAGACTATTCACACGAAAAATAATTTTAGTCCTTGTGATGATTCATCAGTCCACAGACAAAGGAAATAGTACCACCATATTCTGCTTCTTTCCATTTCTCTCATGAGAATTTTAACTTGACTCTTTCTGTCAAATATATCTTATTTCAGATATAAGGTATATTTTACACAACCTGATTTGCTGTTTGTTAGAAGAAAACATTATCACAGCATATAAATTGAGGGTTCTGCCAACAATAATTACATTACTCGAATAGGCAATTTCGGCAAAATTAAAATATGAGCGATTCTGAGAAATTTCGTGGCGGTCAAACCACCAGCATTAACGGTAGATTCCAGCAAAGAGAGTAAACACAGCCAAAATCATGACAGTTCTTTCCACGGTATGAAGTTGTTACCACAGTAACTAGATAACTTAGACAGAGTTGAGAAGCAACTGAGGCGAAAGTGAAGGTATTGAATATCTACTGAATACTTTACAAATTCAGTATTACTGGTGTATATCCGCAAAGTGATAAATAATAATAATAATAATAAAATCAACAGCAGCAACATTATTAAATATATTACTGTGCAAGGCGTACACATAGGGAAATAAAATAATACATGATTTCCCCCGAGAATAGTAGAAATTATGCAGCATATAAGGTGAGGCCTGTGCTAATAATAATTACATTACTCAAAGCTGTCAAATAGACTGTATCAGCAAAATTAAAATATGAACGATTTAGGGAAAGTTTGAGACTGTCCAGCCACCAGCAGTAACGGTAGATTCGAGCAGAAACAGAAAACAATAAGAGGGTGTGAGGGCTTGCTATCTGTGAACCAACTATATATTACTTCTGCGAAAATTCAGAAATGACAACTAAAATAATGCTACTTTTAAAAATCAAAATATATAAAAAGCAAACCGAAAATATACGAGTAATTCTTCACCTAATAATCATGATTATCATCATGTATTGATATAAACTAGACGCTTTCCTGAAAATTAGAGAAAAACCGATACTCTTGTCTTTGACATCGGGACGTAGTTCTCCTTCCAAATGAGAATAATCGATCAGATCACCAAATGCAAGTGATTCAGCTAGATAGTTGACGTGGAAGATCTCGCCGATCAGAACTTGAATAGGGAAGGAAAATAAAAGGAACGGGGACAAATGTAGAATATGAGGTGCTGAGTTGAGTGCGTAATAATTGGCAAATTCGAATTTGTGTCAAAAGACGAAAAATCGATATTGTTTGAATTGGAAAATATGACGGAATTGAAAATATATAAAATATGTGTAAAAAAAAGCTATAAGACATTTTCTATAGAGTCAGTCGATCTCCATCTTTAGATGAAAAACAGAAAAGTTGAACATTCAATAGACTAAATAATAATAATAATAATAATAATAATAATAATAATAATAATAATAATAAGTTACCGCAATTAAAGGCACAGAGAACAAGACGATATGAACACCTTTGTTGGGTCTGTCGACAAAATTACATATTTAAATATGAATTCAATACATTATACAGGTAAATTAGAAAAGGATATATATATATATAATATTTAAATACGAATTCGATACATTATACAGGTAAATTAGAAAAGAATATATATATATATATATATATATATATATATATATATATATATATATATTCTTTTTTTATTTATATCTTTTCTATATATATTTATAGATTGATAGTGTGAAATTTTAATGTTGTTTAGTGCTGAAATATCAGGGTTTTTTTTTCAGTTAATAGAATAGTATTTTTTCAGTTGGTAGAATAGTATTATAGGTAAGCAGTGTTCTTGCCATAAATTGCTCGAAATCAAGATAGAGAGAACGTTTGTAGCTCGATATCAAGCGACAGATAGATCGTTAATTAGATTAATGTGGAGTCGTTTTTTCACTTACGTGAGCAGTGTTATTTCAGTCATTCCGATATCGAAGTTTCCTGAAGGCATTTGAATACATACGAAAAAATTAAAAATTTTCTTCCAAGTTATAAACTATGAAGTAATTTGAGTTAATTGTTCAGCCACAGTAGGATTCCAGAAAACAATATTACAACAAACGCAATAACAGATAAAGTCAATCCTGGAAATCCTTACTGAAGTACGTCGCAAAATAAAATCTTACATTCATGTTGTACTTTAGATTGTACAAACCATTGCCAGAGTAATATGTCAAGGATGATCGTATTAAGAGTAGATACGTCTTTTAATACGAATATAATGTCCTGCTCAATACAATAAATATCTAAATTTTATTTTGCAGAATACTATATAAAAAGGGTATTTTTTAATGTTTGTATATGATAGCAGTGCATAGACCTCACTAAAGACGAAGATTAAGAATGTTTAACATACTTGTAGAGTCATACGTGAGAGTGAGTAAGTTAAACTGGATGCACTACCCCCTAGACAGATTTAAATGTCTAACATTTGTTTAAGGGCTAACATCAAGTAACGATGCGGATATACGCTCTCAAAATCTTAACAAAACTAAAAAGGATTCAAATTTAACGAAAGAGAAGTTTGTGTAATCCTACCAAAACGTTCAATCTAATGGACGATACAGCTAAAATCAAACAAAATGGCTTTGCAAAACTACAATTTTTCGGGAGAAAACAGGAAAAAAGACAATAACAGCAAAAGACAAAATCTGAAACAATATACTCCAAAGACATAACGAATGTTAAGAATGAGGTATGATTAATTTAAGAAAGAATTGTTCATTTTAAACTAAGAATTGTTTCAATTGTGTAAATACAGGTCATAAAGGATGCCACTGAAAATCGAAAAGAAATACACACATTAACTCTCTGAAAGTAGTGCTACCAGGTAAAAAAATTCTAACATTTCAAATAATAGGAAATTCGTGACAGTAAAAATGAATAAAACTATTTCAATTTGACTCTGACAAATTTGCCAGAGGAATATCGAGCAAGATTTTTTTTCGTGGGGGAAATCACGTGTAACATCGCTCCTGCGGGAAAACTAAAAAGCGGTTGTTTAAGAATTAAATTATTCCAACTCAAATTTACAAAATGTCGATTGGCTAGAATTATTTGAACAGTAGATTGGGCGATTTTCTCTGAAAAAGTTTGTTGTTTGTCAGACAAAACAGTTGACAGCTAAAGAAACACTGAATAAACTAAATAAATAAATTCCCGAATATTATCTCCTCGGATCTAAAAAAACTGTCCAAAGTCAAATACATTTTCAAATAAATGAATATGTACTGGCAGATTTTAAGTGTACAAGAAAGATACGATTTGCTGCGTTGGGGTCTATTCACACGGAAAACTTGATAGGGTAGAAAACAGCGGAAATTGCAATGGCACTAATTCAGCAGTGTATTTCAGAATAATGATAAACCATGGGTAACACTACATATGGATTTTGCTTGAGCACTAAATAGTTCATGCTATTAAACTGTGGTCGGCATTTTCACAAAACAGTCCGAGTTATTGAAGTGTAAACGACAATCAAACGTAGCAACGATTAAATATTTACGCGAAATTTTTGCAAGGTTTATAGTACCTGAAAGTGGTGTATCCAATAAGGAACTGGGTTTGCTTCTAGTGTGTTCAAAAATTCTCAGAGAATATGAGGTTGAACATTTAACAACACCATTTTATCACCCAAGATTGAATTGTCAAGTTTAGAACTTTGCTGACACTTTCAAAAGACGATTAAGAAATTCTTGAAAGAAGAAGATACAACATTGCAATAAATTTTGCGTGCACATCGAATGACTTCAATTACAAATGTCACCGTTTGCTAGGAAATGAGATTTATATTTCACAACTTCTGCTCAGGAATGAAAAGAAATTTGTCAATTTCAAAATTCCTGATCATTTTAGAGAGTCGATGAAGATTTTTTTAAAGCTTTAAGTCAGGAAATGAAGATTAACCGAAAGGAAAAATAATCCAACACATTGGAAGTATTATGTACATTGTCGAAGGTGGACGATTCCGACATAAAAGACATGTAATCTTGTTTTAGAGATGCAGAGAATAGGCAATCAGTAGAATTTCATTAACCGATGGACATTACGACTTTTGAAGTACGTATTCTTAATATGAATTCTACACTGCAACTGAAGGGAGATAAAAACGTAATTCGTATTTACTTTGTAAATGAATCATTATCGGAAAATTATCAACTAAAATGGATGCATTCCTAAAAATGCGATATTGTGGAGATGTATATAGGTCTCTATGTTGTTTCGTGGACTCATTCAAATATCAAAATACTGACGCCGAGAATCTTCAGAGGATACAGGTAGACTACTACAACACCGTTATTGTCTTGATAATGTCTGGCCGTTTACGCTTGGCATGGTTATTACATAGATTCCACTTAATGTAATTTCAAAGACTGTACAAATTTTAAAGTTCAGTTATTTGTTTATATTTATTTTACGTTGACTCTTATAGGATACAAATTCTATATCATTTATCAATTAACTAAAACACACAAAGTAAAATTGCATACCCGAAAAATCGGATGCAAACGACTAAAAACATTCTGGAAAAAGACACACCAAGAAAGATTTTAAAAGTCAATGTGAAAAGTAAAATTGCACACACGCAAAATCGGATTACAACGACTAAAAGCATTTTGGGAAAACCTAGACCAAGGAACATTTCACAAGTCAGTGTAAAAAGCAAAATTTTGGATCCTGATTTGATATGAAATAGAAAATTGATATATAATCTCAGTCAAATTTTTTTCACACTTAAAGAAGAAAATGCCTCGTGGAGTCGGTCACATGACGAGATTCACTATTTAAGGATTTTCTATTTCTATGATCGGTCAAAAACAGTCAAAGCGTGGAGGGGTTAGCTGACTGATTTTGTGGCAATGTATCAAAGAAATTTAAAAAAGCCGACCCGGATGTAAAGGTGCGTCACATTCGACCTTTTCTTCCAATTTTTCTTTTCGTCATTTTTGCTCCACACCGCCAAAGAAAAAAACATCAACAACAACAACAGGACACTCTAAGTATAATTTCTTTAATTTTCTTACCTTTTTTTTCATCCTGTCGCCAAACCACCGAAAAAGGAAAGGAACATAAGATTTTACATTCTGCTACTATAGTCTGTGAGACATTTTAAATACTTAGATTTCTCTTTGAAACAATCAATTACATACATTCTCCCATCGACATTCTTTTCTTACACATTTATGTTAATGTTCAGCAAACAAAATTCCACTTATTCTTTAAACAACCTGATAATACCTTTAAAAACGGGGATTGTCGGATATGTTTGGAAGTGGCCTTGTACCAGGTATGGCTGACGCACCCTACAGAATGATAAATCGCAAAGAACACGCAGTGAGAATTCTAAAGTTTAGAGAATGGTGACTCCTTAAACAGAAGATTTCGGATAATCACAATTTGCTTACTACGCACAAAAATAGTATGTTATTTTCTCTCGTTAAAACAAATTTAACATTTATACACAAAAACGATAAACATTTTTATTAACAGGAACTACTTTTCAATGCCTCCAGCTCCTATCTATGCAAGAACCTTTTAACATTCTCAATACAAGAATGGAGACAACGCGAATGATAAGCACAGGAATTACATACTCTACAGAATTTTGACCACAATATATAACATTCAACCATCAATATATAAAATGGCGACCACACATAGAAAATTGCACAGTTTAATAATGGCATACTAGACAGCACAACTGTCATCTCTCCCAGGTTTTTCAGAAAAAATGTGACGCAACGTCGACTCACTGACGTTTTCAGCATTCAACGAGAAACACTAAGACATCTGCAAATTCGATTTATTGATACTGGAGATTACTGACACCTACAAACAAATCGACTTTAAATCCAGATATCTTCTAAGTTCTTTCAAACAGGCGTCGACACTCGGTATCAACACACCAGTATCAATCAACTCAAAGCAACTTTGCAAACCAAAGTTTTTCCAACTGTTAATTCATTTAACACCAAGATAAATCTACACACTCATCAAAACCAAGGGCCTCTTCCAAACGCATTGAACTCAACGTGGAGCATTGGAAATAGAATAATTTAACAACCAAATCAACCACTGGAATCCACCAAAATTTTCCAGAACATGATACATTCTGAAATAAACAGCACTGACAGGTTTACAATTTCGTCAAAACCTCTAGTCACGCGCATGTCAACTCCGACTCTTCTTATTTTCAGCCTACGAGAGTTAACACAAACCTCAAAAAATACACAAAATGTTTGCACTTAACGAACCCATACGCCGTATACAAGCCTCAACTCAGAAAAAAAGCGACCCTTCAGAGGACAACAACAAATCGCAACAACTACACACAATAATAGCATCCCGCAACTCAAAACTTTCAGGAACGAGAACAAATCTATCCTCTATTTAAGGCTTTAACCGACCATAATCACATGGTTACGCGAATACTTTCAATATTTATCAATCTACGGAGAGGTGTATAGGATACAAATCCTGTATCATCCATTAACTAAAACACACAAAGTAAAATTGCACGCCCGCAAAATCGGATTCAAAGGACTAAAATATGTTAGCTAAACCCAGATCAAGAAAAATTTCACAAGTCAGTGTGGAAAGCAAATTTCTGGATCCTGATTGGATATGAAATAGAAAAATGATATTTGACATCAGTTAATGTTTTTCGCACCTAAAGGAGAAAATGCCAGTTGGGGCCAGTCACACGACAAGATTTACTATTTAAGGACGACCCCTAACTGGTCAAAAACAGTTCAGCATGAGAGTGTCATATATTCATTCGACCTTTTCTTGTAATTTTTGTTTTCTTCATTTTGTCTCCATACCGCTAAAGATTTACTTTCGCGCAAATACCCTTGGGGAAGGTATTAATCCGTCTCTTCCTTCCAGATATGGGTTAACTAGCAGGACAGACTGGGTTCTATAGCTTTGGTCGGCAACCAGTCTACTGCAGAAAGCAATGGCAACCTACTGCTGGATAACCTTCTGCCCAGTCAGTAATGTCTCTTTCGAGACATGATCGCCCAAGCGTGTATCACGTATGGCACTTAACTAACTGACTGACCGCTAAAGAAAACAACAACAGCAACAACAACAACAACAACAACAGCAACAACAGGACACTTTAAATACAATTTTATTATTTGTTTTACCTTCTTTCTACCACTCTCGCCAACCTACCGAAAAAGAGAAAGACTTTACATTCCACTACTATCTTCTATGGGACATTTTAAATACTTACAATAATACTTACAATACTCTTTGAACAATTTTAACTACAAAATTTCACGCATATTTTCCTTCTCATAAATATGTTTTAGTGTTCAGTTAACAAATTAGTTATAATTTTATTTTTACAATTTTGTTATTCTGTTAATAAAGTTTTACTTAGATATACAAACGAAATATTTTATCTTTCCACATTTCAACTTCCAACCGTTAACCTTTTGATATTTATTGGGAACTTCAGTCCTGTGTGGCACAAGGCCAACTTACCAACATCACAGAGGCCTCTACACTATATCTGTTGCTATTCTTATATTTTGGGTTGTGTTTTTCAGTTTTCTTTCACCCTCGTCCAGCAATGAATTTTCTTATGTTTACAATGTAACATCCTTTTATTTGTGGCTCTTGTGTTTTTTTATTTAATTTTTCTCTTCTTGCTTTTATTCCGTATTCTTAAAACCATCATCTTTAACGTCTATTTCGGCTCATGTTTAAATTTTATTTTACGCTAAATTTACTTTTTATTTTACGGTTTGTTTCTGCCATTTTGTTTTCTTGGTAGACAAACATTTTTTGTTACACGTGCGTTTAACTTGATTATTATTTTCAGTTTTCTTTGTTTGTTTTTTACTTAAGAAATTTGCATTGGTTTTGTTATTTCTAATTGTTTTTATGTAAAATACCTTATACATTTGCGTTGTTTTATTTTCCGTACCATTGAATTAATTTACTTTTTTTTACTCGTTAAAACTTTTGTAATTTCGCCTGTTTGCTGGTAAAACCATTTTTCCTATTTCATTTTAATTATTTTATTGTTACGTTTTTGTACGTTAAACTACTTTTATTTTTTCCAAACCTTTACTTTAATTTGTTTTTTATTGCTTCTGTTTTTTTTTTCATTTACTCAATACTTTATTTCATTTTATTTTTTGCCTATCAGAAAGAAAAAGAATATAGCAGAAAAGTAAAAAACAGTCGGCTAAAGTCAGTTTGTTAAAGAGAACAAGTTTAGTTAAAAATGAACAACCATCGGAAAAAAATAAAAAAAACAGTAGGATACTGCTATTGGCGTCAGGAAAATTGAGAAGATTGTGGTGGTAAAAGATAACTAACAATCGGAAATCGGAAAAACTACACAAACCGAAATTAAGACAAGAGAGAAAAGAAAAGAACAAGACCAATGTCACCATCAACAGCAGAAAAGATAATTTCGCAGCATGAGAAATTCTCATTTGCTGGAAGTCCCCACAAAATATCTAATCAACACAATGGATTTCCTTGAGATAGCCAACTGCTTGTGTACAGAGATGCAGAAAATGCCAGTCATTGTGACCGGACATAAATTGTTGAAAGTGTGAAAGATTGTTCACCTCTTCTGTTTTTGCCCAAAGGCAAAGGCTTCTAGACTTCTGGGCTTCACCGACCGAAATCTCCCGTTGGTCGAGTCTGTTGTTTCTCTACCTCGCCTGTGATGGGCATGCAAACGATTGGTACTGGTGTGGTAAAATCCCGGCTTAATCCAATTCTCTATCACTATTTCCAGAAAATATTTTCCAGCCGTTTGTGTAGTTACGAAGAAAGAAGAAGTGGTAGTGGTAATTTTCATAACCAGAGGGAATCTGCTGACAGTGGAAACTCAGAGCAGGGAAGCTTCCCACTCCTAAAAGAATACAAAATCTCACCACTTCTACCAGTTTCAAGAAAGATGAACCGGCCAGCTATGCCACCACGATGAGAGTCATGAAATTAAATTAGGAAATAAGTTTTGAGGAAATGGAGAAACTAGAAAAATTGAAAGAGGTGCTATAGTGTAAAAGATGGCACCAACCTCTAACAGTGTGCCACTTTTCCTTAGCACATCTATTCAAATGAAACACATAACCTTGCTTCACTTATTTTTATCGTGCAAAATATTTATATTCACACTATCTAAAATGACTACCCTCAAAAATATACAAATAACAAAATCAGTTCAAAGAAGACAACATCAATAAACACCCCAAATCCATCCCCTGCTCATATACAGCGTACTTCTTGAAAAACATCAGACAACACAAAAATAACAAAGAATTCCATCGGCGGAAACAAAGAAATAAAGCAAAAAATATATATAAAGTCATGTACAATTTAGTGAAACACGTGTCCCGGTTATGGAAAAAGGCAAATGAAAAGTAAACTAGTAAAATGAAAACACAAACTAGAAAATTAAAGAATTAAGATATCTTCTGAATTTTAAATAATTCACCCGAAACTGGTAAAAAATCCGAAAATTTCCCTAACGACAAAAGTTTTGTAACTGTCGTAGGATATAGACCGGAATGCTAAAAAATATAAGGGCAGTGCTTTAAGAAGCAGTTGATGTCTTCGAAAATCCCTCCTTTGGTGTTCTTTAAAGAAGAAAATGCTAAAAAAATTAGCCATTTTTGTTCAAGGTGTATCTATCATTTTGATCATCTATCCCGGCGAAAACCACGGAAATTAAAATACACATTGGACACTGGTTGCATGACTCTTGCCGGCACTATCAGTTGTGATATGGGATAAGGCACATGTGGTGATATGGGGAAGATCATCGGTGTCTTCTCTTCGGCAATGTTTAATTCAGCCTGTCTGCTTCTTCCTTTCCTGCCTACTCAAAGTCTTCTTGGTTTTAATATATAAAAATACTGGTGAACTCTCTGATCCCTCTAAGTATCGCCCTATCAGTCTCCTGCCGATTTTGGCAAAGTGTTTGAAGCCATCATCAAAGAAGTGGTTCATCACCTCACAGCCATCAGTCTCTTCTCTGAGAAAAAGTATGGTTTTCGTTTCATCAGGTCTACTGCTGATATACTCACGACCATCACTGATTATATACACCAGGCTCTCGACAAGAACAGCGAAGCCTGAACTGTTACCCTAGATATCTCCAAAAGCTTTGACACAGTCTAGCATGCTGGCCTTCTAAACAAACTGCGGGGCTATGGTATAATTGGACAATTGCTTGAACTAATCCAGTCATTCCTTTCAACTCGCGCATTGAAGGTAGTAGTGAACGGACATGCTTCCCAATACTATCATACGAACCTGAGTGACCCTCAAGGCTCTATCCTTGGTACTACGCTTTTCCTGATCTACATTAACAATCTCCCCGGTATGATAAGATACCAAGTAGACATATACGCTGAAGATATTACGGTTTACTCTCGTCTCGACCAAAGATCTGCCGAGGCTGACAAACAAACCTCACTGCCAAGCTTGAAACTGGTGGACTGGGGTAAGAAATGGCTCTTGAATTTTAATACTTCCAAAACGAACCATAACAGACAATCGCTCCTACCCAACATTAGCATGGATCAGGCTTGTCTCCCTGAATGCAAAACACTGCGTTTCTTCGAGTTAACTGTCACAACTGACTACAAGTAGAATTACTATATAGAATCCATTGCTAAATCCGCTGCTAAGAAGGTCTGTTCTCTGTGTACTTAGCCTGATCTGAGCCCTGCCTATTTGGCGGATTTTCTATGCGTCAAGCTGTCTGAATCGGCTAAAAAGTCTGAGATTTGTGCAGCTCTGAAGCTAGTTACCTGGGATGAATCATCCAGGATTAGATAGTGTGGAGGCAATCGCCTATTCTTGTTTCCTTGCTGGAACTGATTTAGAGCAAGTGGATAAAGCAGCCGTCTATACCTCAACGATACACCAAAAATATTAACAAGGTGCTTCGCAACAATAAGAACGGTGGGGATAGGATTGGTAACTTTCGACCATTGACTATTTTGGCCAAGATCTTAGTCAGCTGTTTTCAGACTGCTCTGTCTAGTCTGACTGGGTCTGAGTTGAGTTGTACTTTGATGGGCAGAAATATTCAATATAACTTTCATTTGTTACGCTTGATAACCGAACAAGTCGAAAATGAAGAAGCACTGGTTAATTTTCATCAGTCCAAGGCATTCGATATAGACGACTGTCGTTTTCGGGAGATGTCATTTCGGCAGCCTGTTTCAAGCGATACTTTCACGCCTGGATCTGATATTTGTAGGCGTACCATGGTGCGCAAGTTAGTGGAAGAGAATGGGATGTGATCGGAGCCTTTAGTGTTGTCTCGTTCTATTCGTTATGATTTTCCGCGTTCGCCTTTGTTTTCGTACCTGAAAGTTAAACTGGTTTTATGTGAAATATATTTACCTGATGCTGTTTTTTTTTTGCCAGATATTCTGCTTATACTGATTACGTTTCAGTTCTTGTATTGAGCAGAGCTGGGATTGAAGAATTCGGCAAAAAGATATGAGTGTACGAGATAATGAAAGCAGACAAGATCAGCCGCGATAAGTCGGCTGGTTTGCTAAGTGAAACTGTTTATATATATTTAGTATCAGTCAACACTGATATGTTGCCAATTTATAAAAATAAATATATAAAAGGGGCAATCTTCTTATGCCTTTTGATTGAATAACTTTATGAAGGCAGACACACAAAGAAATCATTAAAAACAAATAAACGAATCTGAGAATGCTTGATAATCTATTTATAGAAACCTGGATACCTAATATCAGCTTTCTATTTTTACTCCAAATTCGCTTAATGTAATGTGAGCGTTTGGTTTGAATGTTTATTCACCAACTCTCTTCTCTCATATGTATCGTAGCTTGCAAAAGACATTGTGGATAGAAAAGGGCACATGTTTGAGGATTAATCTTTTTCTCAAAGGCATTAGTGTTAAGGGAGCAACGGTTGACTCAGCTGGAATTTGATGTTTCTCTACTGATAAACGTTTCGCTCCTTCACATATGCTCTAAAATAATAGCCATAGTAGATTTAGCAGTTACTTTTATCTCTCCCTTAGAGTTTATAATTCCATTCGGCTCGAGAAATAACTTACAATTTGCCTTCATAAATGAATTAATTATAAGAGGCATCTAAGATACGGAAATAACGAACCATAACATTTTTAAAAAGTTGTTGATTTACTTTCTCTGTGGGCACATGGGACGGTTATTTCATATTTTTATTTACTTTTGTGTCTCAGTGCACAATGATTTTCTCATATATGTATTAGTGAAAATGTAAGTTTTGTTTTTTGAGGTTTATATAAATACTTGTTTTTGGTACACACGCAAATACACACACACACACGCACACATAAACAGACACACATGTAAGAGTACACAGGATTTACAGCTACAAACATATTTATGAGAAGAAATACATTCATATTACTTTTAAGTCCGATCTATGCTCTTATTCTTTCTTATTCAACTGGAAACAAAAAACGCATCAATTTTTTAAATATATTAGTATGGACGACCCCAAAAACACAACGAATGGAGATACATTCCAGTTTCAACCAAATCTAACACTACTGCAATTTAAAATAATTTATCTAAGTTTAACATAAAATGTGTTACATCTATTTCTGATGGAAGAGATAAAAGGAATAGAAGGCGAAATAATATCTACCTAAAAGAGAGACATCGAGAAATTTAATTAAACGATTATGCCAACGTGTATGAAGACGACAGAGATATTTTGCAAAACAACATGTCTCATTGCAGTAGCCACTTACCATAATTATACTTACCATAACTACGATTAAGAATGAACTTTAATTAAAATAGAAACCACTTTAATGAAGCCAAATGTACAGAAAAATCGCTGTTTGGTAAATTATCTACGGTAAAAGTTCACCATATTTCTTAAAAGATTTCACATTTCTTATCAAACCTTCTGTTGAATACTTTAAAACGAATAAATAAAAAAAAATCAGAGTGAAAATGAATTAAATCAGGGAGACAATGTTTTCTAGAGACGACTGATAAACAAATTTAAAACTCTGATATTTAAAAATGTAAAATTCTGTATTACTACAACCTGACCGTTTCTAATCAGTACATAGTTATAACGTTGATACATCTATTTCCCCCTTTTTACAGATATATAATTCCTTTAATACTTCATTCATTTAAATCATTACTTTAGACCAATGAATTTCTTACTCAGGATAAAACGCACTGCATATTAGTTTTCCAATTTGTCATTTAATTGTTGAAAAATATCCTGATATATAATCTGATATATAGAAATGTATATATCTTATTCTTTCATACATCACAAATATAGCTAAGAAATACATTTTCATTCGCTCTAGTACAAGAGTGGTTTTTAACTATTTTCATTTTTTTAAATAACATAAAACTTCAAAACGTAGGACATCGTGGGTCTGTACACGCTCATTTCTATATTATCAGATTATTAGAATTGCAATGCATTCTTAGGAAATATATTAGCTAGATTCTTTGAATGATTTGAATTCAGAAGCGTCATAGATATAATGAATCAATTTAAGCTATAGTTTAAAGAAATTGAAGATACTTGATTTTTCACAGTTATCACTGCATAAGGCAAAATGAATTTGAAATTTAAATTCGGCTAATCGATTCGAATTTAAGTGCCAATAAACGTAACTCTACCCACACAGTCAAGCTACAAGGAACTACTGGGAAATAGCTCAATGTAACAGATATGTAAAAAGAACGCATTAAACAGTAAATGGAATAGCGGGAGAGGAAAAAGAGTGGATAAGACATGAAAAATGAAAATGCTTAATTGTTTCTAAAAGGATATCAAACGCAGTCTCAAAAAATATACAGACATGCAATGGAAGGCATACATATTTGTGAAAGGCATTCGCTTTGCAGGGAACAAGCAGGAACTGCTATTGATGATTTATTGGGGATTAACCTTTGATACATTCATTTCTTAATACTTACGTAAACATTATATTAGCAGTAAAATATGATACACGCACACTCACTATCTCTCTCTCACTCTCTCTTTAACATACACACATACAAGCACGCACAAACACACACACACACACACACACACACACACACACATATATATATATATATATTAACGTACATTGTGCGCTGGTGCTAAGATCAGCACTTGACGATTGTGTTCCGCATGAAATTTAGATGTGCTGCCTGTGTGGAAAATATTATATATATATATATATATATATATATATATATATATATATATATATATATATAGGCTCATTAAGCGAGTATGACAATCGTAATTAAGCTTTATCTATGGTAACGGTTTCACTATTCTTATCGACTATTTGACACCTAATACTACTAGACCCAGTATGTCCAGCTATTTAACCCAATTTTAGGGGTGATAAATGATGGATTTTTGTTTACAGTAAAATGTGTCCTACATAATATCTTGAATTCAAATAGATTTAGAACACGACCCACCAGTTTCAAATTCTGTGCTACTATCTGTCTCACACACACACACACACACACACACACACACACACATATATATATATATATATATATATATATATACAGATTAATACAGACTAATAATTCTGCCGAACTTTAATCCGAGACGTTATATTTATATTTTCGCTGGAAGAAATGATTTGTATATTTTCCCTGAATAAACGTTTGTTTACCGGATTTTGTCCTGAGGACGAAGTTTAAAGATTCATTTTCAATTTAGTATACATGACGTGAACTAAGGCCAATGCGTCCAACAGAGAAAACAATAACAACATAAAAACATAACTATGGCTTTAGTAGAAGGAAGATAACAAGAAAAAATCCTAATTTGAATGCGTGGTGGGTGGTTATGCAAGGACAAAAAAGGAATTCTAAACAGGACAGTGAGATATATAGAACAATTTTGTGAAGAAAAATATGTGTAGTGAGATACAAAGCGTAAAGTAAGGGAAAAGAGGAAAGGAACAAAACAAGAAACAAAAATGTAATAAAAAACAATTTATAATTAAATCTGACATCGAAATACATCTAAAGTAGAAAAAATGCTGAGGTGAAATGAATATTGATTATTAAGAAAATAATAAAATGTAAAAATAAGGAGATTGTAGCGAAGAACATATTGCTACCAAAGAAATAACTCCGAGTTCCTTGAAAATGATGAAAGAATGAATTTTAGAAACGAAAATCAGGGAAGAAAATTTAAAAGTAAACACATTGAAAAAGAAAAATATTCTGATAAAGAAAGAAAGCAATAAAAATAATGGAAAATAAAGAAGTAATGAAATAAAAGAGAAAAAAAACTGAAAGACTTTGACAAAAAAGAAGAGAAGGTAAAATAAAGCATACGAGAAATGAGAAAATAGATATGTTTAAAGCATAACGTGAAATGAAATCATTCTCAGATGGGAATTGGAGTCATTTTGGACCAGAAAGAATGAAACGTAATATGGGATTCAGAACAATTTAAAATGTAACAAGAAGTAAAAAATAAGCTAAAGATATATAAAGATAGAACTATGGAGGGTTGGGTAAAACAACAAAACTCATGGAATCACCGTAAAGTAGCGACAGAAAAGTATATATAATTGAAGAAGAACATAAGTTAATCGAAAATGAAAGAATTAATGAAAACATATCAAAATAAGAAGGAACGATCTTAAAAAAATATTATCAAATAAAATTACCAAATAAAAGAATAGAATCTGAAAAGAATATAAAATATCGGATGTATAGAGAAAATAAAGAGATCAAATAGAAATAGAGAGAATAATATGATAGGAATATATTTTGGAATAAAGGGAAAAAGTAGACTAGAAAAATAAAAATGGAAAGAGAAAAATATAAAAACGAATGAGAAACTGTCAACACAATATGAAGAAATACAGATTAAGTAAATATAAATTACCAAGAATTGGAAACAATCAAAAGATACACCGGAAGTTTTGGAAAATTGATCTGAGTCGAAATTAATACGAAAAGAATTATGGGAATGATGTAAACTAATGTTGAACAAAGACCATTAGGCTAGAAAAAATTGGATATCAAAATCTGAGATACATAGTTAAGTATTTTACAGTATTTTATTCGGCTTAATGGCTTTAACTTTGCTGTTAGAATAACAAAATCCCGGACGTTTTATACACCAGAATTGTAAATGTAAGTCGGATTTGGCATCTTATTAAGCATTATCAAAAAACATCTACTTAAGTCTACCTGAGTAGCCAGTTTTCCTATAGTGCGTTATTCGTTCTAGTGAAACGTGGTCGTGTGTTGAAATCAGATTAACTGAATTTTGCTTCGTTGGTAGATAGCCAGCTATAAGTTATAAAAGGGGCTATTAAAAAGGAAAATCAAATTGAGTGTATAACCTACATTTTATATATACACATATATCAATTGCCATTTTTTTACAAATAAAAGGAATGTCTTGACGGTGGGTCCATAGGACGTTAAAATGTTTATAGCAGTAAATGTTGAAAAGAGAGTTTGTGCGTATGTATGTGTGAGAGTTTGTCAGTTAGGAATGTCTTTGATGTCTCCTGGGTAAGTAGCTCAGGGACAGCGAAGACGAACATGAGAGGGAAAGGCGAGGCGAGCATAGTGGATCGCTTGACGAGATCACGCGACGTGCTAATTACGCTGGTACTTTCTCAACTGGCGATAGTTTTGTGTCGGCATTTTATTTCGTCTGTGTGAGTCCCAGGAGGTCATTTGGGAATTCACACCCGTATTTAATTCTGGGCTTCCAATTGGATGATAAATAAAAGGAATTTGATTAATTTTTTATTTTCTGCCGGAACATTTTTACTCAAAATTTGAATAGATTGATTAAGAAACAATTATAAAATTGATCGGGGACATGATACTTTAATATGCATTTTGGTAACAGTTTTGTACTTTTCCTGTTAAACACGTTTTAATTAAAGATAAACAAACAAACAAACAGAACATAAACAAAATAAATATTTTGCCATAAATTTGTTAAATGCCTTTGTTGACGATAAGACAAAAACAATGAAATACAGAATTAACGTATTAGGGGGTTTATCGCCAAAAGTGCTAGTGTTTCTAAAAATAAGGATTTGTTAGTGCGGCTAATGTTAAGATAGTGTTATCTACTGTAATAACTGTGTCCTGAAACAGAAAATTACCCACGAACGTCAAACTTTAGCATATTACATATAAGCAAGACTTGAATTTGTATCATGTATGTCTGCAAACATTGAAATTGTAAATATACGAAACATGGATTAATAGGTTATAACAGAATTAATAGATTATAAACAGGATTTGCATACACTAGAGTAAAAATAATTGAGATCCTTAACAAGGTTAATCGCAACGAAAATAATTCTAATATGTTTTCTATTCGGAAGAAGGTTTTATGCTACAGACAGAGTTTATATATTGCTCTAATATATTTTACTTGTAAGTTATTTTTTCTGGAATCTCAAGTACTTCACGATTACACACGGTATTACATACATGTGTGTAAACTGTGCATCATAGTTAAATTTACTGATAGATATCTTTCTGAATGTGATCATGAAAAAATAAGTGTTTGGTCTCATGAAGAAAGCTACAGGTTGGGAAGAATTTCTCGTTTAGTTAATCTACAAATGATATGAATTAGAATATTGATTTTATTTCTCCATTTCAATGAAAATGTGACCATAAAATACGACTTTCAAGCAAAAAGTAATGGACAGACTACTAACTTAAATACACCCACACGTCCATTATTTTATTAGTACAGAAATTTGTATCACTTCTTGAGAAAGTTTTTATTTTTTACTTTTAACTGAAAGTATTGATGTGCACCTAGCGCTATAGGAAAGTTTTTATTTTCTCAACATTGTCAGGACATTGTGGCCGGGACCATAATTTATGTTTTATAGGTGGATGTTTGCCCTGGAGCATGAAAAAGAATGTCACCACTTATATTATCTTCATATTGAGCACAATTACCCATAAATATAGCATACATTAAAACAATATTTGTGTCACTCATATAATATACATATATATATAAGAATATAAGAACACAAGTTGTGTTGGATTCAGCAATCGGCCAACACCTGCTGGATAGTCAAGCTTGTGCCTCCTCTTATGAGGACAATTGGTTTTCTGTCCTGCACAGTGCTCGATCGGCATACCATTTACGTGTTTTGGAGGCCATTTGCCTAAAAATCCAGCTGCCGAGCCTGTGCAGGCAGAAAGAGCAGTTCCTGCGCTCCTTGAAATTACTGGCGAGTTTGTGTGTGTAACATTTTTCTTTTTTATTTCACTCTTGTGGAATTATATGTTTACACCCGCCTCACATTTTAATATTTTACAATAAATTTATTTTTAAACGAATTCCATCTTCTCCCAGTATTGCAAGTATTCCCTTTTTGTCTTGTCCTCTTCTTTACCCCTTTGTAATTTTGTGCCAACTAAACCCTTGACAAGTGTTGGCTGAAAGGTTCCTCGGGTTTGGGAAAACAAAATGACGTCTACTCTTTTTAAGGATATATATATATATATATATATATATATATATATATATATATATATATATATATATACTTTAAATAAATTAACAATTTTTAAAAGTGAACAGAAGAGATGAACGTGAAAAGATTTTCTTGTCTATCCCTTGCTTTTAACCAGATGTCGTTTTTCAGTATTGTTTTCTCTTATGTTTTGTCATCCACCGTAGATTTTAATTATCGTAAAACTCTTTACCTTTTATTCATTTGTATCTAACATTATATGAAAATGTTTGCTGGGAAAAGTATTTTTACGCCAAGAAAAGAAGCCATAGCTGCAAGAGAAACGATTTATACTTTTATATTTTTCGGTTTTCCTTGCGTCGAGTTTTCTTCCAAACACCGCAACAGAAATGCTTTTTGAAGGAAAAGAAACGAATCTAGACCTCTAATCTCGTAGACTTCGTTCTCGCTATTTTAATATTAGATTGCATGTATCGATTGTAAAACTATTTCCTCCTGTATATTCATTATCTAATTTTTAAAAGAATTAAACGCTGAAATATTTAGAACAGAGCTAATATTATTATCAAACACTTAAAAAACTGCATTTTGCTCATCCCTTGCTTTTCTCCTTTTAATTCATTTTATTGTCATTCGCATCTTTCTCTCTTTATAGTATACGCATTATCTATTCCGGCTTCTATCTCTATTTTTGAATATCTTCCGTATTTCTTCTTCTCTCCACTCTTGTTATCAACTCACTTCCTCTTTATGCCTCTCATTTTTTGCTCAAGCTTTTTCCTCATATTTACTTTTTTCATCTCACCTCATCTTGTATTTTCCCTTGTGATTCCCTCTTTATGGTTTGTCCTATGTATGAGAGTAAACTGCATCCGGCAGCAAGGCCTCTGTTTGGGAGGTTGTGAGGAGCATGGAACCATCTCTTATTTACTGTTATTCCCATGTTCCCCTGAGCCGGAGTGGAAGCACCTGTTAGGGACTCTAGCTATGGGCAAATAGTTAACCCCCCAAACTATGAGTCAAAACTCTATGAAAGCATAAAATAGACTTTTATACAAACATATGCATAAAAATAGATTTTTATTGAAAAAATATACATTTAGAAGGAAAAAAAATACCATAACACGTTTTTGAAGCGAAAGAAATTACTAATTTAATACATATTTGAAAAAAAGTATTATTACCAGCAATACAATTTTAATTCAAAACTTCATTTTTGTAAAATTAAAAAAATTAAAAAAATATTATTGAAAATCTGACTAAGTCAGCCTTCTCAATATAACTAAACATTAAAAAAATACCTTAAACCCCACATTTTGGCATTAAATAAACCAAAGAGGTTGATATGCTATTAAACACAACTCAAACTCATACTGATTAATGACTTTTTCACACATGATCTTTCATCTTATTCAATTCTATCTCTAATATTACTTATATACTATCGATATTAATAGAAACGACTCTCTGATTTATATATGAAACCGCGTATAATACAAAGCTGACAAATATTGTTAACGATAACATTAATTCATTTTGCCTCTCAGTAAGAGGATTGACTGATATTACCAAAAACTCAAATGATCAAGCTTACATGTTTGCCATAGAACAATCTAAGAAATAAATGTATGAATATTACTTTCGTAATAAGCGGACCGATAACAATTTGTAAATAAACAGAATTCTGGACATATTCGTTTGATGAAGTTAATTCAATTTATTCCATTTGAATAAAACCTCGAAATAAGAAGTAGATCTTTCCTTATTTCGCCACCGAAATATAAGCTTGAAATTTATGGAGTATATTTATATCCCGGTCACTTGTTTGGTTTCTGTAATTGTGATGATTGCATATTTCTTATTATTTTCTACCCAATAATTGGTCATGTATTCGTGTGATAAAATGATAAATATCTCAACGCTACATTCTGAAGGTACCGGGTTGACAGTTTCCTGGTTGCTGCTTCCGACTGGTAGTTAGGAGCCCGAACTCTTGCGTAGCGTCTTGAGAGGCTGCTTTGATCAACAGTTGAATAATACCGGGGTTCTTGTAGTGCCATATCGCGCATAAACGAGCGTCCCTGCATGAATGTTCGATGGGCAACCCCGAAGCCACATTATGTTGTAGGCCGCGCCAGTCTCTATCCTTCACATGGTGCAAACAAGTGACCGACTGATTCTGTTCTAAGAGCTCTCCTGAACTAAATCACTATGGAAAAGAGCAAACATAATAGCAAAACTAAACCAGCTAGTCTGAAAACACCCAAACCCGTCTGCGTCTCTTTCACTAACATACCCGGTATCCGCACTAAATTTCTCAGTGTAGAATCATTCCTTCACACTAACTCACTTGATATCTTAGTCCTATGTGAAACTAACCTTGACCTTTCTATCCCCTCTTCTGAGTCTGACGTCCCTAGCTACCTTCCCCTCTTCAGGAAGGACTCCAATGTTCATATGCATGGGCTCGGTGTGTATGTCAGAGAACACCTTCCCCTAGCTAGGGAGACATCTCTTGAATCCCTGGAGCATTCTTTCATGTGCTCCCGTCTCTCACTTCTAAGCTCGATTAGCTATCTCTTCTTTCTCTATCGCTCCCCTTCCTCCTCTGACTGTTCGGTACCTGACAACATCTCTGACAATATCGACAAAGCCATTTCTTCCCATCCCTCTGCCCATATATTTGTGTTTGGTTACTTTAACGCCCACCACACCAAGTGGCTGGAGAATTATGTCACCGACTCTTCTGGTGTCCGCACAATGAATTTTTCAATCACCCAAACCCTTACGCAAGTGGTGGACTTCCCCACGCGTTTCTCCGATAACCCTAACGGAAGGGACTCACTACTAGACCTCTGCTTCACTTCCATCCCAGACTCTTGCACTACCAGACAGCTCTACCCACTCGAGAACTCTGACCACACCGTAGTTTCTGTCAACATTTCATTCCACTCCCACCCGACCTAAGAAGCCCAGACCAGTAGAATATCCTACTGCTACCAAAGAGCAAACAGGGATTCGTTCCGAGACTTCCTCTGTGACGTCCCATGGAACAACGTTGTTAGTCTTCCCATAGAAGAATGTGCAACCGAGGTCTCCACCTGGGTTAAGGCTGGCATCGCTGCCTTCATCCCAGCCAGGAAATTTCAGCTTAAATCTCATTTGTCTCCATGGTTCTCGCCCGCTTGCTCGGCCGCCATTGCCCACCGGAATCACTTCTTCCGACTCTACGTAGCTATGTGTCGGACCAAAACAGGCGCCTTTTCGCTTCAGCTCGTAATAACTGTAAAAGGATACTTAACGAAGCTAAGATGTTTTCTGCCAGAATGAAGCAACGCATAGCATCCTCTAAGTTTGGTGCGATTCTGTAAAAGAGTACTTAACAAGGGCATGTCCTCAATACCCCCACTAATCAAAAAATTTGAGGTCCCCACCTCCTCAGCGGACAAGGCTGAATGCTTTGCCTGCAGATTCTCGACCAATCCGAGACTGGATTCATCTAGAGTTTCTTCACCCGACTTCTCACCTAGAACTGAGGCTCAACTGAATGACGTCCACATTACACCCTCGTTGGTCTCTAAGATAATCTCAAAACTTGACTCTCACAAAGCGAGCGGAGGGGACGGAATCCCAATCATAATCTTAAAGAATTGTTCCCCTGAACTCTCCTCTGTCCTTTCTAAGCTCTACAACTTCCTGCTTTTCTGCCTGTTGGAAATCTTCCTCTGTAGTTCCTATATTTAAAAGCACTGGAGAACCATCGGTCCCCGCAAATTACCGCCCTATCAGACTTTTCTCGATTTTTGGCAAAGTGTTCGAAGCCATTATCAACGCCGAGGTGGTTCAGCATCTCACAACACACAGGCTCCTCTCGGACAAGCAGTATGGTTTTCGCTTCACCAGGTCTACTGCTGATATGCTAACGACCATCACCGAGTATATATACCAGGCACTCGACAAGAATGGCGAAGCTCGAACCGTTGCCTTGGATATCACTAAAGCGTTCGACAGAGTTTGGCATGCTGGACTTCTATGCAAACTGCGGAGCTATGGTATAGCTGGACATCTGTTCGAACTAATCCAGACAGTAATCTCTAACCGCACATTGAAGGTGGTATTAAACGGACATGCTTCCCAGAACTACCATACGAACGCGGGTGTCCCTCAAGGCTCTATTCTAGGTCTTACGCATTTTCTGATCTACGTTAATGATCTCCCTGATACCATAAGATCCCAAGTAGGTATGTACGCCGATGACACCTCAGTTTACTCTCGCCTCGATCAAAAATCTGTTGTGGGCGACGAAGCACACCTCGCTGCCGAGCTTGAAAAGGACCTCCAATCCGTAGTGGACTGGGGAAAGAAATGGCTCCTAAATTTTAATGCCTCTAAAACGAAGCTGCTATCAATTAACCATCACAGACAATCGCACCTACCTCCCATTAGCACGGACCAGGCTCGCCTCACAGAGAGTAAAACACTACGCCTCCTTGGTCTCACTCTCTCAGCGGACCTCAAATGGAATGACAATATCGAATTCATTGCTAAATCCGCTGCTAAGAAAGTCGGTTCTCTGTGCAGGGTCCGGAAGTTTTTTCCGTCTGAATCTATCATGCACATACGCCCGTTTCATTGAATACTGCTGCCATATCTGGTCGGGTGACCCTGCTATTATCCTCGGGCTTCTCGACAAAGTACAACGGAGAGTCTGTCATGTAATCGATACCGACTTGCCAGATAGCCTGCAGCCTCTCTCTCACCGGCGCGACGTGGCTTCCCTGTATCTCTTCTATAAATACTTTCACGGCTTCTGCTCCGATGAACTTAGATAACTGGTGCCCCCTAGGTACAAATTTGCACGAGATACTAGATTAGCAACTAGATCCCACCCCTTTACAGTGAAACTAATAAAATGCAACCGCAATTTCTACTCCAACAGTTTCCTTTCTCGCGCTTCCCGACTGTGGAATTATCTGCCACATGATTGCTTCCCCGACGGCTACAATCTCCAGGAGTTTAAATGTAAGGGCAATAGACACTCCTAACACACTAACTCAACTCCATTCTTTCAAACACTCTTCCCATCTACCCTGCCTCCGTATCCTTAACAATCTATCACCCCCCTTTTGACATTTCCTATATCTAACCACTCTCTCTCTTTACCTTCCCCTATGTAGCCCCATGCGCAATAGTGGAAGTGGAATGCCTTGTTTGGGGTGAAATGATTAAAAGAAATTCAGTGTACAGTTATCAGTTATTAAGTAAACAATAAAAGGTTCATCAATTGTATTATGGAAAACTCTTCTTTCTACTGATAAGACAAGATCGAATCGAATCATTATAGAATAAGAATGTATATACATAGTATATATATTTAATCCATTAGAATTAGTTTTAGCAAACCGCTATAAATACGTTATATATATATATATATATATATATATATATATATATATATATATATATATACTGTGATTTGAATTTCGTCAGGCCTCCCTCTATCTCACGCACACACTCTCTGCCTCTCTTTCTATCTATCTATCTCTATATATATGTATGTGTGTGTGTTTCTGTGTGTGTGTGTTTAAGGAATAGCAAAAAATGAGATAACCCAATTACTCACCGATCAAGCGAAAATTACAATAACTAAGAAACAAAAAGAAGTGCTAAGTTTTTATTTGAGTAATTGTTTTTATTATCATTGCTATTCCAGCCCCTATGTTTGTATATTTATATATACATTCAAAATGTTCATTTTTAAAACTTTATTGGGTTTATTTTGATAATTCTATAATGTGTGTTTTGACTAATAGCCATTTTTAAAAAATCTAATAATTTATCATTGTAATTTAATATACACTTCTTTAAACGACGAGCTTTTAGGAAAACTTGAAATGTCGAATTTTGGTAAATTAATATAGACTGTTTTGATTATTATTGTGATGACACCTACATACTACTTCTGTTACACTGAACCCCAAAGCACACAAACAGACACGATGCGAGTTTCGTCATTTGATCAATTTGATACGTTTTGTCAAATACTTTATGAGAGTCATATGAAAGGCAAGAGTATCGACTTCAGTTGTATTTCCTTGGCATATCGATTGAATACAATTAAAATGATCTATTGTTGCAATTCACGTGTCACGTGGGTCATGCCCCAAAAAGTGGTATATTTTGAAAAAAAAAAACAAAAAACAAAACGCTGAAAATGAATAGAGAATGTGTGAGATGTGTTCTACATGGAGACAATTATAAAAAGGACATTTGAATTATATGCCTTTAAGACGACAAATGGGATTGCGTGCAGTAAAAAAAAAAAAAACTTTGAATGAAAAGTAGTACCGAGAAAAGTTTAAACACTACAGAAATCTATTTTTGTTTTTTTCTGGGGTATAGACCTCAAGCTGTAGATGCCGTTGTGCAATGACAGATATTTCTTCCTGAAATTGTGGTCTCTTTTACCTTCTGTTCTCTTAGCACAGCTGCTGAAAGACCAGTAATGAATTTTGAAGCGCAAGATTTACTTGATTATATTTGAACAAGGCCTAGATCATGGATTAAATAGTCAGAATTAAACTCATTGCAGCGTCGTAACTGATCAAATGAAACAAAATTTTTAACCATTAAAACACGTGGAAGTATCTCTGAAATAGCAATAAGACTACTGAAAGAAAACAAACATAGATGTATACTATAATACAATATTTGTATTGTCATATATAAATATACTTTATATTTATGAGTCGCAATACACTGTGGATATATGCCGAAATGAAAAGATATGAATTACTCTGACATATAGGAAAATTAACCTACATAAACTTTATGAAGAATAGAATTTTACAAAAGATGCAACCAAGTTCAAATTCTCGCTGAGTTGGTATCTCCGTAATGGCAGATCTCAGCAAAGAGAAACACTCACCTCTTGTAATATATTAAGTCAAAAATTATTAGCTAATATTTGTATAATATTTGTAACTTGCCGCTTGTTATATCGAAAGTAGATTGAAAAATGTCGCAATAAAGCAACATTGCTACGATGTGTATGTCATGGAAAAATTTATTTTTATTTTTAAATGAAATCTTACTCAATATAAATATGTTGAAATAAAGCATATCTACATTTTTTTCTACATTGAAATGATAGATGAATACTTCGCAATATATAGCATAGTTAAAGGTTTTTATGATTACGCTAAATTAAGATAGGAAGTGGGAAATGTTTATGCAATTTATGAGATTTATATATCGATACAACAAGATTATTTATTTAACAAAATCAATTTTGCTATATTGGTATAAAAAATAATATTTCTATGAATGAAATTTGACAGTTGTTCCCAGTGTTCACAAGTACACAAACAATTATAAGAGCATTTACCAAAATGTATTACTGGTGGACGTGGCCTTCTTAAAATCCTGTGTAAAACATGGAAAACTGAAATAAGTATTATTTAATTTATGAAATACTCAAGCAAAATATAATAACCAAAAAATTAAAGAAAACGGAGTATAAAGATAGGAGTAATTTGGACAGAATAAGGGATAAGTAGTATACCGGGATTGTGGGTGTCAAGCACCTACAACTATTTATCGACCTAAGCAATGAAACAAAAAACGATGAAAATTGTGAAAGAAATTCGAATATGATAATTTAATAATCAATTACCTTTTTTGGAAAACTGGCTCAGTAGATGATGTGATATAAGTTTTGCCTACACTATTAAAATTGGAGAAACATTTAATGCGATCAAGATTATTATTTATTTTTATAAACGTCTCGTGGCTGCAATTTCTGCTCACGTCCAGTTTTTGTTCTGCTCAGCAAATCATTAAAATATCAAAAGATGTTTTTAAATTATTTTTATAATTGTTAGATTGATGATGACTTGATATTTATGTTGTCAACAACTATAATAATAATGTTTAATATAATATCGGCTACAGTACTACTAAATTGTAACTCACATTTCATCTCTCAGAATAAAGTAAAATTCGATCTCATTTAAACCCACACTTAGACCTACCCTATCAAAATAGGCTAAAAACCAAATTAAAGAATGATTAATAAAAAAGGAATAATCCAAATTTAAATAATATCAACCAAGAACACGCCAAAAAGTTCTTACGATATTTGGAACATTAAAAAACATGCACCTGACTCTACAAAAGTATAGACGACTATATACATTCAGTTACATGTAAAACAAAATTCGCCCCCCCCGCCTCGGTAACGACACAAAGAATAACGGAAAGCGTTCGGTAAGATAAAAAAATAGACAATCTTTATATAATTTACTAGCAGTATAGCCCGGCGTTGCTCGGGTGTAATGAAACCTTTAAAACTAACGCATGGTCCTGGAGCTCAGACTCTTTGGACGTTGGCATGAAAGACTAAAAAGCAATAGTTATTTCCAGTTAAAGCAAAACCGTAGACTGAAAGAAAAATGAATGGATGTAAGTCAAAGTTTGATTTCCTCGTATCGATATCAAATTTTCTGCACTATTCTAAGAATTGAAACCTTGAAACTTCTGAATATCGTTTCTTATGTCTTTGTCTATGAGTGTATCAAAGTTGATTCAAATCGGACCACTCCTTCTATAACCCGATATTTCGATTATCGATTTTTGATATTTATCGGGGTACCTTGACACAAAACCTTGCTAAGAACACTCGCAGACGCTTATAGTACAACTGTGTAAAATTCCAAGAAAATCGATTCAGCCGTTTCGGAGTCTATAGGTAACGGATACACACACACAGACACACACACAGAGTCAAAGTTCCATTTATAAATAAGTTTAGATGTTCAGAAAAATGAAATCATAAGGTCACATAAAAAATTACATAAAAGAACTTCACTATAATAAATTTTCTGTCATTTCTTTTAAATCGGCATTATATATATATATATATATATATATATATATATAAACTTATTTATATAGTTATCCGTAGAGAGTTCTGTTTTGTTGTATCACCGCTACATCAGTATTGCTAGACTTCCGATTGCTTCTAAACAGGATTGAAACCCGACAAAACTGACTTCGGTCGAGGATTCTAATACCTCTGGAGAAGCAATACCTACGGTTATAAATGTACGTTAAAAATGAAAATTATTTGTTGATGCTTTTATTAAATGAATTATTTCCAGTTAGCAAAATAATTTGCTTTATTTAAAAACGAATTTCAGTTGATTCGTATTAATATTCTATTATCTTTAAAAATGTTAAAGCCATACATAATGACAACAATGACAACAAAGCTTAAAGCTTTCATTAAAACGTTTTTAATAAACTATTAATTTCTGAAACCTTATGTAAGAAACATTTATATATTTAAAGTTTTTTTATCATATAATTCTGCTTCGAATCAAAAACGCTTTAATTGTAGTTTAAAATATCGCAGATAAGCGCATATTAACTGGGAGGTGTGTACTTTTATGAGATTTTGACACATTTATCAATAATCTAATATTTGCGAGAGTACGGAGACATTAAATATCGAATTTTATTTAGTTGTTTGCACCTTGGATTCACATTATAAGTTTAGATCATTTGTGTTGAGAGAATATTAAAACTTACTAATAAATTAAAAATGTACTAAAGTTAATACAATTATTTTCAAATATTTTCCTATATCTTTAGAAAGATCGGCTCATTTATACACTCACAGAAAGAATTCAACTTATTTGTTAAATGCTGGAGGTAATAGAAATGTAATCAACTTTTTATTTTATGATCTTTATATATATCTGTTCCTTTTTGTTATTTCATAGCAAGGAATGAAGTAAAGCAATTAAGTCACGGATTATTGTGTTAATAATTGAAAATATAAGAAAACGAAAATCATTATTAAGGAGAGAAAATAATGAAAGAAGAGCGATCAGCATATAGATAACGACTGACATTTTGAAAATCAGAATTGGATAGATGAGGAGTAGAAGATTGAAGAGCAAGAGAATGAGCTGTTAGCGTAGAATTTACGGTTACTGTTGTGGATTCCGGGTGAGAAACCACACAAAAAAATAAATAACAAAAATAGATATCGAGATGAAAAACGTAAGTTATAGTGAACAAAATATACAAACTAGAACACGAGTTAGTCAATTCAGGAATACTATTATTAGAAATCAATATATAAAGTCTTGCAGTGAAATAGTATTGCTTTTGGGGAGGGTGAAAAACTTTTCTTTTTTTTTATCTTACGAATATGCGCGACTTCTGATACTTCGATATCTTTACTGTCTTTCTTTATACTGAGGCATTTTTGTCAATAGCTTTTGTAGTGTCAACCCTGGTTCATTTTAAAGTCAGCATTCGTTTTCTCATTTCGCTATCTTTAGCAGCGATTTAATCCTTAAATGGGGCATTTAAGGTTGTCTGGAGATAGCTCCGCCGAATTTAATCAGAATGTTTGTTGACGATGGCTGCGAATGTTGAATAGTGCACATTTTCGTCTTTCGCGAGATTAAGGCATTTCAACCGTTTATGAAACAACGACATTTTTGGGCTAAATAGCTCAGTGAGGCCGTTCACTTCCTCGTCGAACGTTAAATCGTTCATCTGTTTTGGATGAACATAAACATGAACTACAAACTTAGTATGTTCGTCCGTACCTAATCTTCTGAGCAAAAGCATTAATATTTTTCTTTTCACTCCAGTATTGGCAGTCGATATGAAAAATATCTTCATATCGCCTGTAATATTCTCAAAAATATTTGTCTTCATCAATCGAGTATTTAAAAGTTTCTATAGCGTTTAACACAGCATTTTGCGAAAACGTCTCCTCTTCTTCCGCGTTCCTTTCAAGTGCTGTACTTTAGTAATAATTCTTGTAGTTGTTATTTTCCTTCCGCATTTTCCTTTAGCATTCTCTATTTATCTTTCTTCAATTGCCTTTTGCATTTCTAATTGTCTTTCTTTAATTGCCTTTTGCATTTCTATTAGTTTTTCTTCAAATGCCTTTTGCATTTCTATTTGTCTTTTTTCAATTGCCTTTTGCATTTCTATTTGTCTTTCTGCATTTACCTTTTGTATTTTCATTTGTCTTTTTTCACTTCTTGTGATGATTTCTAGGATTCTTTTCTGAAAGTCATCCATAGTTTGCAGTTTTGGTTCCGTGAAGGGTTTGGTGTTTTAATTATTGCTTTTGACAATTAATCACGTAGAATTATCCTTATAATTAATTAAGAGCTACAAATTTTCTCGAAATATCATAAAATTATATAAATGTGTTGTAAAAAATATAAACAACATAAATAAAGAATATTGTCGAAAATAGGTTTTAAAATAAAAGAAAGTTTTATCAAAATCAAAAAAGTATCTGGTTTTTACAAGAATTACAAACTTTAAGGTAGACTGTCCTCGCCACGCAACAAATATTTTAAATAAAATTTCGAGTTTTTTCCAAAAAAGATAAAATAGTTTTTTACATAAATGGTTCTTAGAACTTTGTTCTTATTATTAACGATACACATTTGTTGTGTTAAATTGTTTTGAAATTTTTCATTATCTATGGTAATTTTAGCGAAAACTTAATGAATAAAGCAATACGACATTCTCTACCTCTCTCGCACAGACATTCACACACACACACACACACACACACACACACACACACACACACACACACACGCGCGCGCGCGCGCGCGCACACGTGTGTGTGTGTGTGTGTGTGTGTGTGTGCGCGTGTGTGTGTGAACCCCTATTTCCACCGTGTTCACAAGAGGAGAATAAATTTCCACTTCAAATTAATTTGTCCGTGAATTTCCAATTTTTGGAACAAACTCCTGCTTGAGCGTGTCCCTGAAAATAATAGACCTAGGATCTTGTCAAGTGTCAATCTCTTTCTTTCCTTTCATCCGAATAATCACCAACCCATTCCAACGCACTTAAATTACACGACTCTGTTATTATTACAATTTTAACATTAACATCTCCCATTTTGGCTATTCAGCCATTTATTATGTAATATGTGTACGTGGATGCGTATGTGTGTGCTCACGTGTGTGATTCTTTGTAAAACAAGATCAAATTTTAAGATATAGGACAAAAAATAGTTAATATCCCAAAATTATCACCTAGTATTTTTTCAAATAACATACGCTTTTGTCTTGTCTCAAGGAAAATTGATTTGCAAGATGTTTGTACTTTTTGTATATTTTATTTCTTGCTTTATTGAAGATTTTGCGACTCCTTGTCTACAACGGAAAATTAGTTTTTGCTTTCTTTTTCTTTTCAAGGAAATTTTCCAAGACAAGAAAACCAATAAATTTTCCATTCGTTGGAATATTATTAATTTCGATTTTCTTTTCTTTACAGCTTAATTAAAAGTCTACTGTGCTTGATTAGTACAAGAAATCACGTTTTTGTCTTATGTTCAATGTCGCCATTGATGAACGACTGAGAAATCGTTTTCTCTTCTAAGCTGCGTAAAACTAAACTCGTATAGCATTACGAAAGGGATATTAATTATGATATCTTATTCGAAAGAAGCAAATAAAATTATGATTTACACAAGAGACAAGCATTGAAACCATGGCAATAAAATATTTTGTCAATCCGCTATCAATTATTCGAAACACACACACACACACACACACACACACACACACACACACACACACACACATATATATATATATATATATATATATATATATATATATAAAGTGATAAAGAATGAGACAGATACGCGGTGGAATGCATTTGGAAATATATTTCGAATAAAGTTGCTGACAATGTGATTTGACTTCATTAGTTAAATAAACGTATTTATGTGAGACAAATGATAATTCTGTGTGTTTGCGTGCGTGTAAAAACGTTAAATTTGGTGGGGTCTGTTTTGAAAGGAAAAAATTCTTCTTTTATTTACTTATTTATTTATATAAATATTTTATTTATATGAATATTGCAAATCTCTGCTAAACTAGAAAATCACCCATTAAATGTCATTTATTCTCTCCACCAAATTGCATCCTGCAATGTGATTACTTGATTTGTTCTCCTAATCTTACTGCTATGCATATGTCGAAATCGTGGCCAATCTTTTTCATTAAACTATAAAGAACTTTTCAAGTTTAATTATGCATAATATCTCTGTACAACTAATATGTTTTCTTTTTAGTTTTCTAGAAGTCTCACCGTTATATATCATTTATCCCTTTGTACAATTATTGCCATTTCGTTTGGGGCTAGTTATATATTTAAATTTGATTAATTTTATATCACGGGTCTATTACTCTTTTTTTTATGGTAGCTGTTATAAATTTATTAGGTAGCAATATATTCCTAATTTTGTCAGACATGTTCTGAGATTTTTATTATTTTTCTTTTGTTGATACTGTAAGCTTTGCATTTATATTGCAGGAGAGTGAAACCCTTTTGTTCCTGCTGCAAGAAATGGAAACTAAACATTAAATAACTTTTAAGTAGAACGATATCAATACTCTGAATGTTCTTTTATTGCTTTGATAGTACTATAAGAGGGTAATGTTGTTCTTATACGTGGATTTTTGAGAGATATAAAGTTTGTTAGTTTTCTTTTCCTTCTTTCATTTGCCGCGTATATTCACAAAATAGGATATCATGTCTCTTCACAAACGTAGCATATTTTTCCGTTAAACCAACTTACTCGTCACATAGATCAACAAAATTTGTACCTGAAAATATATTTTGAAACCTAAAACAAACAAGTGCTGTATTCCATATGTTTAACAGGATTTAAAAACAATAGTTTTATATTACTTACACTGGACGCCAGAATGAAACGTTTATTTTGGGACTGATGAGGTCAAATCACAGATTAGGACATGGAATCAGATTTAAAGTAAAAAGAGAAGACCTTTTCATTTTGCCTTGCTGACTAATATAGCAAAATTGAGATTTGGGTAGAATTAGAGACAATTATTTCAAAGACAAACTGAAATTATGGTGGTAAAGAAAAACGCATACCATACGCTTCCTTTTGTCTATGTACAGTTAAGTTTTCTGTGATATTGAAAAAACGCATTGAACCGGTCGACGGGTTCTATTGCACACATTTAAAGGGTCGATATATTTCATAATAATGATAGATGTTATAATGCTTTGTTGAAACCTGATAGAGCAACCCAAGTAACTGGATATTGATAGAAACTGCCACAGAAGTGCATATATTCTTTATCATAATTTCTCTTCAAGCAAGGTAGGACAGACACTGTTGAGCAGGGATTTACAGTGAAAGAAAAACAAGGTACATGGGATGTTACAGAAAGGACATTAGAAGGATTGAAGTAAAGGAATTAGAAGCTGGCAATTAATGTTTCATTTAAATTTTAGAATATTTTAGCTATCAACAAAGCAAGCAAACGGAAGAGAGTTCCGGAAACGTGAATTACGAAAAAGAAATTGAAGCAAAAAAGGCGGTTACAGTTAACAATTTCGAATGTAAAAGAGGGGAAACTTGACGCCAATTTAGCAGGACGTGTAAACACAGGTGGTCGTGGGACCTGGGAAAAAAGCTAGAAAGAACAGTTGCTATAAAAATAATTGTAGAAAAGGCAGAGGAAAGACACATCACGGCGGTGAGAAAGTGACTGAAGGCGAGTTGCTAAGGTTGATTACATTGCAGATCCTTCCTTGGAATTTGTCGAGAATCTCAAAATTAATAGCAGGCGCACTCAAACAATTACGGCAACATTATTCAATGCACGGACGAAGGGTAGATTTATAAATGTGCAAAAAAGCTTCTGACGAGAATAATATAAAAGAAATATATACCCCAGTGTTCGAAATAAACAGTTCAGTTTCAATTTCTTAGCACCTGATGAAGGCCGGCGCATACAACGCCTGAAATGTCGTCAACATGATAATAAAGTTGAGTACAACAGTCCTAACAATGTAAAATATTTCCTAGTCTGACACATTGATCAAATCTTCCTAGCAATACAAGCAGCTATCGATTCGATGTAGTCATTCAATTTCAGTTTCTTTGTGTGGGTGAGGCTAACAAGGCATAATTTCATATGCCATGTCATAATAGATCTTACCAAGTATCTATCGTAAACTTCTTTTGAAAATTTTAATCCATTATGTCTGCAGAGAAGATGGTATTTTGACAATAAAATATAAATTAAATAAACAGCTAAGTCCCTGTATCTTGTCCTCTTCTTTAACGAAACATGAATATAAAAGGTATTGCTGACCACACACACACACACACACACACACACACACACACACACACACATATATATATATATATATATATATTGTTGTTGTTGTTAATGTTTCGTTCATTAAGAAACTGGTAAATGTTACGGTTTCTGACCAACACATGGACTTTGTTACTTGTTACTGCTCAGAGGTAAATTGTTTCAGATATCAGTCAGTTAAGTGTTATACGTGATACACGGTTGGGCGATCATGCCTCGAAAAAACATGAATGAATGTGTATAAGATTTTCAACTTTTAGGTTGCCATTATTTTCTGCGGTAGACTGATTGCCAACTAAGGATATAGAACCTGATATGTTCTGCTATCTAATCCCTACCTGAAGAAAACCGAGAGAGATTGATACCTTTCCCAAGGTTATTTGCGCGTAAGTGAATGCAATGAAATTAATTGGAAATCGAACTCGTCTCTCCGATTTCACGATCACTGCTCTCTAAGTAAACTTTATAAAACAAGTTTAATCCGTAAATTTGAATATATTTTGTTTGAAAAATTTTTTGAAGATGGTATGGTGCGTTACATATGCACATATGGGTTTGTTATGCTCTAAACAAATATTCCATTCAAGATAGCATAATTATTTGCAGCCAAAGCAGAAAAGAATAATTATTTTTCTAGAGTTGTATTTTTTCTTTTGAGGAGAAACAATTCTAACTCGAAAATAAATCTACTGTTCACTAATATACTTAAAGCAATGTGTCTTATGATAACTTGAGGATAACGTTACACAGAGCATAATTTTATCCAAATAATTGTTTGATTTTTAATTTATACAGATTCTAAAGTATACGAATTAAGTTAACCTGTCTATAAACCTAGGATTGAATTTGACCAACTGCCTCCAGCAATTTGGGAGATCAAAGATGAAATCGGTTAATTTCGCTAGAAAGAGCATGCTGTGCACTTTGATATCCAAGGTTGGCCTAAATTGATCTCTCTGTTTAACTTCACAGGGCCTATATCAAAACATGATGTCACCTACTAATCCATGCCAACGGAAAGAACTGATTATCTCACTTCATCTTGCTAGAAACTGATTCATTTTCAGAGAAATTACATGTTTTTGCCTGGGATTCTGTCAAGCCGTAATGATCTCAGGCCTAAGCTCGTATAGTTATTCTATTATATAAATAAGTATATGTACCGAGAATTATATATATATATACACACGCACACACACACACACACACACACACACACACACACACACACACACACACACATATATATATATATATATATATATATATATTAACATGCAGTGTGGGTATAGAAAAATCCAAAGAAGTACCCTGTACATAGAGTGGTAGGATAACTCTCTAAGAATGTTCTAAACATATATGCATATAAATGCATATAGAGCAAATATTATATATATATATATATATATATATAAACAGCAATACTTTTTATATTTATGTTTCGTTAAAGAAAAGGACAAGATACAGAGACGTAACTTTTTATTTCGTTTTTATTTTATCTTCAAAGTGTCATCTTCTCTGTAGACATAATGTTAAAATTGTCAAGAATTCTGCATATTGAGCGCTTTCAGCTATTCTCTATCCCATTTTCACAGATGTTCTTTATTTGTTTATTTATTTATTATACTCAATTAAATATGTTTTATTTTTATGTATGTGTATGAAGTTATACGAACGTTTTGCCCTCTGAACACAGGCAGCACCTTGTGGCCATATTCGTAGTTAATGTTAATGAGTGTTATAATGTTTTACTTTTTAGGCTTCGGTTATTTTTAATTTGATTTCCATGTGGATATTGTATTTTCAACTATGTTGTGGATGGAGTTTTTTTTTGTGTCTGTTTAAATGAGAACTAATAGCCCTATTGTGTGGTAGGTCCAACGTAATTCTCCTAGATAGGCATGAAATAGTTTGGCCAATGTAATTATTTACGAGTTTGAATTGATCAGGATTACTGTTCTTTATTGACAACTTAACCGAGTTAATAATGTTCGTACTTCGTAGTTTTTGATTTTCCAGTCGTTTTGTCATTTTTGATGATGACGTAAGCTGTTTTAATGATTTGTTTGATTCTTTATTTTTAATTATTAATCATCTTTAACGAATCAGATTTATGTAAACACAAACACAATGACATGCACGCACAGACACATACACACACGCACACGTACCTACACATAATACGTGTGTATATAGAAATTCAAATTTAAATGTTAGATTATATCTAAAATGTTAATTTCTGTTTTAATGTTCTTGATTTTATGAACTTAAAATATTTGAGCGACGAATGCATATATTTACATATATACATTAATATAATCAGTGTTTATAAAATGTTGTATATATATATATATATATATATATATATGCACTTTACGAACTACGTCTGCTATTCGGTGACTGTTATTGTTGCTTAGCAATGTTTTATGTTAACACAAGATAAAATCGCATTTGATGGTGGATGTCTTTATGTTAACGTCTCTGTAACCTCTCTGAAAATGATTCATGTGAAGCGAAAGCTTTGAACCAGCATAATAAAAATATCCAAATTGTGGACAAATTTTGTCTTTATTTTCACATGAAATTAAAGCGTAAATCCGATGTTTAGAACTTCTCATAATTAAACATAACAGAGATTATTTGTCTGTTATATTTGACAGTATATATTTAAAAAATGTACATATATTTATGAAGGAAAACTCAACACCTTATTTATTCTTCGTTTTAAACGAGTTATTACGCAACCTAAGTTTCTACCATGTGGTGACTTTAGATGATATGCAATAAATAATTTTATCCGTATTTTTAAGAATGCTCACGAAACGGGGATTTTGTTTGAAGGTTCACCTACCGGGGATTTTTGGAACTAGCAATTTTTAAATTTAGAAAAGATTATGAAGTTTTCATCTCTGGTTGTATTAACCTAACAGTTATTTTACGATAAGGTTGCACTTAGTTACAGTTTTTGTTCTTTTATTCAATAATTCATGTTTGTTTGGGAATGACATAATCGCTAACGTTTCTTCCTGGCAGAGTCGACAAATGTTGCCACCGTTGTAAGGCTTGGCTGTTTTCACTAGACTCCACGTTATCTCTGCTTTTTTTTCTATATTTTAATTTTAAATTGAACACATGACTACCCAATTTTGTAGATTTTTTAAGTTTTCTCTTTAAAATGTAGACCCCTGATTGAACCATCTGATCTTAAAAGTGTCTTTGGTTGATCCAAAATATGTTTTGTTTTGATCATTTATGTCATGTACTTTTACTTTGCAAATGAATTTACTATTACAAAGTACTTGAAGTGAGCATTTATTTTTGTCCCTACGGTTATTCTTTATTGATCATCTTGTTTTGTACAATGCTATTTAAATTTCTCGCGTTTTGTTTCTTTATGAAATTTTCTATAACTCAGTTTGATTGTATTCCTATCAAAAATGTTGTTTAGTTCTGAGCGTTTTGGAAAGTGTTTATTGATCAGTTTAAAAAAAAAAC